>BRZM01000038.1:466999-838345 GCA_033238685.1 Lates japonicus | reverse complement strand
GGCCAATCACTACAGGTCCAATGATTTGTAAACGAGTACAAAGCAACAGGAGATGAATGGACTTGCAGATGTGGTGGTTTGAAGAAGTTGCTGATCACAGATGACGATGTTATATTCAGTATTAAAATCAGGGCAGTATTTTTTGTTGAGTCACAATCAGCAAGTAACTGAAATGTACATTTGACTTGACTAACTATACACTGGATAATGAGGCACTGCACTGTCCAACCTGCCTGCTACAATCTCACACACTAAGTTGACATTTAAACCAAACCAACCAATGACTGTTAAATGCAGTGACATGGGGAAAAAGTAACATCAAGAACTTGTGCCACTTTGTGTTACCCTGTCATGCAAAGTTTTCACTTGACAGTGTGTATGCTACAAGTAGTGTTTTTAGTTCACTCTCTCTCATTGTGCTTCTCATACCCTCTTGCACCGTAGACAACATAACAACTGCCAACTTCTTTCCTTCTTCACTGATAATTGCTGAGCATTACGATGATAAACTTCCTCAGCTTGGGCTTCACATTTGCCAGTGCTGGCAAGAGCTGCTGTGACAAACCATTGCGAAGTTGCCAGCCAAAGCCTCCATGTTCATGCAAATGTATGACTGGGCTGATCTCTTTAACTCTGTAATAGTTTGTAATATTCAACTAATTCACAAAGCAAAATCCAGTTTTAATTTGACCTTTAAATACACTGCACACAGAAATATGCACAAAGAAGACCGAGAAATTTTAAAAGAAAATGCACCCAAGTAACAGACCGACAGAATTTATAAGTGCATTGCACACACTCGAACACACACACACACACACACAGATGAGTAGGTGGAACAAACACAGCCAATTCTATGCAACAGAGGGGTCTGTAGTTCATTAAATGAGTTGGGGAATGCTTAATGCAATACAATGATAACATTCCTGCAGTGTTTGATTTCCTAGTGATCCTCACCAGAGGAGAGGGGAATAGAGGAGGAAGAGAGGAGGACAAGGGTTTTGTCTTGGCAACGCTTCGGCTGTTTTTGTCCCTTCTTCTCTCTCTACTGTTCCTTCCTTAATCTTGTCCTCCCTCTTGGACCCGGTGTCAACTATAGGGCCCACGCAAGGCTAAGCAGCGTTTAATTCAAAATTCCTCTTGGATAAAGTAGGTATTGTAGGTGTTTTTTACTTTGGGCTGCCACTGAAGATGATTTGTTAGCAGGGAGTATCCACTGTGCCTTGAAAATTGCTTTTATCCAGTAAGAACATGCATGAAACAAACCACAACAGTTAATCTAATTATTCCACGGGTACTTTTCAGAGTGGCAGACTGAAAACACACTAGCTATGTCCTAAAAATGGCTTCAGACCAGACAAACTGAACAGCCAGAGGCCATATTTACAACCATGTGACAACTGACAAGTAACCCAATGCAACAATGTAAAATAATGTATAACACTGACTGATGGCCAGTGACTCCAGAGAAATGTAACAGTTACCATTATGACATCCATCTTTACCAAAGTCAGCCATCAGAAATGAAACCTCTAACCCAGGCAGTGTTTGTATCGAGCATTATCAGGCAAGTTTCACCAGACTGAGCACCATTCGACCCATTTGTGTTCGTGAAGAGGCAACGAGTCCTAATGGAAGCATTCTCACAGGCACCAGGCCAGTACACACTGGTCCATTCATCAGATGAACCCCACAACGTCACGCACCCGCGCCATTTCTCTGCTTGCTGCTGACAATGGAAGGATGAAATCAAAACATCCTGCACTCAAGCTCTCTCGCCTCCCTCTCTGACTCTCAAGTATTTTTGCTTTACTTTGTTTTCCTGTGTCTGTGTCTGCCCATCTGGGTCTGTCTCTGCCTCTGTCTCCGTCTGCTGCTTCGATCTCTTTTTAACTCTGTGACTCTCTGTTCCCATTTCTCAGCCTCACTTTTCTTAAAAATCTCCAAAAGCTGCTATAAAAACATCATCCTAAAATACACATTTTCTGTGTTTGCTAGGTCTGACCTCAGATGACTGTTATTTCTGTCATCCAACTGGAATACAGTCAGCCTTCCTAACTTTGTGATGCCATTAAAAAAAACTGTGAAACATGTTTGTTAGTTTGCCTAAAGGTAGGAGAACTTACAAACATGCAGAAAAATCTGTTCTCATACTTCTGTTGAGAGCAGTGCTTGGGGCATTTGTCTTTCAATCTAGTACAATTTCAATTTCCAACATGACATCTAGCCAAGTATTTTTTATTCATTCCGTTTACTGCACTATTACGGTAACATCCACATTACAACGCAATGTACCTAGTCTGTCTCCATCAGGTGATTAAAAAGTGGAGCCACGGGACAATCATGATGTCTCTCAAGATAATTTAATTTTTATGCCATGTAAAACTTGCACAAGCACAGCTGGCTGAGAGAAAGGGCACTGGAATGTAGGTGCACCAATCATGGGTCACACCACATTGCTGAGAACAAGCCTGAAACACACATAAGCGCATGACTCATACATGCTCACACTAGCAGTCCTTGCAGTGGCTCAAGTGAGCATGTTAGTATGTTGTCGCTGTTGCTACATGCTGGCAGGTGTGTCTAATCCATCTCCATCCATCAATCTATCACTTTCCTGACTTCTCTCTCTCTCTGTCTCTCTCCACCTACCAGAGTGTTTGAACAGGAATTCACTAACTTGTTTGTACAGATGCAGGATAACATTTCAGAGATTAAATGTTTGGAAATGTGAATCATGGCCCAAGGTGATCAAAACCCTGAAAATCTATCAAAAGAGACAGTGTCAAAACAATTCTGTGTAATTATAGAAACTGTCAGCTAGAAGATAAAAGGTTTTTGCAGGACACTGACATTATGTAAGAGTCTTGGCTGAGGACCACAATACCTGTCCCTCCAACATTCCCCAGCTTTGACATCATTACCTGAAACCCAGTGACAAATGTATTTCACCCTGCCTACAGGCACATATAAAAGGAAAGGCTGAACAAACATAAACATGTAAACTCGTACTAGATAGTTTCACTGACAATTTGTTTTCTGTTCATGGGTTACGTGTGAAGGAAGATTTTAAAAGTTTTGTTCAATCTGCAAGTATAGTCATGCTCATGTGGCAGACCAATACTACGCACTGCTGCTGGAATGCAGCAGAAAGTAATCCACTATTAAACGCAGCAACACACTTGCCTTTTATAACACAGGTATGAAGGTATAATGGTACAAGAGAATAGCCTTTAACTGGCAGTTATCTTCCCTGGATCATACTGCAAAATCTTAGCCTAAAGGAAGAAGTTTAGAATTTTGTGATGTCTCCTGTCAAAACAGACAAGTAGACAGAAAACACACACTGCAGATGGTGTACCTATAAGAAAATGCCCCAAACTAAGTATAACTCCTATTTCTCGTACAAAAAGAGAAAGAGAGGGAAAATCAAACTGCAGGTTCTTCATGCAAATGGTAATGGATTGTTGCATGACTAAGTTGAGTGTAAAACCAGAGGGTATATTACCTCTCCAAAGGCTCCTCGTCCAATCACCTTAAGGATCTCAAAGTCTTCTTTGTGAAGGCGCATCTGCTTCACTTTGGACGTGAAGGGTTTGGCTGTGGGGAGAAAGAAGACAGAAGTAAGGTTAATCAAAAATCCAGAAGTGACATATATAGGACTTCAAGGAAAGAGTGAAGATTTTTTTTACTACATCTTCAGAGCACAATACTAAGGATATATAATTATTTTTGTCATGAAACATTTGGAAGAATACTTATGGACTGCACAGGAAAATAGCAAGTATACCCAAGCAAGATTATATTTGGTTACTTCAACTATCATGACTATCAGAGCTACTTGCAGAACATTAAAGTGAAGGGGCCATGCCTACCAGTGACAGTGTCTCTACTAATGTCAGAGGAAATTATGTATTTCTTTGAAGTATGATATTATTATTGAGCTTCAGGAAAATAAAAGCCACATCACACAGCAAGGGCCATGTATTTAATGAAAAGTGTATTAACAATCATACAGTAACTATTTTGATAATGAGATGAGATGTACCAGACTATAGTAAGTTTGATATCCACTAGTTGGACACGTTACCCAACAGTCTGACTCTACTTGAAGTTAGTTTAAAATGTGTATTGACAAGCTGGACATCAATGGCTGTGATCAGACAGGGCAGGGGAGTTGGTGCTTACCAACTCTGCTAACCACTCTTCCTGGAGTAAACTCTAGCATTAACAGTTTCCTCTTATCAGCAAAATCACCAGTACCCACTGGCAGACTTGAATAAAACTGAGTCATGGCCAGGCAGAAGGGTTTAGGCATTTTCTGTGTGAGGAATCCAAAATGAGAAAATGTACTTTTATCCTGTGACCGAGGCTTATAACTTATATACTTGTGCTAGTCATGTGGTAACCCACCAGGGACCCACCATTTTTCCCACAACTCATGAAAGGCTGCCATGCTATTCTAAATGGACTTTATCAAAGTCTTAGTGACCACCTGGACCTCTTTATAGCACATGACACCGGACACAGAGAGGCTGAATGATAAAGCTAGCTATTGTTACCCCTGCAGTTATGGTTCCTGGTGGGAAAAGGACTTGGGAGGGATCAGCGAGGGTCGCCAGCGTTCTCTTACAAAGCTAGACAGATTCCATCTATGGCTGACAAAGTCAGAATTTCCCTCATTTGTGGAGAGCTATTCAACCACTTCCTGGTTTACATGATTCCAGCATGCCAAGGATAACCTGGATTGGCTGCAAGTTCACCAAGGTCAGCATATTGGTTATACTGATACACTGATTTTCTGATAAGATAGAGAAATATAACTAAATGTATTAGCTGCCTGTTTATATTCAAGCAGCATTTTAGAGCTTTTTTAGCATAAAGACAAGCAAGCATTCACATACAAATAAACTTCAGTGTTTCACTTTTACATACAGTAGCTCTTTTGGTTAACAAAAGACACAATCTCCATGTACTATACAAACTGCTGCAGCATGTGTGAGTGTGTGTGTGTGGGAGCTGACCACCAGCCAAGCTGACACTCTTGGCCTGTCTGCAATCCCTCACTGGCCAAACATCGTGCTAAACTCATCTGGTTGCCATGACTTTACAGAACCTCCAGTGTCGAGGAAAAGGACATTGTGAAACAGGGAAATGCCTGTTGAAATAAAACAAACAGGCCACTCATAGCTCAACAACCTCTCGCTCTCAGTCTCTCTCTCACACCCCTCCTAAGTCCACTGACAGCTGGCCTGGCCTGCTATGACCGCAGGGCAGAGGGAAAGTAGGGGCCAGTGCAGTGTGCCATGTCCTGGCACACATTACTACAGACCAAAAACACACAGGCAACTCTACCATCACACTGAGAGAGGCTGGGAGACACCTGACATGGGAAAAACGATTACTCATTCATTCACCATCACTCAATTACCTGCAGACCTGAAATGATACTGAAGTTATGATCAACCCTGGTGTATTTGGGGTGGTGAGCCAGCTTCAGTCAGTTAACACAATCACCACAAGTCTGCAAAACTGACCAAACCAACAAGGCTGTGACACACAACTGCACTGGTCTTTCTCACTAAATGTTCTTGTGCATCCTTGCCTCCCCCTCTTCGTGCAGTATCTAACCACCAAACAGAACAACTTCCAACAAAAATACAAAGTCTAGGACAGAGAATGATACATGGCATTCTGACCTGGAAAGACCCAAGATTCACTTCAACAGAAACTACAGAAACAACGTATCACATCCAAACAGCAGTCACGTCTACGGTACAGATGGTTGGCTGGCAAAATACACTCTCTAAATTTAATTTACTGCAGTGTCAACCACAAACCCACCTCTGATTTAAAAAAATGTGAAATGAGGTTCTGTCCAAGAAAACTGTCCTCCTTAAGGTCATGTGTCAACTTGGCATTGTTAGATGTGATAATCACCTCATGTCTTTCTTTCAGGACAGGTTGACCACACGTTAGCTGCTAAACACATAAGTAACTAGTCAAATTTTATCGCCATTCAACTCAAGGCTGGTGGTAGTTTCCCATTCTGCTTTCCACTGCACATCCAATTCTTTTCAATCTTTGCCAGGGTCTTCTATTTTAGCCAGCATCTCTAACCAGACACAGCATATTTTCCAGGGGTAAAGATAATATCTGGCAACTAAATCCCTTTGGATTCATGTTAATTCATGTATCAAAGCCACACAATTATGTTGGAGTAGCAAACTATTAGGCAAGAGATTAAATCTATTTAACATGGCTGTTTTTCAATGTGTACGCACAGAAGTACAATTCTTTTCAGTTTTGCTTGTAAATAGCTTCAGAGTGAAAAACAAAACTTTCTACTCAAAGATCTGGTCACGCACAAATTGTTTGCAACTGGATTCCTACATTTTATCTCAGCTTAGAGAGCATAGTAAGAGTTTCACCCAATTTATGCTGTTTGTTTATTACAAAGTAGAGAGGAGTATATCTGTATTTTCTCCAAAAAGCCACCATAATACTTCGCATTAAATGGCTTCATGTAAATGGAAATGAGAGGAACGTGGTTAAACTACATCGATCTTTAGCCTTTTACACTGGTGTTAAATTCCTCTCATTTTTGTCTTGTGTGTTGAGCATTTCTTATTTTATAAACTACAATATCATTAATAGCCAAAATGTCTAATATATATTGACTAAGCCTTGCTAAGCTAACTGCATTACAGGATATACTCAGCCTATATTGACATCCTGCATTGACAACAGCCACATCTATAAACGCTATTATCTCCTGGGGAGGCATCCATTAATTCAGCACTGTACACACAAACTATACAGTCTTATTACCCCCCTCCCTATCAACACAAAGGGCACTATCTGTCCTGAGCAGTTACAGTAACTGATTTAGACTAATCTACTTTTTAGAGACAGAACCTTGAATGCTGCTGGTGCTTCTCATTCAGTTGTCATCCCAATTCAACAGTGTTTATACTCAACGTCTTCAACAGCAAAGGCCAGTGCTGTAGGGAAGACAACTAGGCCATCTCTCAGTAATCTTAGACGCCTTGCTTCCTCGCCCCATCTTCTTCATCTAAACTGATCTGACAAGGTGGAGTTGGTCCCTGGCTAAAGGCTAAAATACACACAGTATATCCAATTCACTTGTGATTTAATTCTTAATTATACAAGCCAGGCTAGAGAGTAGGGGGAACAGAGTGAGGCTAGCTGAGAGGGAGAAAACACTGATTAGTAGCTGCACGCTGACTCAGGAGCTCCATTAAACCAGCCACATGAGAAATGTCTTTCATCTCTGAGCCAGGAGCCCACAGGCCCTGTCCACAACAAAGCATACAAACAAACATAGACACATACAAGTATGTGCACACACACACACGATTAAATCTAGTTCCCTACATCTACATCTGACATTCTGACCTGGGAAAGACCAAGATTCACTTCAGAAACTAGAAACAGCATTATCACATCAAACAGCAGTCACGTCTCTTGATTTGAATGGTTGGCTGTAAAATACTACTCTCTAAATTTAATTTACTGCAGTATCAAACTACAAACCCACCTCTGATTTAAAAACTATTGAAATGAGGTTCTGTCTAGAAAAACTTCCTTCCTCCTTAAGGTCATGTGTCAACTTGGCATTGTTAGATGTGATAATCACCTCATGTCTTTCTTTCAGGACAAGTTTTGACCACATTAGCTACTAAACATAAGTAACTTCAAGTCCAAATTTATCGCCATTAACTCAAGGCTGGTGGTAGTTTCCATTCTGCTTTCCACTGCATCAATTCTTTTCAATCTTTGCCA
Source organism: Lates japonicus (assembly GCA_033238685.1). Classification (NCBI taxonomy): domain Eukaryota; kingdom Metazoa; phylum Chordata; class Actinopteri; family Centropomidae; genus Lates; species Lates japonicus. The sequence goes on along the minus strand of BRZM01000038.1, from coordinate 830,539 downwards.
GGGTCTTCTATTTTAGCCAACATCTCTAACCAGACACAGCATATTTTCCAGAGGTAAAGATAATATCTGGCAACTAAATCCCTTTGGATTCATGTTAATTCATCAAAGCCACACACAATTATGTTGGAGTAGCAAACTATTAGGCAAGAGATTAAATCTGTTTAGCTTGTTTTCAATGTGTACGCACAGAAGTACAGGTCTTTCAGTTTGTATAAATAAGCTTCCAGAGTGAAAAATAAAACTCACTCAAAGATCTGAATGCTTCATTGTTTTAACGCTGGGTTCCTACATTTATCTCAACAGAGGCATAATCAGGATTTCACACAATTTATGCTGTTTGTTTATTACAAAGTGAGAGGGTATATCTGTTTTCTCCAAAAAGCCACCATAATACCGCGTTAAATGGCTATCTTGAAATGGAAATAGGAAGGCGATGGTTAAACTACATCGATCTTTATTTTACACTGGTGTTAAATTCCTCTCATTTTATCTTGTGTGTTGAGCATTTCTTATTTTATAAACTACAATATCATTAATAGCCAAAATGTCTAATATATATTCAGCCTTGCTAATTAACATTACAGGATATCGCAATACTATATTATCCTGCGTGACAACAGCCACATCTAAGCGCTATTATCTCCTGAGGCATCCATTAATTCAGCACTGTACACAAACTATACGGTCTTATTACCCCCTCACATATAACACACAAGGCACTATCTGTCCTGAGCAGTTACAGTAACTGATTTAGACTAATCTACTTTTTAGAGACAGAACCCTTGAATGCTGCTGGTGCTTCTCATTCAGTTATCATCCCAATTCAACAGTGTTTTATACTCAACGTCTTCAACAACAAAGCCAGTGCTGTGGGAAGACAACTAAGCCATCTCTCAATAATCTTAAGCGCCTTCCCTGCTTTATCTTCTTCATCTAAACTGATCTGACAAAGATTGGGTTGGTCTATTAAAAGGCTAAAATACACACAGTATATCAATTCGCGAACAATTCTTAATTATACAAACCAGGCTGAGAGTAGGGGGAACAGAGTGAGGCTGGCTGAGGAGGAGAAAACACTGATTAGTAGCTGCCACGGCTGACTCAGGAGCTCATTCAAACCCAGCCACATGAGAAATGTGTCTTTCATCTCTGGGCCGAGGCCCACAGGCCCTGTATCACAACAAAACACTACAAACAAACATAGACACATACAAGTATGTGCACACACACTCACGATTAAATCTAGTTCCCTACATCTACATCTGACACATAATTGGTGACTATGTCTTGCTCTGGTCCTAGTAGAAAAACCACAGCCAAACAGATTATATAAATTGCTTTTCTGACGAGTAAAAATCATTGGACAGCTCTCCAACAGCAGGTGGTTTATTGAAGCGCACAGCAGCTTTTAACCTGTTATTCTGGCATGTAATTTGTAAATGGAATTCAATTGTGTGTGTGTGTGTGTGTGTGTGTGTGTGTGTGTGTGTGTGACTGTGAGAATGTGTCTGTGTGTGTTGGGAGTGTTTTGATACTAAGCCCATAGTATGCAGGGTCAACATATAAACACTGTGACTCAAACAAGAACTGTCTGTAGTCACTAAACTACTCCGTTTACCAGAGGATCAAAATGTGTCTGTACTTTTCCTGTAGCTAAGATGGATTCATGGCTTACATATTTTAAAATAAAAATACCATACAGTTTGGTCAGCCATCTTTACTCATAGCAAAAGTATGGTGGCCCTAAACATAACAGTTGCTATGTCAAGGGCATATTAGGAACCTAGCAACACTTAGGATGGTTACCATCAAGCTTTAACATGACTGGAGCTCTTTGTTTTCAGAGGGTTTTACAGTAATAGCAAGGCAAGTGAGCCAAGATTGAAAAAGATGACGCCTCCAGTCACGTTATTATTTTCCATGCTTTGTGGGGAAGACATCCATCCGCAGACACACTATGGTGCATACACAAAACACTAGAAGATACACACGCTGATACGCGTTGCTGTGCAAAATATACGCCAGTAGTAGGCCTTAGGATGTGAAACTGGAAGCATGAGTGGCTTGGCTAATCCCACATAGCCAGACTGGTTGGCCCAAAATGCTGAGAACTTATCAGGCCCATCTTGCTCCGCCGACAAGAAAAGTCAGAGCCATTTTTGTGAAACGGTAACTGCAGGCAAGTGTGATGTTCCTTGGCGGCGACCTGAAATAATGTACTCAGTACACTCTGACGGGCCTCAGCCTCTGGTCTCTTTCACTTTACTATGTCTGAGCCATGTGAATTTAGCCGGAGGTATATTGCATGTGTACAATGTCTGTTACACATGTATAGTGTCTGTGTGAGCTCAATGCTGGGTGTAACTGCATCATTTTAAAAACAAAAGTAACTAGATTTATCAGCAACTCTTTAACTAGTTGTTTGTAAACTCAATTATTTTCACAAACCTACATTTTGTAACTCCCCCACCCCCTCTTGTCCCATGTTATTTTTTGAACAGCGAGAAACTATTTTGAGTATTGTACTACATTGCCTGTTAAAGGACTGTTGTGGGTGTCTTAAATGTTCTGTGTTCTTCAGTGCAAAATGGCACACCCACCACTTCAGTCAATATTTCTGGAAAACAAACATATAGTCACCTGACACATTCAGTCTGTCTAATACTTTCCCTGAGCACCAGAACAAAGGTGTGTGACATCCTGCAGAGGATTACAAAGTCAAAGTCCACATACAGTATGGACTCCATGTATGTTACAAGACAAGAAAATTGTAGCTCTACCCTCCGAATCGTTTAAGCAAAAGAACCACAGGACACGTTCAAAAGTATCCTTTCCCGACAGTGGTGTGCCGGGAAAGGTCATATGCCTTATGTAGGTTGTGGAGGAATTGTTTGTGTGTGGTTTAGAGCTAATTTGTGCATGTTACATGTGAGTCATGCATCTCCAAGTATCTACATATTACCAGTGTGTGTTTCTGCCTTTCAGCTTCATGAGGAAATGAAAGAGGAGAAAAGAAGAAAAATAAAGAGGTAAGCTATGAGTGATGATCCATGTGGACAAAAAAACATACAAAGTGGCTAATGAAAAATCCACACCCACATTGTTTTTTAAATATTGGGAATGGTTTAGATGTCTGTAGATCATCCACTACATAGGACAGACACACTTCTATTTCTCTAAATGTATCAATCTGCACTGATTCTGAAAGAACATTTCTTTACACAGCAGCTACACATAATTCTCACAGAAAATTCCTGTATTCTTATTGTATAGAGCTCTTGCAGCCTCACTGGTAGACAAGAAGGTGTGATACAGAATAAGGATAGCTTATTCTGAGACCACTGATGAGTCAGTGTGGGCTGAATCAACGGACAATTCCATCGCACTTCTGGTCTTAATTAAAGAATGACAAAATTGAGAAGGACAGAAGACAACTGTGGGATAAAAACAATGAGGGAAAAAAACATGAGAACCTGAGACAGAACAGAAAAGAAAGGAAAAACATTCCAGTTCAACTCGTGGGAGAAAGTGAGACTGGCCAGGACTTTAAGAAAGCAAGAGAGAAGATTGAGAGACAGAGAAAGCATCACACACTCAGGCCCAGTCAGCAGCTGAGCCAGTTACAGTAAGTGTCCAACCCTTACACCCCCACTGCACTCCAACTCCATCCCCAAATCCAGAGTGGGACGGAGGGACATCTGGAAGCCATAACGGGGATTATTTACAACCACAGTGAGGTAACGACACAAAAATGCCGCTTGCAAGGAAGACAGGGGAGACGGAGAGATGGAGAGAGAGGGAGAGCAGCTTTCCAGGATCTGACATGAAGAGGGAGAATGGCAGAGAGGAGAGGAAGAGACCCAGGGATGGCTTTCCCTCCATCTGACCGTGGCGAGACCACTGGAGGGGGAGAACTTATCACACCTCATAAGCAGGCTGGGAGTTTTCCTAGACTGTGTAAACCCTTGCCGAGGAAATACTCTGCATCATAAAAAAAGGAGCAAATGATAGGCCTGAATAACTCTAGCCTATGATTGTGCCAGGGTCATAAATGGCCAGTCATGACTGAGGTCCTGATTTTTTTCTGATTTAGTATGATAGCCAATGAATAAATATAGTAGGAAAATTTTTTTGCTAAAGTCATATAAATATAACTGTACCAGCATGCAGTTTCCTGTGAGGTCACACAGCACAGGCTTTTCCTGAATTATGCTGTGGGCCAGGCTGTCTGTTACATTACCTTCTGATTCAAAATGGCTACGTATGTGACATTTCAGTGCCACTGTGTCAGCAGAAACCCCCGTAACCAACTCAAGCAGGGTCCATCAACTCCTGTATCATTTTTCTGCTACAGCAAGTTCTTCCCCAGAAATGTGCCCATCATCCCATCACTCCTGACACAGTGCATTACATTACTGGGTTTATACAACTCCAAAAAATTGTGTGTCGAAACTACTTTGCTGCCACATGAGGAATGAAGCATTCATTTTCATTATTATAAATACAAGACTTTGGTCTCCAAGAAATAACAAATGGCTTATTAAAAAAGTACTTCCTGGTTAAAAAAGGGCCAAATAAATGCAACTAAGCTTTGGCTAAATAAATGGCACACCAAGGTCATCGAAGGAAACTTTAAAGCTGTGTGATTCTAATAAAAAAGTCCTTAAAAGGGAAAGTGACTCATTGCCAGAGGCACTTCAAAAACATGGCCCTTCAAGCAATTCAATTGCAAGTAGCTTAAAAACATCCAGTCAATTATCTAAATTACAGATGGAAATAGAACCAGGCCCCATTTATGTCACAGCCAAAGGTTCTCCCAACAGATGTGTGGAGGGAGGCACAACCAACCCCAATAAAAGTTTTTTTCTGTGTTTCCCTCCTCCTCATGTGACACGTGCACAGCTGTTTGATCCCCACAGGCAGTGCCAGAGGGCACTGACAATGCCCTAACACGTATTTTGCATGATGTATGTCAGCTATCAGAGAGGTGGGGGCTACACCATTAAATAATTGATAAGCTCCAGAAATTCATGAAGGGCAAACAGGGAATCACTTACATAGCATGTAAACATGCCTTAGAGCATTCAGTTGCATTTAATGCTAGGCTGCACACCAGCGACACCAGAATTCCCAATGCTGTCTGTCTGCAGTAACTCTCCCTGCCCCCTCCATCCCACCACAGACAACCTCAAGTTCCCCTCAGTGCTGTTTTTCTTTCTCTCCCATCCCTGCGTTTTTCTCTCTGTTTCTATTCAATCATCTCTTCTCCTACATTTCCACTCATTCCTTCGGAGTTCTCCAGTTTGTCACTTGCATCAGCCCCTTCTCCCTCCCTGAGTTTCTTGTTCTTTTCGTCCTCTGCCTCAGTCCATCTTTCTTGTCCTGTCACACAAACTAGAGGGCAGGAATGGTCAGAGGCCTTAAACTAAACAATCTGTGCCCTGCAGCATTAAACACACAAACAGGATGTTCCCAAAATATTAAGAAACCACAAACACCAAAGGAGGGAGGCAGGGCTTGACAAAACAATAGATCAGATCTAGTGTGTGTAACAGCTCAAAGACTGCTGCAGTGAGCATACACCCAGGCCAGCGACGTGAGAAAAACTGCCTTGGAGGGGCTGGGTTACATCAGTTTCTGCTGTCTGTACAGGAAGTGTTCTCAGTACATCAAAGAATTCTTTAAGCCCACACATCGACCTGTTCAACCCATATCGCAAACAAGTTGATTTACACAATTCTGTGTCAACACAGCCTCCCGATACCATCTGGAGATAAAGGGAGAATATGAAAGGATCTGCCAGGCCATGTTACCCAGCTTGGCTGGGATTCCTTACTGTCTGCCACTCTGTTGGTGGTGTAGGGACCAGGTGCTGCATTGTTCCTCTGCTGGGTATTGATAGTAACAGAATAATAACTGTGATAAGACAGTAAGATATCAAGAAAAAGACAGTGCTGCATAATTGAACTCACATAGATAACTCTAATAATATTTCAAGATATCATAACAAATGAGTCACAAATGACAATAGCCTGGGGAAAAAATCCCTAACATTATTTGCCACATTTTGATCTTACATCATCATCTGGAACATTATTCATTTCAGTGGACATGTGTAGGTGTAGTGAGCTACATCTCCTGTTGAGCTAGAGCTATAAGGAAGTGAGATGGGCCTTGACAATGTGCTTTAATCAAAATGAGCTAAAGCTTTCAGTGTTTTAACTGGTTGTCACAGAGATTAATCAAATGAAGCTGCTGAGCAGTGATCACATTATGTTAAAGAAGGCTTTCTGTGTCTTGTAAAAGGCTATCTATTTTCAGATCTTGCAGAAAGATTATCCATAACCTTATCTAATTATCAAGATAATGCTATTGTGTGCTATATTATGTTTACAAGCACTGCCTGTAATCATACACCATTATTTGCACATCTCTACTTTGTAGAGAGCATGAATGTAGGGGGCTTTCATCAGTGCAGATATACAACCACATACCACGTAGCATACCACTCCGGTAGCAAAAAGTACTGCAATAGCAAAGATGACACCTTAAAAAAACTAAAACAAAACTATATATATACATATACATATATACACACATACATACACATGTGTGTGTGTATATATATATACACACACACACACACACACACACACACAGAGGTGATGCAGGCCCTGGAGATGGCCACCAGAGAAAGACACCCTGACAGCTATATGAATCTTCTGCTTTTACTGCCAGCAGAAGCACTTGCTGCTTAGTACCAGGAACAAATGACTTTATGGCAGTCTGTGAGTGCCTTCGCAGGCCAGAGCTCTCACATCAACCTGAAAGGAAAAACACTGCAGGGTGGTTACAAGAGCCAGAGCTGGGAATACCGGGCATGTGCTGTGGGAATGTTCAGCAACCCAGACAATATTTTCCAATACCGAGTGCGTAAAACTCCGACCTGGCACAGTGCATATACAAGAACGTAGCTGTGCTGTGGCACCCTGTCAAGTTCCAACAGCACCTTATAAATTTCAAGATCGGTCAAATTAAAGTCACCAATCACTTAAACAAAAGTAAGATTTTACTGCCTGTGATGTTCCAGCACCAACATGTCACAACATCCTGACAGATATTACAGCACAAGTTTCCTACTGCCTTTTCTGGGCTCATCCTCTCACTGATTTTTTTTTTCTCTCTGGATGTCGGCAGCTTGTGGAAAATAAGGGGGGTTGTTACCATGCTACGGCCCTCTGCGGCTCAACTGGTACAGCCCAGTACTGACATTGCACCATTTAAGGGTTTGATTCCCATTGGGACCACCCATACTATAAATGGATCCACCCAGATGGATGAAAGCATCCACTAGGCATTCGATAAGTGAAGGGGATAACAATGATGAGGAAGTTTAGATGGAACTTGCATAAATGGAGAGGGAATTTCAGGTCTTAGGTAAAGCAGATGGAGACAAACAAAATGTAGGAAGAACTGGAACACTGAAAAGAAAAACTACACTGAGGAAAAAGAATGAACAGATAGGGAATGAAAAAAGAAAGAAAGATAGGAAAAGAAATGACAACAGATAGGGAGGAAGGAGGAGGATGGGAAGATGGGCTGGGAGGCAGCAAGAGAGGGAGGGAGGAGCAATACAGAGAGGAGCTGCGAGAGGAGAGAAAATAAAGGATCCGGGAGGAGTGGAAAGAGAGATATTTTAGAAAACACTTGAAAGGTAAACTATTCACAGACCGACACGCACATACAACTCCCCCCACTGCTGTCACTGGAGAGAACAACCAGAGTGCCATTTACTCCACAGATGATCCAGGTCTTTTCTATTCAACATTAAGATGTGTTCAGCTGTGGGCACCCTGTGGCAATATGTGTCATGATGGAGGTAACCCAAGATCCCTTTCATTCTCTGGAAACCTGCCCAGCTGGGTGTGCTCAAACTGGGGCCAACAGGAAGGACCTGAAGCTATGGCAAACACTGCTGTGACAATGACAGACAGAAAAACCAGGCCAAGACTACACACACTTTCATGGTGGATACCTGAATGAGCACTGAATAACTAAAAAGCAATGATTCTAAATGTAATTACACAATTAAAATGGAAGTGGTTTGTGATTAAAATTGCCCTCAAGTCCCACACCAATTGTGTGCGACCAATCACAACCCTGGAACAAATGATGGGACCAAAAAAGTAAACAAAACAAACAGGTAGCTCTGGTGGGAAAGAGCTAGAGATACACTTTTTATAGTCAAGCAAATTGTAGGAACACTCCATCTTAACTCCTAGCTTAGACTTTATAGAAACATTATAGAAATAGTTTTGGTTCTCAGTAAGGTCTGCTTTTAAGTTGTAGCTTAAGTTGTAACTTGCTACATTCCCAAATTGCATACCTGCTTCAAGCCACCCACAACATTCAGACAATCAAGGTAATGTAGAACCATCATGCATAACAGTCTTCAAACCATGCTATTGTGTCAAAAAAAATATGCTGGTGGCACTCTCGCTACTCACAAAAAAAGCAATCTCTGTGTTGAGAGTGAACTTGCATAGAGGAGCAATCATCACAGTTAAAGCTGGTGATAGCAGCTTATGCTACGTCAAACTGCCCCATCTCCTCCTAGATACCGAAGCAACGTGCTTTTACATACACACAGACAGTGTTAGTGGAACTGGTAAATTCAGAGAGATGCCAATGAAACATGATATGAGGTTAAGAATACCCAGTTAGCAGCATTTTAACGACAACAAAACATCTTAAGGGACCAGTCAAAACTTACCCAATATATCAGTGCCCACAGTTACTATTGTTTGTGTGGCAAAAGTCATCATTTTCAGGGGTATTTATGATTCAGTATTATGTATGAAAAAAAGAGAAAAGGGGAAAAGATAAAAACAAATACAAAATCGTAATCAAGACTGAATGACACTGTATCAAATCTGCTTTGAATCACAGCCTATGGTTTTGTTATAAATGTCTATCTTGTTATTGTATTGGATCATGAACTGCATCTACATATGTATTGAAGACTATCTGGTTTTAATGGGTCATAACCCAAGCTCTTCTTGTTTGTCTGTATACAAACAGGGATGAGATCAGAGCAAAACAAAATAAAACAAACAAATAAAAATGTATGAGGCAGTAAAACTGAAAATCTAAGCAAATCACTGGTGAGTTATGTAACTAAAAAGAATAACAACAACTCCTTGCTGATACCACTGCAACAAAGTTCACTTTCCCAGTGCAGGTGGTGGCCTCTCCCGTTACAAAAGAATAATGGACAGGCTGTGAAGTTAACTGACACTGAAATTTGGAGAAAACCACTAAATTACCACTTTCAGCTCCCAGAATAAATGGAGGGGACTGAAGTGCTACGCTATATATACACTTCCCCCTCTGCTGCAGCCATGCACGACAGACACTTTCTAGGCCACAACGAGGCCCTGTTGCAGCAGAAAAGACTAGCTTGGCTACTAATTATAAGCTCCAGAGGAAAGGTGTCAGTGCTGGGACTTGTAACCAAAAGCATCCTGAAAATATGCATCTGGCAACAGCTGGGCGTGTTAGGACGCGCTGCCTGTTCAGAGCAGGAGGAAGGTAGACATGTGACCACTACAAAAAAAAGAATTATATTTCAAGCTAAGAACACAGTGGTAAGGTTAGGCTATATAACTGATAGACAGAGATCAGAACAGGACCGGCCCTGGGTCTTCTTCATGTTGTTATCAGACTGTCCATGTTTATGTCACAAACAAAGGATAAGCAGAGGATACTCTATCTTTGACAAATTTTCCTCTTCCCTACACAAGTACTGGTAGTAAAATGTACAAATAATCTTTGAAAAGCAGAAAACAACTTGCAGAGCAAACAAGACTATTGGCATTCATTCACAAATTGACACAGCACCATATATCCGTATATCGTCAATTAATTCAATTAACGGGTCGACCAATTAAAGGATCCAAGAGTTAATTCAAATGCTCAAGCCTTATCCATTTAGGACTTATCCCTGAGCTCAGGTCCAAACATCGGCCGTGCAGTAGCGGGCAGACACCTAGATAACGGTTACGAGACTAATGACCTCACTGATAAGCAGATTGAGTCAGCGTGGGAGGCTACAGCAGGACAGGCCCTTGTTTTGACGAGGACATGAGACATCTAGGTGATTGCAGACACCAACTCTCTCTCAACAGGCTGATAAACCACAGGCTGCACTTTGTCTGCCGCAACTGTGGTGTGCCGGACTTGTTAAAGAGTAGCAGCAAGTACCCATGGTTTCTGTAGTGTCACCACGCACTCACTTAGTCTCAACACCTGTGACTTCAGCATTGCAGGGACCCTGAAGATTCCACTTCTGTTGAGCAAAGCAGAGAAAATGAGGCAACAGCAGATGGGAATGAAGATTAAACTTAACTCTCATGCTGGTTTGTGTCTCACACAGGAATGGCTGCTATGGTGTGAACAAAATAAAATGCTGTAAATAAAACCAAAATGACTATGCACTTCAGAGTTGCACACAAAGCCATAAAATATCTGAAATTTAAAAAAAAAATGAAAGTAGCACCTCCATCTTGGACTGACTGCCTGAAAATCTGCATTTATGGTAAACTGACCAGTCTCTAAACCCGTCTCCAGAACAGCATTGACCAATTATTGCTTAGCAACCAAAGCAAAGCATGCCAAGACTATCAAACTTTGGAATTAGAACTGAAGCAGTGTGCATGTGGCTGTAGTAAGAGAGATACTTGATACATTAGTTTAGATGTGAATGTTACTATAACAAAGGCTCTACCCCTGCAGAACAGAAAACAATGCTGACTTTTTGCCTGGAGCTTACAGCTTTAGCCTCAGTCTTCTAGCATGACATCATATATGGAGTGACCAAGTGCATATTTAAAACCCTTTTACAGAGTTCTTGGTTCAAAACAAGTCAGCTTGACATAGAGGCTTTAACCAACCTTGTGGAGTTCACAATAATTAGCAAGCTAGCTAACTACACTAAAATATCCTAACTTATAGTTGTCATTGCAGCTGCCAAAATCACTCAAAACTGCAGATGTGCTACACTTATAATGGAAACCTTGACAGGCATGGCAATAGTAACAGTAAGGGGGGAGGGGTCAATTCCACTGTCAGTATTGTTTTCTTGTTGGTAGATTATTGATTATAATATTGAATGCTCCTTTAGCACCAGTAAGGAAAGAGCCACAGTAACTTTCCTACTCCAACAATAACACCAGTAACTGCAAACTTCACTTACATCAAATATCAACTGAGAAATCGCACTGATAACTGCATTTCTTCTTCTGTGGTGGACGATACACACCCAGGCTAATAAGTGCCCCAGCTAAACCCATTTCCCGACCTTGGGAATATCATTATAATAATAAATGGAAATGCCTCATTTACGGTATTTCCTTATCTGAGGAGGACTGAGACTGGAGGCTTTGCACAAATAAGGCATTCTGAAAACAGATGGGAACCCAACAAAGCAATTAAGCTTAAGCATCTGGCTGGAGGGGCTAAGGCATCTAGAGCACATATAAAGTAATTATTACTTAATATCAGTGAATTAAGTGTTTTGGACAGAAAACTGCATCAAAACCTCATTATATTTAACTTTAGGTTCAGCATTACCAATACTGAAGTATGAGTGCCATTTTTATTGAAACTGAGAAGAAAGAGTGTGTGCACATTTGTGCATGTGTGTGTGTCAGTAATTAATGGAGGGTGGTGCTGTGTGTAATAAAGATAGTGACAGTAGATACAAACAGATAGTTCCCTAAATAAATGTTATATGTGAGATTTTCTTTTCTAAAAGGAATTAGGTCGTACTAACCTGATTCACAACAAATATCCCTCCAAATTGACCACTAATAAATATGGGCAATCAATAAACAGGAAGGGGAAAAAATAAATTAAGTATCTATGGCATAGTCTTGTTTCAAATGCCGGAGGGGGAAAAAATTGGATTTGGGGGTGATGAAATTTACTCATCAGCACCATGACAAATTGTTGTGTCTGTATCATGACCTTCAGCACGGAGAGGAAACAGTGTGAGGGAGCTCTCTATATATAGGAGGTGAACAGTGGAAGACAATTGAGATGACAATCGGAGCAACCACAGGATTTCCCCACCAGAGACGTCTCGGGAGGAAGAAAGAGGATAGAAACAGCAGAGGGGTGTGGGCTAGTCAAACCACATATAAAATTCACTGGAATATATAGAAGAACTTTCACAACACCCGTTTATAGTTGCACACAAACAGGTCTCAGCACTCTGTCTCTCAGTTGTGCACATAACCAGTCACAAACTCGCTCTTACACTTCCCCACAACCCACAAAACCCCTTTCAAAACCAATACCACAAAACCGCTAAATCTCAGTCTGAATGTAACAGTGCTGAGGAGGAAACATGCCTACAAAATGAGTGTGTAGACAGATTGCCAGGTGCTGCACAGGGACTTCCTTTTATCACCTAGAATCTACCCAGACAACACAGTGACTCAGACCTAAGCAGAAGGAATGAGCGACAATCAGAGCAGTTGCACGTGAGACCCACCGGAGTGAATGACCACCATTTAGGTGGAAGATGGATGAATGGTGCTGACAAACTGCTTGCCCATCTAACATTATTCAAGTCATGCGTCTATGCTATAAAGACAGGGAGGTCGGAACAGTGAGTACAAGAGACAGGCACGCATACAGCAGTGTAGATATATAGATAGGCCTAAAAATAGATCAGGTCACCGTCAAATGTGCCACCACACCACAAGCCAAGGTCAATGCTCCATCACTATCAGCAACTGTAGGCAGCACTGAGGCAGAGGAACAGAGAGTATGACAGCTACACAAAATGACTTCAACTCATAGCTTCTTCAGTGAGCCCAAGCCCACTCTGTGGGCTCCTCTAATTTATTTCAACTATTTCAATTTGTCCTCATCTTTCTCGCTCACACACACTAATTTCTCACATCTCCTCTCTCATTATCTAATTAAGAAGATTGAGCAGAAATTCCACAAAATACAAGCTTGAATGCACATGTATTGCTCTAAAAGTTGCACAATTGGGCCTTGGACCAATTCTGCACAAGGACTTCCTCGTACCAAGCAGCATTTCAGAGTGAACTGCCTTGCTCAGGGGAACCCTGACAATGGCTGATTAGTACAAATGAATAAATACATTGGCAAACAATTAGACAATATTTAAGAAGCAATAATGCCCATTTTAATTTCATGCATCTTGGTGGATTAGACAGCTACCAAAACAGCTATATTGTAATATTGAAAAAATGACTACATAACAGAACCATTCAAGACAGGCAGGTGATAGTTTGGAAAGCCTTCTAGCCAGATGTTAAAAAGGTGTAAACACATCTGTTTTCCAAGGTGTAAGTACAAATATATCAGTAAGAAGTCTGAGGATCTAGCCACTGACGGGGCTAGCAACCCCTGGGATGACAGCAGCTAAAGTTATGTTGAAAATACAATGAAATTAGCTGTCATTCTCACTGTCTCCGTAAAGAGTGGGGAAAAGTGGCTTCAGTGATTTCGTCACGGAAGGCACCCTGTGTTGTTGTGGGGTTCACCTGATCCCTGATCAATGCAATCATCAAAAGACCTATGTGGATGACACAACATTAATCTGTATAAGGGAGCAAGCAGTCTGGTTCTTATCTCTTAAAGGTGATCCACCCAATTATTAGTGCTGATGTTTATTGTGAACTATTGACAAAAAAAACAGTTAAATAGTTAAAAACAGGAATGTCTGGAGTTTAACTTGTTCTGACTCAAAAATGTATATTACTATCAACTAATATTTTGACAGACTGGATGTGTACATGCAGCTGCATCAGTGCAACACCACTGATGAGAAGTGGGGACAAATGTGCCTGCCCACATTTTCCTTCTTGCTCTGGGATTCAAAAGAGCCTGCTTGTGTAACTTGTAGGCTGCCGCAGCACAGTTTTAACAGTCATGCTAGGCAGCTAATATAGCCACTGGAGTGTGCAGTCCTTATTTAGCCTGAACAAATTCGAAGAGCAAATACCTCTCCATTTCATTTGGCATGAAGTTCCCTTTACAAGTATGACAGCATGCGATAGAAGATCAAATCCTGTATGTGTGTGTGGAGATACAACAGAAGAGCCCTATTAGGGATGCAGCTCAGCTCTGTGCTGTCAGGATGTTGTTGTGCTGTCTGATTGACTCAGCCTCTGCACATGTGTCCCTTCTACACACTGTAACGCATGCAAACACACCCAAAAAGGGACACGCATGTACAGCCACGCACGCACACATGCACAATACACAATGCTACTGGTACATGCCCCTCCACAGACACACACACCGAACCCAGCCTTCTCTGTCACTAGGCAAAGCTGGGATACAGCAGTCTGGGAGCAAGAGAGGGAGGGGGTAGAGGAGAGACAGGAAGGGGAGGGAGGCGACATGAGGAAAGAGCAAACAGAGAAAATAAAAGAGGGAAAGAGAGAGAACTGGGGAGAGGAAAAGAGAGAGACCATATTGAGATGAATAGAGCCAAATAACCAACAAGAGGTGTGTGGCATTACAAAGTGTATAAGAGCAATGAAGACTGAGTGAATGGAGGAGATAGCATATTGACTGAGTGACACGGACCCAAACAATGAGAGCAAGAGAGATAGCAGAGGCTGACAGACTGAGAGGGAGGGAGAGTGAATGGGGCGGGTGGCACTGGTGGACAAAGAGGCAGACCTGGCCTCTCATCTAAACAGCTGCTGTTCTCTCCTGAACATTGCACCTCAGCTCCAAATTCCACAGGCAGCCCAGCAATGAGGGGCTGGGGCCTGAGTCAGCGCTTTTAGCACACACAGCTGAGCCCTCTGCTCAAAGCAGCCAGGGGATGCGCTGACTACGGCACATGCAAAGGGACATAAAGCAGTCGCAACCAGAGGTTTGGAGCTCTTCCTTGCTTTTTCAGACTTCTGCACCTAAACCATCAGCCGTGGTTAAAGATTTCTGTTGTAAATTTAATGAAGTTATGAATTGTTTCTTGGCACAAAACATGGTGATGCAGCATTATGATGCGAAATCAAACAAGGCAGCAAATGATATATCAAAAGGAAAGACAGTCAAGGCATAACAGCAAAGTCAGAGCTGTTGCAGTGAGCAAAGAACAACATCCCTATCAATAAAACAGAACATGGAAGACTAACTGGTTGGAATGAGCATCTAAAATTAATGTTAACTGTTCCTGAGCTAAAGCTAATGGGAAGTTACATTTAGATACCACAAAACAACAGGCACAACAGAAACTAGAAGAAAAGTAGGAGCAGATTCCCAATGGCAACCACAATAACCTTAAGAACAGAAACGTTTAAATTACCAAATAAATAAAATAAACATAATTTCCCCTGCTAACATGTCCAACGAGTAACAAGACTCAAGTAGACACAAGCAGAGGTGAACTGCATTCCTTGGCATCTCCCCATACTACCACAGCTGGGGTTTCATGCCAAACTGCCTGGCTGTTTCTCTGCGTGTCAGAGAAACATCCTGTGATAGAAAGGAGCAAAAGGGTGGAGAGAAGGAACTGGAGGAGGAGGAGGAGGAACCGAAGGGCCAGCGAGGATCACATGCTGCAGTTTTCCTCCATGTTATTTATGAACTTGTGCCCTGACGAGGCTCCTGAGGGCTCTGCTTTTAAGAGCGGCTAATAGGTTTTATCCTGGGGTCGGAGACAGTGGAGGGCCGGGCAGCAGGCACGCTCCCTTGCTGATAGATTTATATAGGAAACGACAGGCTGAACTTAGATTGTGTTTTAAATTTAAAGTTGTTCGCCTCTTATGGAAATCCATCTTTCACTCTCCTCTTTGAGGGATTGGTATAACAAAGAAAACTAATTCATTTAGAAATACTACACAAATAATACAATAGTGTGTACACACAGTTTGAGTGGCATCTAGTAGAAACTGTATGGAAGCCAAATTCCGTCCATGGCTACTGCCCAAAAAGTCTTAGATTCACTAATCCCCAGATTTAACTGTGGTTAAACTTTGAAGGACCTGCATTTTATTAAACATCAAGTGTATCACAATACACACAACAGGAAATACACTACTGGTGGATATGTGCTGTACTCTGAGTATGATAATAGAACGAGCAGCTTAAGCAAGACGTTGACATTAAGCGGCAGAATGCATTATCATTGAGAGGCTTTGTACTACAGACATAATTGTAATTACTATGGATTTCATGCTGTTTATGAATGAAGAAAGGGGGAATGTACTGTGCATTTTTCTGCTGATGTTTTAAATAGGCATTTGCTTAACATCTTGCTCACTAAGACCAGTGTGGATTCACTCCCCTTCACCGACACACACTCCCAGTTCAGTGAGTATGGGAAGAGACAAAACTATGTGAGCAAGCGCCTTCGCCAGTTGGCTGTGGAACCGTTTCAGCTGAACGGGTGGAGGGGTAGGAAACCCTTTGACAACATAAAAAAAAAAATTTGTGAGAAAACAATGTTGCTCTGTCTGTGGCATTCATGTCTCTGTGCTGAAGAGTCATTACAAGGAGAGGAGACCAACATTTTTTCGTCTGTATACACAAAACAACACACTTACAAATGATTGAAAGCAGCAGTAAAGCCTCTCGTAATTTCCCAGAAATCAAACTCATCTTGCATGCTGATGCCAGGAGCCTGATATCTGTAGAACTTACTTAAGTAGAAGCACTGGCTGAGGTAGTAGTTATATTTTTAGCTGTATATCTGTATCCATGTAAGTCCATGACAGCTGATTCCTAACAAGCCAGAAATAATGATATAACTTGTGCTTATGCAAGTACATGGTGCATGCTTCATGCTAAAATAGGTCCATCCAACAGAGGTGGATTTGTTTTGAAAAGCTGCAGTAGGAAAAGACACATTATAATGAGCTGAAAGCAGCCAACTGAGCAGCTTAATTTCCATTTGATCTGTAAAACACTGTCTGAAATGATGGACAGACAGCTGAGCAGAGAGGTCAGCCAAACCCAGCTAACAGACACTGGGGGGTGTGGGGGTGTGGGGGGTGAGGCAGAAAAAGAAAAGAAGAAAGGAAAGAGATGGGAGGACAACAAGAAGTGAAGGTAAAGAAAAAAGAGAAAGGGGGAGGGGACATTTGCAGTCAGATCCCGAGGGTCCTGAGAGGCTGGCTAATGACCTGCGCTGCAGTGTGTCCTCTGGGAGACGGAGAAAGGAAGCCAACCCTTCCTCTGCCACTTTCTGATGACACATCACAATTAGCAGCAGGCATTTCTCTGCCTACAAAAGCTCCCAGACAGATTGACTAAGTGTTTTTAAAGGCCACCTGTGAATATTCTGATGCTGAAAATGCCATGCACAATTTCACATGTGTTACCCTGGCAAAGGTCCCGCTAATCTGAGCATGGACTCCCAACTATGCCATAACAGCTACCAAAAATACACTGACGGTACTTGAAGGACTGGTCTATCCATTAAATAAAACATTCCTCACTGGCCATCCCCTCAGAAGTTAAATGTTATGGGGAAAAAATGTTGGTTTCTTGTTAATTAGGCTATAACCAATGGAGGTGACTAATAGTTTACTGCTGGTATCTAACAGCTCCACCATGGTCAGTGTAGTCATCATGAGCAGACATTGTATAATGTCTTCTGTGGCTATGTAGGGTTCTTTCCAAAGCCTGAGAAAATAACCCTGATGATGTCATTAGGGTTATCTGGACGAGGCTTTGGAGGCTAAAATCTTTAACAGAAACTGGCATTATAAACTGAGGTGTGGAATGTGTGATGTGGTTAGGGAGGGTCTCATGAAAGACACTACTGGGTTGATGTGCATTATAGGAAATGCAGGATCTAGTGTTTTAGGGGGGACTACTATTCAAACTGTGAGTTTTCTGAAATCATTAACAACTGATTTATGTTTGAAATGCATATTCCTCATAACTAAAGGCACCAGTCCCATTCATTTTGCTCAAGATGGATGTGAATGAATAATTTATTTTTATCTTCTTCTTCTGGCAGGTTTGTTTAGAATACTGCAGGGTTAATTTAGGTTAGGAAAATGAAATGTGGAGGGCAAGAAGAACATAATAAAGTGTGAGTGGCTGCTGAACTGCTCCCTTTGGGATACTAAACTCAGGCGAGGAGAGGATCTGCATGGGCCCCTCTGCTATGTCTGTTTGTTTGTGAGTCCACTCAGGAC
This sequence comes from Lates japonicus, assembly GCA_033238685.1. NCBI lineage: Eukaryota > Metazoa > Chordata > Actinopteri > Centropomidae > Lates > Lates japonicus. Next base: position 812,336 of record BRZM01000038.1, on the reverse strand, counting down.
AATAGAAAAAGCTTTGTGTGTGTGTGTGTGTGTACGGGACAGGAAGAGTCAAAGAGCTTATAAGTGCTGAAACGAGCAGACAGAGATCTGCTGCATGTGAACTGGTGTTAAAAGGGGATTCCACCAGCAAGGAGATAAACACAGCGGTGACCTTGTGCCTTCCCAACAACACCAAAATGTTGGAAACAAGTGAGCCACAGAGTACACAATGACACAATGCGATACAGCTGTCCCACTTCCTCGTATGACATCATGTACCCGTTGGGTCCGGACTAGCTCACTGAGTCCTTGTGGTTCCTTCCTGTTCCCTTTGCCCGTCACAACCACCGGACAGCCAGCCAGGAAATGGCAGAACAACCAGAGGGGTAACAAGGATGTCCGGACAGATTGCAGGCCATACAGGATTTTAATCCAATACAAATACAAACATTAAGAATATTAGTTATACAGACCACTGGTACAGAACGCCAGTGATCATAACATATATTTTCCCAAACACCACAGTCACATTAATATCAGCAACTATTAACTAACTAGTAATTTCATTTCCTTCATGGATCTATTGTGATGTAAAAGTCCTGATTATGACAACACATGACAATACACTGCTTCATAATCGACTTTCCAATCTGTCTTTGTTATCCACCACAGGCTGCCAAAAATAAAAGCACTAGAGTCCATTTCCTGTCTGATCTATGACTACCTGAACAGGGCACACAGTACAAAATCATGATGTTGCAGCAGTTCTGCTTACTGCTACAGTAGCAAAGCAGCTAGCAATCCATTAGCTTATACTGGTCTAAACACATGTTTGTTGCTGCAGTGAGGAGATAGCTTTGCACACAGGGCTGTGACTGGTCTCTGAGCAGATTTTTAAAACCATGTGACACAAAAATTCTTCTTTGGAACCAACACGACTCAAATTCTTATAGGCGTATGGGCAGCTTTTCTGGTCTGTTCAATAACGGGAATAACAGGGAGGGACTCCGGTCTGTATACTGTGAGATAGCCTAGTTAGGCATAACCACAATAATAAGTGTGTGTGTGTGTGATTATGTGTGCGTCTCCACTGTGAGTAGTGTGTGAGGCATACTGCCAATGAAAGCCTTGCAGGGTGGAGCACACATCAGCTGCAGCTGAACAGCTGGCCACTGCAGGCTAACATTGAGTCTGGATTGAAAGGTCAGGCTGCCTCCCCCATGTTTGCCAACTGTGGGCTGGCATGGCTGCACGTTTTCATTCAGCTGCCCGGCAATCCATTTCCCAAAACAGGGAAAGAGATTAGGACAAAAAAGGCAGGAAATTATTTAAAAAAAGTAGGAAAACAGGACCTATAAGAAATGAGTGCAAGTGTTATGTCCACAGAGACTAAACAAATCCTCATTTCACTGACAACACCTATGACAACACCTGATTAAATGACAAATAAGTAAGATGTTGACATAGGTTGGCAGGCTTACAGTGAATGTCACAAGCCAGGTTGTATGAGAATAAATACAAGTGCAGGCCTGAGCTAGTGATATTGGTAGACACAGTTACTGTTGTGGTATATCTGGGGAGTCAGGATACAGTGTACTTTCCCGTGTTCATTTCCCCTGTGGCTGCAGGTCATTTAGGGGTCTCCATTTCAGCTGAAATGAGGTCACCAAACGAGAAGAAAAGCAAACCCAATACAAATGTTTGTCTTCTTCTCTGGCTCATGTACGTTCTCAGGAAGAGAAAGGAACATCGCTGCACCTTTGTCACGGCTGTGCCGGTGTACCAAAAAGGTACACAGACCGGGTGACTAAGGTACGATGATGTATCTTTTCTCTCAGAGTGTACTGTAGCTGCAGAGGCAGCCTCTGACAAAGGCAGATCACTGACAAGGCAGAGAGGTCTTAGGTTTCATGGGGCCCATCTTGAACCATTTTCCTGTATGTAGGATTAAACTGTGTTTTGAGTATGTGTTAACGCTATCTGTCTGATCCAATCTGTTTCTTATAGGATACAGTTGGTCATATGCACTCCCTGGCTCTGTTGGTAAGTACAAATATGGGGCCATAATGGTATTGTATCACTTCTTCTGCTAACATTTAGCTTGTAATTGTCCAACTACTACAAAAGGTGTTGCATGTGTAACAGGTGTGCTTTTTCCTTTGACCCTCTGACTGGGTGCTCTGCCAAGAAAAAGAAAACATGGGAGTGGTAACACTCCAAGAACTTTAGAGGACAAGACAAGGCTTGACCTCTATTATACCATATTTTTGTTGATGGCTGCACCACAAAGGTGTGGTCTACTATCTTGTGGACGTGCGTTATCACAATACTAAAACCATGCCAAAACAAGTCACTTCATCTCTTCTCAAAAGATAGAAATCTACTCTTCAGTATTGTCTGCCACTACATTCACCAGTCTGTGGGTCAGTTTGTTTTTTTTCACTACTGGTGAAGCACATAAAATGCCCTGTTCCAAAACACTTGTCTGTGTGGCACACCATCACACTGTGAATCACTTAATCAGTCAATCTCCAATTCACCCCATTTAGCCCTAATGCAAGACCCTTAGGGAGTCTCTGCATGCCCATAATGCTTTAATTTCATTTTTTCGACATGTTGACTCCTTACATTTTTTCTAGTGCTAATAAACTTGCTGCTTGTTGATCCAAAAATAATGTGTGAATGTGTATCTGGGCATGCTGTGCCTGATAAGTTGAAGAAATTAAAACTTTCATTTTGATACAAGCCTTTTCAGTTGTATAGAACAAGACAACAACTAACATAAGTAAAGGCTGCCTTGGGGATCTTGTGTCAGCTACCTGATGAAGATAATCAATTAATTTTGTTTGTAAAAACTTCTTTTTCATTGACTTCTAGGGTACAAACTGAGCAACTCAATTAGATTCATATTAATTGTGGAAGCTAGAGGATTCTCATGCAAATCCCTCTGGAGTAGAAAACAATAAAGCAGCATCATGGGACCTCTACACAGCTATGACAGCTTGGACACATCTGCACGTTGTGTGTTGTGTCTGGTCGAGCTCAGTCAGAGAGTTTCAAGTGTCAACACGGGGAAATGTCAGCATGAAGTCACCGCTTGGCACCCAAGCACAGGGCACCTCTCCTTAAAGGCCAGAGCACACCGGCATTGTTGTGGGGCCAGCTGCACAGGCAGGTTTTCTGCAGCAGATCAGCCTTAGATTAACAACTGGGGCAAAAATAGAGTGCTCTAAAGGAAACAATACATGTGCAATGAATAAACGCAGTCTGGTAAGATTTTGTACAGAGAGGAAAGTACCTCTTTATCCCCGCACAAAAATCACCAAATCCAGCCACTTCCAGTGTTTTACCAGCCAGTGTGGCTCTGTTTTTAGCACAGAATTGGTTGTCCAGATGGCAGCTGGTGGGGTTGACCAACACAGCCAAAATTTACCACCATTTGACTGATTTAACTGCCATCCTGTCTGTATTTGACACTGGCACTCAGTAGTGGGCCAAGCTATGGCCTGTTTAACGCTTCAGTTTAAACTGTTTCAGTAATAAAATAAGAGGAAACTATGCCAGCAAACATGCCAAACTGCACTTTCCTTTCCATTATACTTTTTACTCCTTATTTCCTTCTGTATTATTAATTTGTCTTGATGCAGGGCAATGATTTCCTCCTGCTCTGCCTCAGAGTGCTGCTTCTTTCAGGGCTTTAAAGGACAAGCAGGCCAGCCAGGCATGCTCCGGCAGCTAGCTGGGCCTCTGCACCAGATAAAAAAGGTGAGTTGTTCACATTCCTGCTTCATGCACAAACCAAACCCCCGATGTCACACACACACACACACACACTCCTTTTGCACGAATGATTGAGTTGTTTGTGTGTGTGTAGTCTCCACCTCTTGTGTGTTGTTTTCTCTAACCTTGCTTTAGCAAGTGGAAAAGTTTACAAAACTCCCAGCAAACTCAGCTCCTCATTATAAACTAATCAGCCTGAACAATAGTCTGTGCAGCAAGATGATAGCAAACAACAACATTTTACTTTATTACAACATCTATCTAGTTAAGACAGCTTTAGTAAGTTTATCAGACGACTGCCTCACCCATTAAAAGGAAACTGACATACAAAAGTATGGTAAATGAAAACAAAGCGCTAGGCAGAGGATTAATTTTAATGGCAGAAAGGCATTTACTTTACGTAAAATTACATTTTTCATAAGAATAAATGGTGGCCTGGGTGGAGGAATAGGACATCTTTATGAGATCTTTCCTGGATTCATATCAAACTTTAAGTAGGTCTGCTTAAGATCTTCCTCACCATGTCCTTCTGCATATTTGGTTTCTCCTTCTCATTGTCAACTTGGTACCTTTTTTTTTTTTTTTTTTTTTTTTTTTACTTATCTGTTTTGACATATGTCTTCTATTGTATTCTTGTAACTCCAGCATACTGTCATATGCTCTGCTGCAAAACTTATATAAACATTTAATTACACAAGAATAAATGGCCTTGCTTTTAGTTTTAGGAGGGTTTGAGTGAAAGGCAACAGGCCCCCACTACTATAAAAGATGTGATGGGAAGGAGGCCACTGCACCACCAACATTATTAATATCATCTTACCAAAAAGACAGGAGGCTGGACGCTGGAGCCAGACAATGAGGAAATAAATAATAATAATAAACACTTACCCCAGTCCAAAAACTCCAGGTCTTTTTCTCCCAGGCAGGAGATGTTGCACTCCTCGTGGGGCAGACCAGGATATCCAGCAGCGTTTCCCCCACTCAGGCACTGGCGGTGGGATTTAAATGGCCCGTCCAGGATCAGCTTCTCCAACTATGACGCACCTCTCCCGACATTATTCCGGCTTGTTGGTTTGAGTAATGATGATGATGGAGGTGGGTGAAGGGTTCGGAGGGGTGAGCAAACACCTCCTCGGCCTGTTAGTTGGCGCAGAGGGGCCTGTAAAGAAGTTTTCTCACCTTGAATATGTGTCTCGAAAATAATAAAACTTTGAATTACGGGCTAGCCGGGCTAATTTCGCCTTCAAAGCCGACCTATTCATGATCTACCTCCGAATCCAGGTACTTTACACACACACACAGGAGGATGGTGTCTTACTTCCCCATTTGTAATACCCTATCCCACGGGTACATGAAAAAGTAGTCACAATTACAGACCCTAGCTGCCCCAGGCCTTCAGTTTGATAGAAATCCCACCGTTTGCTGGAACTTTCTGGTCTTCTCTGTGGAAAATGGAAAAACAATCAGGTCGATGCGGTTCTTAGATCCCCCTGAGTTGTTGTGGCAGATATCTGGGTTCTCGATACCTTAACCCAAAAATACAAAGGCAGATCTGCAATGCTGCAAGCCCAACGCCCCTCCTCTGCTCCAGGAATGGAAGGGCGACTTCAGGCTTGAATTAGCAGCCTTCTTTAGGTTAATGTTAGCTAGCCCATTAACATTCTTCTTTTCTCCGTTCCTAAATGCATCATTGCCCCCTTTCCCCAGGAGTTCATATAATGTACACAGTGTTAATAAAGCTTAACTAGATTCGGCCCGGCGTATCGACGAATTTATGATTTTTATCCAACTGGAAAATATCCCTTATTTCTAGCTCAATGCTGGCAGATATGTTTATAACAATCCCATTTCTTCGTCCAGAGACAAATGTCTCTTTAGTTTCTTCCTTCAAAAGGACGGTTAGTTCAGGAGTTGACAGCCCGTTGAGTTGGCATCAAAATGCAGGTCCTCTCTGAAGGTTCTGGAGGGAGCTCGTTTTCACACACAATCAAGGAAGCTGTAGTCTAGTCTTGTTCCAAATACGGGACACAGCCTAAATTCCCCTGTCCTTTCCTTTCCTTTGCTTTGCCCTGCCTCCGCGCGCTGCCGGTCGGTCGCTTCTTGCCGTCTTTACACAGTCAAGCTACCAGCAGCTTTGCTGCCAGAGACTTTCGACAGGAAGACAAACATAAGTAGACGCTCCATAACGTGGTTGGATTGTAGGAAGCAGGGCTCCAGTCGTAAACTATGAATGGGTAACAAATGGACGCTTAAGCTCGCGGCGCTGATTGAACCACGAAAACTCAACATGCATCTCATTAAGATCTTTACCACTTTCACTCGACTAAAACGTGTCAGCCTGCAGCACGATACGTTTCCTAATCTAATATGTGTCGCATTTTTTGTGAAAAAATGTGAATATTTTCAACTTGCGCATGCGTACAGGTCTAGATCCTAAAATCCGCCATCTTTGCTGCTGCGCTCAACGTAGATCCGTCGATCCCTCCGCAGCTAGCGGCCGATCTTCCGTTGTTATAGCATCTGGTCGCTGCTGCAGGCCGTCAGATCATCATCATGGCGCCCATTTTACAGCATCTGCTGTGCGGAGGGTGGGGTGGGTGGGGCTATCAATATTGTGAATGGGAAACTGCGGGCTGTCTGTCAGTCTGCACATTGGCGTGGTGCGGAGAAGACACATTTTTCTTCAGGCTGGGATAGCAATGACGGCTGTCCCTTTAACTGGCCCGCCAGCCACTGGACATCATAACTCAGTGATGTGCGTCAATATAACCTGTGCTGCAAGGACCTGATAGCTGTGCAGTGGGCCACATTCACTCCAACACTTGTCTGTGCGTTGCATGAATGCAAATGCATAAACTTAGCTACAACTGACTCATGAAACATTTATTTGTATAAGAGTACCGACTGTATGCCTACATATCTACACTGACAGCTGATTTCATCAACAACCATCACACACCTTCACAGATGACATCAACAATTGCAATTTTGAGAGGGTATATCTCACAACTTTATTCTAAAGGTATTTCTGCGCCATGGTCGTAGGACTTTTCCATATGCAGATTGGTATATGAGAGTCAAACACAGATCCCAGGTTGCATCTACTTTTGTGTGCCCATCAAACATGTTTTATTGTGGCAGAAAACACAACAGTCATGCCTGAAAGTCATCACATAACTCATTATAAAAAGCATTATGTCAGCCACTTGACAACACATAAAGACCAGGCCTTGGGGTTTATGCAGTTCGAGTGTGTTACTCTGAACTTATTATTATCTCTTATTTGAAATGTCCCATCCTTTTTGGAAGTGCAGCTCCTACTCGGCACTCAAAGTACATCTATTAATGATTAACAGCCCTGTAGCTAGATCTTAGGGGTAGGAAAATGAGAGACAGAAGCCTTGTAGGCGTTTGTGTGTCTAATGTGTGTGTGTGTACACGCCCCGATGGAGACTAACATAAAATAATGTACTTTTATATTTCAGAAAATATTCAAATGAATTCTTTGCTGCAGTCCTTTTTAGTGCCAGGGAGGGAAGGCAGAAAAACACACTGTGATGAGGAGAACACACAGAACAACTTAGCATGCAAAGATGTGTCAATAAAATAGATTTTGATGGTGACCAAGTTGTAATTTGAAGCACACTGTCTTGGCATGACTGTTTATCAGAGACCAGCCAAACAATAGTTTATACTCTCTGCAATGTATAACCCACAGCGAGATGATTGATTATATTGGTTTGGAAATATCCTCTGAAAATTACATAACAACATAATGACACTAGTAAAGATGAGAACATGTCTTTGCTCCTTCTCTTTATTTCACAACATTTCTGATTCTCTCACTCTCCCTGCACCTGGGACCAGGTCCTGTAAAGGAAAAATCCACTCCCTAAAAACAACAGGCAGCCTCGGCTTTAATTTGAGATATATTATTATATTTAATATTTCCTTTCATGCAACTTAAAACTATTTGGATATTTTGATGTATGTAAAGTATTCCTGATGTATTTCATATATTGTGTCTCTATCCCTGTCTGAGACTGATGTATATCTGACTGAGTTCTAATAGTGTAGTTTCTTGAACTGTTAATTGTGTTCACATACTTAATTTGGCATAGGTTTGCCGGATGCCCTTACAACACAACCTCTGGATTTATCCGGGCTTAGGACCTACTGAGGAGGACTCTGGCTTGTGTGTCCCCTTCTTAGGGGCCAGATGTTTATCACTCTATTATGTGAATTGATATATACTGTATTTTAATGGTACATATATATGGTAGCAATTTACAATATTTTGTATACATTTTTTCTGTTTAAATATAAATGTATGGTAGGGCTGGTATGCCGAAACATTTCACAGTGACTGTTCTTGTCGGTCATACGGTGTCATAATCGTCAAATCATTGTTTCTTTCAAGTTTAAAGGCGCTGATTTTTGCTCCTCAGTGAAATTTGAAGGAAACCAGATGGATAATATTTCTACTGAGAAAATTCTATCATCATTTTATATCACAAACTAAAATGATATTTGTGATTATTGTTTTATTACTAGCCCATGTATTGGTTTGGAATCAATTGCAGGTGTTGTTCTTTTAATCAAACATGAATAATAGTTTAATGTCAGAGAACACGGCTAATGATATGGTGATTTCACTGAGATATAACAGCCTTTGTCACTGACAGCGAAAAACTATTAAGCATGTAAAATCTCAGTGTAAATACTGTTATTTAGAGTGGACGTTCCTTTAAAGCCTTGACCTGTTTGAATAACGCTACAGCAGCGCCCCTCTGGTGTACAAAGGCTTCCCACACCTGTGGAAAGTCAGGTGGTTTTGTGTGTGTTTTTTAGTTTTTTTTTTTTTTTAGGTTACTGCAGCTGTGTTACATTAATTATGTTTTCCGCTTTCGTTTGCAGTCCTTTTCCATTTTGTACGATTTTTGGATTCCCTCATATAACCCTGTTACTAATATTACACCCTGCACACTAAGTCTCTCTGTGTCGATTAATTAAAGTTAATGAAAATATTTGTTGTTAGTCCTATCTAATCATGTCCCCAGTCCTATTTGGCTCAGTCTACGGTGCTGGGATTAAACCCTCCGCCTCTGCGCTGATTGTGGCCTGTCAAGCTGTAGCAGGAAATGCATTGATTTGTCTGTACTTTGTGTAGATGTGTGGGCTATTGGGCAATAATTGTATTGTCGCCCCGCACAAGGTCTAGCGCTTTCCCCTTCTGACAGACTGATCGATGATTATTGGCAGTCAGCTCGATGGATTTGATCCGGTCTGATCTTTGACTTTTTACATCCCAGTACAAACAAGAAAAGAAAAAAAAAAAACTCATATGAGCCATTAAAATTACCAAAGTAGAGCGGTTCATTCCCAAATATTTGATGTTAAGATAAAGCAGGCATTGGTAGATCAGGAAGTCGCTGACAACACAGCCACGTGAATAATGGGAATTTGCTCTGCCCACCAGCACAAGTTCAATATTGACTTTGTGAAGCAGGCAGCAGGCTCCGCCTCGTTCCCAGGGGACGTCTATAATGGGGATGCTGTAATATGATGTGCAAACCTCATGGAAAACAACCAAGTGCAACTGCTTCTTCCTCCTGAAGGTTCTCTGTAATATCTGTCTCCTGAGCATGTGAAGCTGGTCTCACACAAACAGCAGTTTTTTTTTTTGTTTTTTTTTTTTTTTTTTTTTTTTTTCAGCAAAGGGGATTTCATGTTTCACAAATGGAAGGAATGAGCTATAAATTGGACTGCTTTTGAATGCAAATGGATGGATGTTAATTAACACCTGTATTTATTTGATTGTACAGGAGCTTGTTGGCCTTTGATTGAAAAAGGAAATGGCTAGGAGCATCAATTGCAGCTTTAGACGCTGGGCAACTTGGCTTTAGTTAGCATGGAAGGAAGAAGACTGAGAAAATATCACACAAAAAAGCCATCTTAATTTCCCGATTAGGGTTACTGTCTGAGGAAGGGATGGCGTGGGCCTATATATTTTAGGCTCTGGAGGACATGGCACTTAGACTGGCTCACCGGCTGGGACTGGACAATAGATGTGCGAATTTACATATGCCACTGATAGTTCTGTCAGACAATCTGATAGAGCAGTTTGGACCTCACCTGTGGGCTTTGAAGATGAATCTGTGCTGAGGTTATACTGATCGTAATCAGGATTCCTGCTAAATGATATTTTAAAAATATCATTTTCATTTCTCAAATGTGAGCTTACCGAATTCTATTCCTTAAGTGTGTTACAGCTGTAGCATTGTTACTGATGATATTGTATATGTTACCTTTTATCCATATTTACTATATTGGGTTTATTAATTTTACACACAATATGCAGCTTTATTCTATTTTAGGCTCTCCTTTTAACATCTGTCTGGGACAACCTGGATGAAAATGAGCCATGCAGACAGTATATTCTCTGTTTATTAGTGTTTCATTATTGAGTATATTGTCCTGACACATATACTAATTATAATAATACTAATGATAATTAAAGTAACCTTGTTTAACTTTAACTTGTATTAGGATTATAAGAATAAAAGCAATGCAAAACAGAATCATTATTATGGATGTCCCAACCCACGTAAAAAATATCAGATCAATGATTGTACCACAATATGCACACATTTCTTGGGCCATTGCAAATCAATAAAAGTTGCATATAAAAATCTACTAAAACAAAAGAGCACATTTTGTTTAATAAAACGAATTAATCATTTACAGGTTAAATCAACAGGATAACATAGAAATATAATAAAGTGGTTGTCATAACCCTTTAATGATATTGGCTGCCTCAACTTACATGATGGTACACATAATTGCACTCTGTACACCTGCAATCAGATGGCATATTACATTCATAGTGAGGAGTATTTCAGTAACACATGGGTGTGACTGTGCCGGCACAGACCTGGGTCATAGTGTAGTATCAGGTCTCAGCACTAATTCATAATTTGTCCCAGTTTGTGAGCTGCAGGGACTGTAGCTGCTGGAGTGAGCAGGTCTGGCAGTCATCTGTCATTTGCTCTTCCTGTGTATCCTTCAGTCTGTCTGACATCTCTAAGCAAACGGTAATACACAGCCAGGAGCAGGGCCTTCTGGGAGCCTGGCCAAACAGCCCTCCTACAATGTTTGTGTGTGACAAAAAAGGCAAAACCAAATCACCATAATGGAATCAGATAATCACCAACATGTGAAAGAGCCTGCCCAATCCATCCGCGGCCCCGGCCCCTGGATTAATAACTGTCTGTTTGGCTAACCATTTAATCAATCTGCTGGAAGAGGGCCAAGAAGGAATGGGTGACAGGGCTCGGAATGACATCTAATCCCTGGTCCCCTCCTCCCTAGGAGCTCTGCACTACTTCCTCCCTCGACCCCTGTTGCCACTTGTGCCAAAGTGAACAGACTGCATGGTTCTTGTTTTTTTTTTTTTTTTGTCTTCTACCTTTGCTGGACAAAATGACTCTCAGCCACCGGGGCAGAAATAAACCCTGCTGTGTGACGGACTGTGCCAGACTGCCCCAGCCTGACATCGTCAGTGGAATGTACACATCAGAGTGAGTGTGGGTAATGTAGACAAGGGTGCTGAAGAGAGGGCACTTCAGGTTCACAGGGTCAAAAGATGTCTGTCTGGGACTCGTGTAGCAGCAGAGACAGGGAGGAAAAGTTCTAATTCTGGGCTCCTGACATCAAGACAAATAAAACACTTCAATTTAATAGACTACGTCAAATAAATACTAACATGACTGCTTGTAGGTCAAATCAGTGATTCAGGTGCTTTCTGATTTAGGAAAAGAACAACTCCCACAGAATCATTGGGGATTGGGGTTTAGGGTTGGAGAAATGTGGGTTTTGAAATGCTGAGAGTAAATATTTCAAGATTTGACAGCTTTCAGGTCAAAGAGTCCAAATATTTAGTGTTGCCCTGGAATGTTCTTCTTTTCAACTAGAAAAGTCTAGAGGATTTCAACCATCATGACACATTCTGACTCATTTTAGCCTTCAGATATGTAGCTAGACAGGTTTTGTTAATATAAAATGCACAAAACCTGGTTTGACTGTCTGATTTTTTTTTTCCAAAATCAAGATAGATCTAAATAAGTTGATATTTACACCATAAGAGCAGGTTTAAGATCCTGCTGTGGCATCACGTGGAACACAGGCCGCGGCAAACATAGTTTTAGTGGAACTGGTGAAATTACCCGCCTCGACGGCTGGATGGCACTCCGGAGTTAATTGTTGCTGTTTGAAGTATGGCCGCCAGATACTGTTTAGGATGGGGCTGTATGGTCGCACCTTTGTTCTGATAGGTCCCTGCCCCCCATCGACAAAGTGCGAACGACTGGGAGGCCGCAACAATATAAGGGCCGGAGGAGCGTGGAACTTATATCTCTGGGTGACTTGTGCCTACCGTGCCTGCTGTTAACACACACTGATTTTTTACTCCTTGTGGATTTCCTCCGCTTATGTCCTGTGCGCCGCTCTCCTCGGTCTCGCCAGGAGCTTTTTACGCATCAGGATATGAAGGACGCGCGCTGCTGCGAAACTGGGCCTGGACGAAGTTCGAAAATCAGAAAGGGGATCTGGAGAACCTGGTCATTCCGGCGCATATCAGAAACGGCCTGTCCATGCGCGAAGATGCACCACAGCAGGAGACGCAGGTCCCTGCCCAGCCTGGCAGGCATCCTGAGGGAATCCCTGGTGGTAACGCAGGTAAGGACATTTCGCAGTTTGAATAAATAGAATTTGTAGGAAAATAGCTCTGACACCGATAAAGTACGATTTATTAATCCGTGCGTAATTGTGACGAGTGCGCATGAGCTATCTTACGCACCAAACCGCCTTTGAAAACAGTCATTTCAAGCTCTCAAGAAAAATGTCATCTAAAATTCCCTAAACTGGTTTTGTCCTTTAGATATTTCTGGGGGAGTATGTGTACTGACACTGCTCGATAATCGCATGGTGTTCGACATAGGCGGGGATCCCCGATAACAGCGAGGTGACCATAGCTGAAGCTCTACCAGCGGAGCCAACTACCACAAGCGCTTCACGGTGGAAGAAGAAGCCACCACCGGCCTCAGCGGCGGGTCAGCATCTACTGGGTGGGTTTTGCCCAACGGATCAAACCAGACATCAACTGGTAGATTCGAGGTGAGAAGAGATGTGGAGAATTACATTATCTTGCTCAATGTGGGTTATCTTAATCCCTTAATTCGATTGTATTCCTCTCAGGAAATATCCCCTTTTAATTAATCGTCCTTATCTCTCGCGTTCACAGGTTGATCCCATTCACGAGACCGGGTGGAAGGCTTTGATGCTGACCTGAGCGGTGCACTGGTCCAAGACGCAACCCAGAAGACACCTATACTGCCTGGAGGTGTGGATCGAGGGCGAGACCTGGCAGCTACAGCGGCAGAGATGGCAGGGTGTCCACTTTACCACCCAAGGAGCAGACGGACAACACCTTGGGAAAGCCCAGGCTCATCCTCTACACACTCAGCCTCCGAAAGTGCAGGTAAAGGGCGCAGGCGCAGTATACAGGATATTGTATCAAAGTGTGACAATTAGCCCTTATCCTCCTTTTACCTGTCACCTTTTGCATTCATTAGTGGGTTATGTGGTATGGCACAGGCGTTAGTTTACTCATTCTAATGGTCTGGAGAAATGTAGCAGCACATCAGTGGCTGGCATCAAGCTGTTTACAGCCCTGGTCAAAGTAATTTTAAAGTTATGGCCTCTGAATAGGGGTCAATTTATATGAATTTACCTCCTAAGCAACCAAATGTTTATGTGATAGTTGCATAGCGAGCAGGGGTGTAGCCTTCAAAGAGATTCCAGGGCCGCTGACAGCCCCAGCTTGGCAGTCTTACTAGAACGACAGCAGCAGTGATGTAACTTCTCCTTATCATTTCCTCCTCAGTTCTCATGTGACTCGGCGTCAACCACAACAAAAAAGACACCTGCAGGGAGCAGTACTTCACCATCAACTTCAGCGCTCACCTGGGAGCGCGTGCTGGATCATCAGCGGCGGGTTACCGTGCACCCGGGGGTTTACAAGCAGCCAAAGCGCAATAACTATATAGCTATGGCGAGCGGAGGTGTACGGTGTCCGAAACCCCCCTACCATCATGTACCTGGTGAAGAAGGGGACTACACGAGATAAGTGGCTGGGTTCCTAATATGATTATGTGAAGATGTCGTGCACAATGGACAATGTGTCTGTAGTATGAAGTGAAACAGCTATAGTAATCCGTAATCATTGAAACTACAGGAAGTATTGCAGGAAATTATAGTGTTTTTCATGGGGGGTGTTGGTATATTTAATGGTTTCAAGCTTAACCACGTCTAGTACTTTTCTCTATTTAAGTAGGACATTATCAGGAGTTTCACGGACGCTGGCGGAATGCTGCCATTAAACTCCTTCCACGAGCACTTTAAAATATTTTGTAAATATGTTGTACTTGTACAAATTTTTGTAAATTTGTACAAGTTGTACTGAATCTGCTGCAAACATTCAAATTCTGTCTGATGTATTTGTTATATTTTAGGCTGTACATAATATGAATAGGTTTATGTTTTGGAAAATAAAATATTTTGTTTCATAACATTTTTCTAGTCTTCTCTTCCCTGCTGTCTGTCTGGCCCCATTCACATTCATGATCACATTCCACATGCAGCTGCCTGCCTCCTATTACCTCTATTTACACTTATAGGAAATTGTGGAGCAGAGCAAATCATTTGCCTAATGACTTATAACACTTGTTTCACTGAGGGCACTGTCATTGACAACGTGGTCAAACCTACTTGCAATGCTTTGACAGTGGGAAGGGCTACACAGCCACATACAGAGAGCAAGTCAATCCACATTAAGCTGGAACAGGCTCCTCATGTAAGTTTACATCAGGCTTAGACCGGGCCAAATATTGGTAATCAGGGCCAATACCTAATGCAGTGTTTGCTGTCTGAGTGGGGGGTCTTGTTATTCACTAATATGCTGCTGATGTAGGTAAACACGCTGCCCTGCCAAGACAAGCAGCTGTCTGTCTGGGAAGGGAAGTGGATTCCCATCACACACCTCCAGCAGCACCAGGAGGCATGAGAATAGAGGAAACACAGGTGGTGCTGAAAAGAAACTGATGAATGTCAAAAAGGTCATACATACTGCTCAACTTAACCTATGCGGAGCCAATAAAAAGCAGTCCCCCCACTCCCTTGTAAGTCTTCACGTTTATTAGTTTTACAACATTAAATCAAGGTGGAAGTAGTAATAGTATTCACCCTGTTTAAAGGTGCTATGTGTAAGTTTTTGCTACATAGCCAGTGTCAGCATTAATGGCTGTTAACGAGAGCTTCAGCCATCATTGCATTTACAATGCTGGATGCTACAGTGACTCACTATTACATAGTGGTATTATGAGAGGGCCGGTGCTAGCTGGTTAGCATGGAAACTTCAGTAGAAGAAAAGAAGTGATAAAGAAGCAAATCAAGGGTTAGTGAGTGAAAGAATGAGCTTTGATGTTCAACTTTCAATGTTTTCTCTTGAATGGTAAGAAAACAGCTGTTAATACTAATGTTGGCTAGGTAGCAGTAGCAAAAACTTAACATATAGCACCTTTAATAGGATAAACCTAAAACATCATTGGTGTAGCCTATTGGTTATAGAAGTCACATAATTAGTTAAATGGCGATTGCCTCTATGTATTCAAGGAATTTTAGTTGATTATAGCGTAACTACACCGGTATCTGGAAGGTTCAACTTTTGTTGAGTTACTATTGTAGTAAAACCTCCACCATGAATGTAAAGGAACACTGCAATGATTAATCAGCACACACCTGGGGATGGATACATGAACATTTCCTTGGAGTACAGTTGAATCAATTATTTGGAGCAGGATATCCTCCAAAACTGGATGACCTTACAAGGAGACTAGTGAGGGAGGCCACCCAGAAACCTATGACAAGTGGGAAGGAGTTCCAAGCTTCAGAGGCTGACATTGGAGAGACGTTGCAGATACAACAACAGCTGGCCAGCTTCACCAGCTGCAGCTTTATGGGAGAGGGCAGGAACAAAAAAGAGGCCATGCTTAAACATCAAGAGTCTACAGCCTTACCAGTAGCTCTGAGACTGTACTTATCCACAGCAGAGTTTTGAGGTTCATGCTAAAGTGAGCATGCTAACATACTCACAAAGACAACGCTAGCATGAGGATGTTTAACAGGTATAGTGTTAACAGTCATATAATATTTACAGTTTGGACTGCCAAGGAATTTGGCAATCAATTTCAGTTTAGACCATCTGACACTACCATCCTTACTGTGAAGCATGGTGGTGGCAGCGACATGCTGAGGAAGAGCCACATACATGGAAATCCTGCAGGAAATCTTGATGCAGTCTGACAGAAACCTGTAGTTAAGGAGATTTATTCTCCAGGAGGACAATGAGCCCAACCTCATGAGCAGTTTTGAATACTTAAGCAAATGTTTTGTTTTATATATTCAGACTTCATTTCCACCATTTTGTGGAGACCTGTGTTCAGGGTCTTTTTTAATTGATCAGTGTCAAAAAGCTGAATTAAATCTACTTTGATTCAACCTTGTAAGATAACAAAAGCACTGTAACAAATCACAAAGTCACTGTATACCAGCTTCTTTAACTTTAATAGAGCTGAGACAAATTAAAAAAGGAAATACAATCCCAAATTTTTAAACACAAATATCAAAAACTGTCAGATAGAAAAGACAACAAATCTCAAAAAGTCTCAAAGCTTTTGCACTGTTGGTTTAATAATAAAAGACCTGATATACAACCTGCAACATAAAAGCGATAAAAATATAGTGTCTGTAGTATTATAGATTATACTGTAAACTCAAAGCTTGCATTCTGCTAGATTTATGTATCCAGTACAATAAAACAGGAGGGCACAAACTCTCCAGACATTTAAATAGAATCGACAGTTCATCACACAGCAGTACTCTGGCAAACTAACACTTTCTTAATCACAATACAGTTATTATTCAAAGTCAATTAATTAATGAACATTCGTGCATGGTTGAAATAGTGGTGAAATATTTACATGTCTATTAAATATCAACAAGGGCAGTTAAAAATAAAAACAATGGACACACACCACCAAATTTTGTTTGATCTACTGAAACCGATTTTTCCAGCTCTGATGTTGTCTCAGTGTTGAAACACAAATTGAGGTGTCCTCCACCAGGATAATGTTGGCTGGACACATTATGAGCTGCCATTATTGCCGGGCCACACAGTCACCACCGTGAAATTCTGGAGTGCTTTGAAATGATGTAATAATGCCTTGAAGTTGGAGAAAAAAGTTACTCTCTTGGTTCTTTTCCATCCATCTGAAAAAGTTTTTGTGAACTGTTGGTTGTGTGGATGTGTTGTGACACTGTGTAGCCCTTTAAGTTTGCTGGTGAAAAATGAGCAACCCCACCTGTTTCCAACCACTTTGTGCTGAATTGGCATCGTCAGGAATTTGTTCAAAATTGAAACTGTTGTGTTAATGTAAATCATTAAAATATACAAGCAAAACAGAAAAAGTGAAATGCTGTTGTGGTTATGGTTTTTAACTGGACTGTTCAATGCTAGATGTTTTTCAGAAGTCTACTGCACTAAAGGAACCATTGATAATCTAGGAACCACACTGTCTCCTGAGAATCAAGCATAGTCAGTGCCCTAATTTTAATATAAATTAAAAAAGATAATTAAAGATAAGCAAAAAGGCATAATGTAGTACTAAAAATGGCTTACTTATATCCTTAAAATGGCTAGGCCAAAATACGCCCTCAAAGCAATGTGCATTAGAATAGTTAAAGGACTGGAAATGACATATCAAAGACAGGACATTTGGACGGAATACTTTACTAATGAGGTGTCAACCGGGGCTTGTAGTGGGGCTGATGTCCTTATTGTTTGAAGTAGCAAACTAGGCCATCGCCCATTCAAAGGTCTTTTACACACCTTTGAACTGAATCAAAAGTCATAAGCCAGGAAGAATGTAAAAAAGCCAACGAGTTGTTTATTGTAGGTCTATGGAGTTTAGGTTACAGATTTGATAGTGGGAACAAAAGACAAAAACTTGCTGTAATTTATCTGCTGCTTCAGTTTAACTGTTTGACAGTGGACTCTATTGACATGTACAGTCTAACAATATAATCAGCTACCATGCTTCTTGCTAAGAAGCAAAGGTTCCTTTCAATCATTACCATTTCTTAAACTTCTCATACAAACTATGCAAAAAAAAAAAAAAAAAAAAAAAACCCAAAACAAAAGAAATATTTACAATTTGTAATAAAAAAGCAAAAACAAAAATCACAGCACAGATAAAATGCACAACCCTGAAAAAAATCTTTCGTAACATCTGCCAGGCTGGCAGAATGTTTCTGGTTCCTGATACCACAGATTTTTTTAAAAGCACGTCATTTAAAAGTGGTGAAAAGGATAATGAAATATACAACAAAAGAAAAAGAAATAAACAGATGACTGAATGAGAGACTGAACCCACGTTGTAAATGTGTATATAGATATATATATATAAAGCTTCAATTACACTCTGGTTGCCTGGTCTCCCCTCTGATGTGGAATGTTGTTGCTCCATATCGCGTTAGTCTCGGTAGTCGGTTGGTGGGTTTTAGATTACTAAAAGTGGGTTCTACGAAAAAAATAAAAATAAAATAATAATAATAAAAAAAAAAAAATCAAACAGCAGGGTGGAGGGATGTTCCGTGGCAAGCGGTGGGTCTCCCTGTCGGCCACCAGTCCGTTAGAACAAGTGTCTTAGTAATATCCAGGCTGATACTGCTGGCTCCACGGCTTCTGGTTCCAGAACTGGACAGGGACACAAGAGACACAAAGTTTACTTTGTGTAAATGTTACTACTGACCATCTTCTAAAACATGCCTTTATATGGTCAAAGTTACTGTATGTTAATGTTCCATGATGGTCACAAGCAGGGGACCAGTTTGAAAACTGAAATCAAGATTGATCAAAGGGCACTTCATTCACACACTATAAAACTGGAAGATCAAACTATAGATAAAATAAAATAAACCTGGAAGATGTGAAAAATGATAATGCAAAGAAAGAGGGAATTAATCAAAAAACTGCTTGGTTGTTGCTTGTAGTTGAGTTTTACATGCAAAACTACTCAACTGTTACACATACAGGAACTCTTTGTCTTTTTAATGTGTAATTTTGTCATTTGGTGTTGTTTAAAAACCTGTGGAGCTAATTCACTTCCAATCTGGATTCCAATTCCACATGTGTTCATGGGGAAAATATTCAGCAGGTATCTGCAGTTTTATTTACTTGTGCAAGTAAAAATTGGGGATTATACTTCAAACTACACCATCATTAACACTCCCTGTAAAGCCCAGTGTGGAAAGTAGAGAGAGTTTCTCAAATGTAGAAATACTGACCCCTTGCTGCCAGCTCTGGTTGAAGGCTTGGGCTTTGTCCATGCCGTTCCTGTTGCCAAAGTTTCCGCTGTTTCTGTTGTTTCCGAAGTTGCCATTCTTGTTGCCAAAGTTGCCACGGTTACCACCTCTCTGCTGAAACTAGAAGGAGAGAGGGAGGAAGATAACCACATTGAGCGTGCATTAAAGGATTAAAAATGCTGATTTGTATAACTGATGTCAACAGATTTTAATATGTCCTCACAGCCAACACAAGCTGAATAACATGATGTACAAGTATCATTATCAAATCCACCTGGTTGGGATGTCCCCTGTTTCCACCACGGCTCATGCCTGCTCCACCTCCTCTGTTCATGTTCCCTCTGTTCATTGGGCCGCCCCTGCTCATGGGTCCTCCTCTGGGTCCCATGTTACCCCTCATTGGTCCACCCCTGGGGGATCCGCCCAGGCTGGGAATGGGGCCGCCGCCCCGACTAAAGTTTCCACGGTTGGGGAATCCTCCTCTGAAGGCTGGGGGAGGCAGGAAGCCGCGAGGTGGGCGGTTGAAGCCGCCACGAGGACCAGGAGCTGCAGACAAATCAAAACTGCTTAAAAATATGATCTACTCAATAAGAAGATCATGACATTTACTGATAGAATGGTCATTAATTACATCCCCAAATATCAATCCTACCTCCTCTAAAGTTGCCTCTGTTCTGGAAGCCTCCACGGCCACCGCCTCTCTGTCCAGGTCCACCACCACGACCAAACTGGTTCTTGCCTCCCCGGCCGCCACCGCGCAGGCCACCTCCTCTTTTGGGTGTTGTGCTTCCCTGGTTAGGTTTCTTTTCAGCAGGCAGAGCGGTCTTGCTTTCCTCTTTGTATTGTTCCAGAAGCTTAGCAGCCTCCTCCTTCTGCATCTCAGCGTAGATGACCTCACTGAAGCTCTCTCCCTCCTCAGGCAGAGAGTAAAAGCCTGGAGCAGAGGGAAAACAAACCAGGACATCATTAGGGATGCAAAAAGAGTAACAACTTAACTTGAAAAAACTAGGTTTGAACTCTATATTAGTACATGAAGACTTCATGCCCTAAGCATCTTTTTTTACCTTTCATTTTGAGGACAGCATGCTCAGGCACTTCTTTGCCATCACTCTCGACCTTCTTCTGAACTCTCTGCTTGTAGTCCTCGTCAGAGGGACAGACCACCACAGCCTTGCGCTGGAAGCCTGCAAACAAACACATCTTCCTCTTCTGGCCTGGGGCAGACAGGTTGGTCTGGAAAGTGGAGAAAAATCATCAATTATACGGTCATTTATTGTATTTGATTTTATAGTCATTACCTGTATCACAGTGGTGAAGGCAGTGATCAGACTCATCACAAGCCACTTACATGATCCAAGATGTAGTTTCTCTTCTTGCGAGCGGCAATCTCAATGAACTTTCCCAAGAAAAGTGGGGCTCGCTGGGAAATGGCCGTCAGTTTTGTGATGTCCTTTGACTGGCGCTTCAGACTGTTGATCTGAATTAAATGACAGGATCAGATATGAGACTTTTTTGTGCTACAGAAACTATAAAACATACAATATATCAAGGCTGCGACAGAGCTATTATCAGTACTTACCATCATCTTGTCCACAATGGTGTCACTGCCCAGGATGTAGTATTTCCCAGGGTTCTCCTGGACATGGTTCTTCACCCATGTAGTCTTCCCTGAGCCTGGCAGACCCACCATCACAATGATCTACAGAGGAGGAAGGCAAAGGACACAGTTATGTTGAGAGTGCCCCAAAAAACTGACACTTTAGTATTACTCACACATAGAAATAACAGATTTATTTATAATGTACGGCTAATTAACAGATACAGAATTACGCATATGATATCTGCATCTATACTGACCTCACAGTCTGCCTTGGTCTGTGGCCCCTTAAGCCCGCAGACTCGATCACTGACAGGGATCTGCTGCAGGAAAGAGTAGCCCTGGGGCTGAGGGAAATATGGAGTTTCCATCTGACCGAAGTTGAATTCCACGGCACAGTTGTGGCAGATGACATGGGGGAAAAGGGCCTGGCCGTTCAGAGTGTCCTTGCTGATCTGGAAGGCGACAACAGGTTCCCCGCCGTTCTTGGCGAAGGACAACACCACTTCGTCACCCTCAAAGTCCTGAGCAGAGAAAGCAAAACAGAAGGTAAGATAATCATTCTATCACACTTCATTTTCAAAATGAAAAATTAAATTAATGATACACGATGAGGGAACTACATATTCTACACAGAAAAATAATGTCATTTTCTCTCAGCTACACCTTCCTTGAGACATCTAATCATACTCTTAGTGTGAATTAGCTGTTGTAAGTAGCTGATACAAATATTAACAGCACATGATGAGAATTATGTCTTACAATAAGGCAGCAGATGACATCGCTCTCCTCATACGTTTCTCCAAAGTCTTCTGTCACACAGTTGGAGGTCTTCTTGCCTTTTCCAGAGTAGGCGTAAGAATGCTCCTCCTCACCTAAACATCAATGGGAGAACACATGAATTGACAAATACGTTTTGTGACAGCTAACAGACGGCATGAAATTTCTGAATTAAGACACCAAGTGTCAGTAACCGGTGTGTGAATCATCTGTGTTGGCACTAGGCCAGCCACCATTACCATGATGCAGCCAGAGATGGAGCCATTTTATATTAACATGTCATACTGAGTACAAACCACTAGGGGGACCTCTTGGGACAGACTGCCTTTCATAGAGGATTCCCTGCAGCCTCAGTTTTTAATGCCATTACTTGGCTGACCTTCATGCAAATGCACACACCCAATACAGAGTGTTTTGTTCAGGTTATAATAAAAGGTTCACATCCAAAATATGCATTGCATTTGCACAGTATCTTGAGCCCCACAGTGTTCAGCATGTATGACTCCTAGCAAATGACAGTATTGGTGTAGATGATGATACAATGATCGTCAATAATGTTATCCTCCTTACAGACATTAAAACTGTAAACAGGCTATAAATGTCTCTATCCACACCATGTGTGATGGACCAAGTGCAAATTATTTTGGCAATGAATTAAACACTGCCAAGGGCAAATGGAAAGTTACTGCTGGCCACATCTTTCCACTGATACTGAATGCCCAAATGACACAGCCAACAGTAAGATATGTTTAGAGCTAAAGTAAGTATAAAGAAACTGACCCAGGAGCAGTGTGCCAGTAGCCAGGGACCAGCCAACCTGCACGTCATGGATCTCCATGTTCTTGCTGGAAATGTGCTTCACAGGAATTTTCTCTGTAATCTGTTGACATGAAACAGAACACATGAACAAAATGTATATGATAAATTATATCTAGTGAAATGGGTATATTAATTCGCACATTCCACACATAGCTTATTGAGCTTTTAACAGAGTTTAAAGTTTCAACATGCAGGGATGTAATAAGAGAAGGAACAGTGGGGTAGGGCAGGAAAAGGTGAATTCTTTCAAGTGTAGAATGTGTCTGAGTTGTTACTGTACCTTCATCTCAAAGCAGGCTTTGCCTTTGTTCACACCATAGGTGGCCTTGCCTCCGGACCAGAGGTAAGCAAAACTCTCCATTGTGAGAGATGATGCGCTGTAACGGTCTCTTGACACCTTAAAGTGCAGGTCGCAGTTGTCTGGAGCACAAAAAAATGTTCACACTCAACTATCTGTGTCCATGCAAATAAGTCTCTGACAAAGTGTGGTTAATGTTCTTTCAGCCTGGCCATAGTAGTAAACTTACATGTATCCAGGCAGACTTTTGTGTCATCAAACTCCTCATCTTCTTCCTCAAGAGGTGGCACAGGAGACTTGAATGAGGCCCTGCAAAGAGACACCAACCAGTTTATTAGATGATTCACATGTCTGTGTAGCTGAATGGAACATACAGATGCCTTGAGCACCACTTCCTGAAAAATACTGGTGGAGAGAAGTGGAGGGACAGACTAGGGGAAATCATACAGAAAACAGAAACAGTAAATTGGGCAAGCGAGCCTCCAAACTTTTTGGGGAAGTCAGCTGTATTGTGGGCCTTGGCAAACAACACTTACCTTGCAGTATCCAGCGAAATCTAAAATGTGAAAGATACATAGAAAGAAAGCACCTCTGCCCCTCTGATTGGTGAAAGTGATAAAATCAAAGCAGACCTCCCCCCTTTCAGATCAGTGTGTTTATGGTGTCCAGGATTGCTGTGGGGTCAGTCACAGCAATAGTGGGTGCAGTTATATTTAACTTCCCATGAGTGGAATTCCAAATGAAAAGGTCACCACTAGCTCACACTGTACTGTTTAACTATGTAAGTATGCAGTACAAGTTGTCACCATGTTTTGATGCTTGAAATGAACTACAGCAACTTACCAACTCTGTAGTTTGAGATTATGTACCTAAATCTCTTATGGGAAGTTTAAGAAACTAGTCAAATGCTGTAAAGAAGGAACATTTCAATGGCGCTTAAGCACTGTTCCACCTGAGGCAATGGTCTTAATCCAGAGGAATTATTATTTACTAGGATGAAACAACTTTGGGGTTCATTATCATCATCTGCAACAGTCTTAACAGCTCCCCAAGTCCAGAGACATCTCTCTTCATATTTGTCCTCAAACAACCTTGAGTGCTGAACAAATCGCTGCTGTGGGGGAGATTAAGGGTGGTTCTGTAAAACATACTGAGTTGGAGCATATGGTCAGTGCAGCCCGTCTGTGGGCCACACATGGGCTGCTGCTCTGTGGGCATGTGGTTGCTTAGAGGCCTGGTTTCACATTGGGGAGATTTAAGTACTTCAATTTTATTGAGAGAAAATTCAGTACAGGGGAAGAAAAACTGGGCCCTTGCAAAAAGCATAGTCGGATATCAGATAGGAAGTTGGGGTTCTGGTGCTCTGAACATTCTTGAGGAGTCCCAGACTTTTCCCAAAATTTAAAGATGTCCTCAAAAAGCGATTCCATTTTCTGCCCGTTGATTCTTACAGCATCAACAGCGCAATGAAAACAAAACACTGACCAAGAAGTAGGTACATGTATGCGCACACATACACTCAAACTCCCATGCACACCATGCATGATGTCACCTGCGCAGGGGTAGAAAAGAGCCTTGCAAATACACACACATTCATACCATAATACCATGATAACACACACACAAGACATGATACATGAGACAGAAATAGCATTTTGACGTCATACAACCAGTGGGAAAAAAACAACAACAAAAAAAAAAACAAAACAAACAAAAAAAGACCATTGCGAGGTAAAACGATGGACGGTCGATAGCGAGCTCCTCCGTGGACGTTCCAAACACTTTGGGAATTTTCCTACATCCTTGTGTGCTACCTTGCAGCAGTGGACCCCTCCTCCCACAACTCAGCTATTCCTCCCCACCCACCCTCCATTCAAAAGTGCACATCTGCTACTTTCCTCTGGGTTCTCTTTGAGCAGCCTCGATTCACCTTGAGGACACAACGGGCTTTCCAAAACAATAAGTGGCAGAAGGAACAGATGTGAAAATTCACAGAGACTTGATAGATGCACTTCTGCTACAGAATGCAGTCCATTAAAGACACAATGTGAGTGGGCACTGTAAAAGGTAAATGGTAAGGCTCTTTAAGTACTCAGGGATGACCCTCAAAACATGTGTGTGAAAGTAAGGTTATGAATAAATAGTATAATAATTAAAATGAGGGTTTTCCTCTTGCTAGTTATATGTGCATTGGCACTTAAAGCCAATACAGTTCAACAAAGCTATGGATGGCGCTTCAGGGATGCTGAAGGCCATTTTTGCTCTGTCCCATCCTTACCAGCTGTATTTGTTCTCTTCAATAAATTCAAAGTAGCCCCTTCCATGTTCCTCCCGGCGTCTCTTAACACCCTTCTTATTCTTCTGATCAGCATTCGTGTCTTTGTCCGCATCCCCTTTGAAAATAGAACAAAGATATAGAATGAGGTGCTCCTTTTTGTGTGAGAGAGAGGTCGGACTGGCAGTGGGGTTCTGGCCCACAAAGCCCGTTCATTTTTTACATTGTGTCGACCATAATCATCAATATTTAAGATAACTACGAGGCAACACCTCATGATTACACTTAAACAATACAATCATATTACATAATTTTAACATCGTTATTGACCAGATAGTAATTACAATATTAGCTGGTCCAAATAACATTGTGAACAGTATTTGCTGGGGCTGGAAAACAAGTCTCTGCACAGTAAAGGGATATTAACCCTGCAATAAAGGGCTTAGAATATACTGTTTTCAATAAGAGTCATATATAAGCCTATATCATTAAAGGAGGACAAGTCTACTGTTGTCTGGGACAAATGCATCATGCAAGGAAATGTGGGAAACTACTTAGACTCGTATTGGCCCCCCTCCCCCCTATCTTGCCCCGAACTTACCTAAGTGGTTAATCTCTGAAAATCTATATTGTCTGCACTGAGCCAACAAGATGACACTTTCTGTACAAACCAAGGACAAACTAACCACGTGTTAGCTAGACAAGCAGTTGAGCGCCTATCCCATCTTCCGCACAGCGCTGTGTTAGCTAGTTCAAGTGTTCCCGGCTCTTTTGACTTCAAACACACTTGGCAGTAGTCCCAATGAATTCGAGAGTTGATTTTATTTTCGATTTCTTTTGAATCTACCCAATTATCCATTCTAAACTATAGCGAGGCAGGGTTGGAGACTGGACACGCTACAATCGCTGCAGTATTAATTTCAAACATTTTGCTCTCGAGTTACGCCATTTCTTCCAACCTATGTTATAAAGTTAGAGGTTTTCTTTGCCCACCTCCACCCTACTACCTCATACTGTGGCCAAGCGTCAATATGGGAACCACTGAACTAGCTAAACGGATGGCCAGCTAGTTAGCACTGCACCACAGACACAAAGAAAATGGTGTTAGCTGGCAAGCTAACACGCTAACGAAGCGAAACGAAAAGCCAGACTAGGCGAGATTATTAGCTTAACCCCAATTCCTTCACTTAAAATCTGTGGCTAACGACATTCAACAAAGTATAATAATTATGCTTAAGTTAACATTTGTGCGCTGTACTATCGATATTTAACGCTACAAAACGATTGACGTTAGCTAACCACTGTTGACCGATGCTAACATTAAGTTAGCCAACCGGCTAACAGTTTCAGTTTGTAGCTAACGCTGGCTAGCCCAGTGAGGTCACGCTATCTAGCTTAACATGGACGCTCTGTTGTATGGTAACGCATTCAAATTTGGTCATTCCCAGCCGGCTTCCCTCCCGCGGTAGCATTAACGCTAACGTTATAGCAGAAAACCGAAAGCCAGCCACAGTCCATCCAGCCAATCACATTTTCATAACCAATACGGTCGACTCACCCTCAGCAACCTGGTCCCCGGGCTCACCATCCTCTGCGTCTATTTTCTCCATGTCGTCCACATCTCCCTTGAGCATAGGATCCATCTCGTCGTCCTCGTCCCCATCCCCGTCCTCTTCCCCTTCGCCCATTTCTTCGTCAACGCCATCACCGTCGCCCCCATTCTCCGGCTCTTCCTCCTCCTCCTCCTCCTCCTCGTTGGCCTCCATGCTTTCTTCTATCGGGCCATCGCCCTCTTCTTCCTCTCCCATACCCTCCTGGTCGGCGGCCTGGTCAAAGCCCTCGTCCGCTGCAGCTTTTTGGTCCAGCGGGGAGTCTCCGGCAAGGGCCTCCTCGTCCAGCGCGGCCTGCAGGCGGTCCATCAACTCGGCCTTCAGCCCCTTGTCCGAAAGATTACGCTTTTTCAGCTCGTCCTTCAGCTCGTTGACTTTCAGCTTTTTGACGTTAATTGAGCTCATTGTGAATGTTTGACGGCAAAATGTATTAAATAAAATTCACAAATTCGACGATAAATAAATTACTGGACGCTCTTTGTTAACGGATGTGGCTCAATACTGCGCCAAATGGCACCCGCTGTCCGACCAATCTTTCACCGGCAAAAGAGCTGTGCAGAGTCTATGGTGTGGGGGAGGAGGATGACGTCCTCTACCGTAATTACCCAGAGAGCAGCGCAGCGTGATTACGTAGCATGTCGACCATCTGTCGCTGCTTTAATATTAAAGCGATCGCCAACAAAGCACTGTTGTGGAAAAAGTAGGACAGTAAATGGAGGAAGTCGTCACAGTCAGCACAAAGAACACTCAGGATAGGCTGTTATTTAGTCTATATTTAAAATCCATACATGTTCTGGAAAGGAATATAATATCCTATTATTATAGAAGAATTGTAATGTTACTAGTTAAAACTTGAAGCCCACCGCTTTTAACAAGAACGGGGATAAAAAAAGATATAAAATACCGTAATGCACATACCGTAATGATCGCATTTAATACAGGAAAGAGTCAGATCTTCCGAGGGAACACGGGAATATGACTGATTTTTAGTTAAAGACGTCAATAAAGTCCCTTAAAAAATAGGACACTGCATAATTTTTTACCTATGTATTTAACTGCTGTTAAAGGTGGACTTGTGTCTTGATCTTGATTTTTTGGTTTTGCAAACAAATGTAGCCTAGTCTATTTTTATTTGAATACTATGGTTTTATTTGTATCTTCTCATGATGATAACGACTAATGACTGTTTAAAGCCTCTTTGTCAGCAAGGGAACACTTGAAGCACATATGATGTCTTAAACAAACAAAAAAAAAAAAACTCCAACTTTACTCATGACATTTGCCCCTCTGCCTATCCAGCTTATGAAAACAGTTTTGCAATATCTTCTGTGGGTCTGGATCTTTGGCAGATCTGAAAGAAATAAACCTGATTATGTCGTCAGGTATGGACATGTATAGAGTTTGGTTCACACCGTAAGACTAACGGCAGTAGTATCTTGATCTCTGCTGCACCAGTTTTTATAATTCTGTTTTTAATCTATCTCTTGTGAATGCCCCGATGTCAGTGGGGTAAAATACTAACCTTTTAATCTATTTTCGATGCAGTGTCTAATTTTTATTTTATTTTTATCTGATATTCCTTCTGCAGATAAGGAAGTGTTATGTTGGGAAGAGATTATTTTGGCATTTGAAAAAGAAATATCAAGTGAAATCCCATTAACAAATAACAAATAATAAACTGAGCAGCAGCCTGTTCATTTAGTTCAGTTTGTAGACTTGCTCCTTACCGCCTCCCTGAGGAGGTTCTAATAAATAGCCAAGGAAATTCATGAAGTGTCCTTCAGTGCGCTCACTGCTTCTCCACTGTGCCACTGTCATCCCTCTCTGAGACTGTTTCCAGCCTCTTTAGTTTGTTTTATTTTTCATTGAAGCCTACCATGAGTGAGATATTTTTTCTTTACATCCATGGAGCGTTGGCAAAATCAAATAAAAGTGCACCCTGCCTTTGTTCGGAAATCTTTTTAAATATTAACAAGTTGTCATGTCATCTCTGACTGGAAGAGGAGGGAGATTTACTGCCTCGGTCAGAGGAGCTCAGTGGGTAAGTCAGATTTTATTCCCTTTGAGCACAGTTTATTCACATTTGTAAAGGCTGCATGGTCTGTGTAGACTTTCATACAAGACTAATATTGTTGCACTGCTAGAGAAACATTTGGGTGTGGTTACAGTTGTCCATGTCGATTGATATCTAATTTCCCCACAGCCAAAGCCCACATACATCCTTCTTATAATGATTTATTTCTCAGAGCTCAGAAGTGCAGCATCACTGTGAGCCCGTCGGCTTTTCTGCAAGTGTTAAAGAGAAAGACTGCCAGCCCAAGGAGCGCCCTACTCCTGAGGGTGCCGGAGGCTCCAGGGGCGACCCACATCGGAATATGTGCCAGAGAGCAGACGCTGTCCCCTCCTATAGGTCCCTCCCTGGATCCGTCGGAGACCGCATCAGGAGTACTATGTCTTTTGCCAGTGGGACCATATGTAGAGGCTCTATGTCGGCGAGTCCAGGCTTTGGGAGGTCTGATAGGAAAGTTGCGTGTTGTGAGAAGTGCTCAGCGACCCTTGTTGCTCTGAAGAAACAAGCTCTGAGCCTGGCTGTTCACCATCACTTCTCCTGCAAGGTCAGTAACTATGATGCTCTGATGGAGCTGCTCGGGGATGTAGTGGACTATAAACGCACTTAGGATCAGTCTGCTCTCTTTGAGCCTGACACCAAGTGTTATGAGGATTGTCAGAATGGTGTTTGGCTTCAGGAGTTGGCATAGACTTGTAGTAAACACATCCCAGGACCTCTCAGCAGGTGGTGGTATAGGTTAATTTCGTTGTACTTAAGTGTACAGTGACAATAAAGCCTATTCTAACGCCTGACTAAATGATAAAAATACATAAGGATACCACTGCATATTCTTGAACTATAGACAGGTGATGTAATCATTATTTTATTTAATGCAAAAAATGAAACAGATTCATAAGATTGTACAAGCTTTTCCCCATATATTCAACAAATATGAATGATGTATATCAACATACTAGACATACAGCAATATAAAAGATGAAACAATAGTTATGAATTATGAACAGAATATTACCCAGGAGCAGTTTTTATCAGATTTCTCTTCAAGACATTTTTAAGCAAAATTGTGAATAATTGCTGGTTTTCATTGTCTGCTATTATTGTAAACTTAAAATCTTGAATATGACAACTCAGACTCTGAAAAATCAGACATTTTACAGACCAAAAAATTCCTCAGTTAATCAAGAAAAAATGTACTGATAATGATATTAATCATTAGTTACATCTGTGATATAATCACACATGTAGGCTTTGCAAAACTGCTACTACACATTTTCTGACAAGATACACCGATCAGCCAAAACGTAGGGCTGGGCAATATGTCCAGAAATGTTATCATGATTAAAAAATGTTCATATCGGTCGATATCCATATTTATCATGATAAATGTCAAATCATTATTTCTTTGAAGTTTAAAGGTTGATTCTTGCTCCTGAGTGAAAGATGAACTACAACTAAAACTATTCTTAATCATCAAAACATAACATAGACTGATATAGTTATATACATAGTATATATTAATTTATTTATATATACTGTATATACATCTATATCAAAACCAGCAACAGATTTTTAATGTTGTGGCTGATGGATGTATGTTTATGAAAATAAAAAGGTGTGTTATGTTCATGTGGGGACATCAGTCTTTAAAGTGCTGTCTGAGAGGAATGCACGGCCATACATTTCTGCATCCATCTATACATTTGTCACCGCCAACATCCATCAGACACACTCCAATCGACAAAGTAAACCAGTGCCATTTTTGCGTGAGTGGTTTCAAATGGGCATGAATATTTCATCTTGACATCCCTGTGTCATCCACACAGTCCTCTCCATAGAGGGAGGACTATTTATTTTTGTCCTCTTGAGTGGAATGGGGCACATCATGTTTTTAGAGACAGACCACAGTCGCAGCAGCAGAGAGAGATGGTATCTTGTGGCCAGAGACATGGTCAGTAGAAATCTGATAAGCCAGTTAGCTCCTTGCAGGTTTATTGATCCGAGCATGATTTCTCAAAAGCACCATGGCTCTGTAATGTCATCTTTTGTAAGTGCTTGCAATCTGGGTAAGACGGACAGTCCAGTTGCCCATCTTACTACTGCAGCACATTTTCCTCTACATATCTGTCATAATTTCTGAAATCCAAGGTACCCAAACCTGAAACTGAAAGTTGCCATTGGTAGAATTTGTCTAGCTTGCCCATATAGTGTAGAATAAGGAGAATATCAGGACAAACTTGTAGCTGAATTGCCCCTCAATATTATTTTATGGAAGAAGTAAGTGTAGTCCCTGATGTTTCAGCACTTTTGGAGTTTGAATGACTTTGTTTTACATAATAGTTGAGAGCTCCTGTAGTACTCCTCTGGGGGAATATGGGTCATTGACAATGTGCTGGCAGGATGGATGGGAAGGGCTAGGGAGTGAGAGAGTGCTAGTAGGTGTCAAGGGCAGACCAAACTCAATGTGACACAAGAGAGTCCTAGATGATGGTTTGATGTTTGACATTTTCATTTTGTTAAATCTGATGGCCTGGGTCCAGACTGGGAACTCAGAAAACCTTTAAATAAAGTTTGATTTGAACATTTTCAAACCAGGGAACAATATAGTCAAATTCAACATGTAAATATGAATTGAAAATAAAGTGCTTATTTTGTCTTTAACCACTGCTACATGGTGACATGTTCTCTATGAATTTCTGGTTAACAACAGATCCATGACCTGTTTTATTTGTTTTAAAGCTGCAGTAGGTTCATTTTTTGCTTACTGCACTTATAAAGATGGCATGGATGGTATTAATCAATATGACTCCATGATTACTCTGCTAAGTGCTAAGATTGCCTGCAGTGCCTTCCCACAACTCAGTTTTCATATGCTCAGTGATCATTCAAGTAATTCTCAAGCCAGATATCAAACAAAGCAAATTAGCTTTGTTATTATGTCTTCACTAGAGGTTTGCACTGGATCTCTGATCTTATTAGGCCTTGTAAAAAAAAATAGAGCTTAGGTCAATTACAGACAAGTGTAAACTGTGCAGGAATAAAAAAGCAGTATTTTCAATGCCTAAGTCAGATTCCAGGTTTTAACTGTAAAATTATGTCTGCTTCTTTTTTTCTAATTCTGTAGGACTCAAGTGACCTGTCAGCATTTCTCAGTGACAACCTTCGTGTCCATAGTCGGTCCACCACTGAATCCAGGGACAGAGAGAGGGAGCAGGGCCAGTGTGCAGCCTGTGGTACAAACCTGAACCAGCTCAAACGAGAAGCCATCCACCTGGCTCTGAGCAGGGGTCAGTCATTAGCTAAGCCTCCCTTTGAACCCAGCCTCAGTGCTGGCACACTGCTGGGACAAAGCGAGACAAAGCATGGGGACAGGGCTTCAAGGGAAGCTGCCACGGCTGCCCATCAACCATACAGTCGAAGCCACAGTCCTCACAGCGCGCCACAGAGCCCCAGGACGCCTCAGAGGACCCCTCAGACTCTCAGACGGAGGGGGCCCAAGCCCCAACACGATACGGACCGTTGGGTGGAGGAGCAGAAGCAGCTGGTCGCTTCTAAATCTGTGTCCAATGCTGATGGTGTCACCATCTACCCTTACCATCAGGTACCCCTAAAAGCTTTCTCTTACCACTAAATCACACATAACACATCCCCTAGTGAGCATCCCCCTTTTAATGAGCTATATGGATAAAGTACGTCTTTTACGGGTGAAGGTGTCAGCAAGGCAATGATTCATAGTGCCTAATCAGTCCCTACTTAGATCCTATGGCTGAGGACGTTGTTTAAAAGTACTTTTGCTAATGGAATGGAATTGGGTCATGATTTACCCCCGTCATAAAAGCCAGCAAGTCAAAATGCACTTGTGATCAATAGGGGGATGGTCATATTTAACAGGGTGGCTGGTGAAATATGCATTACTGTGATGGAAGCCACAGCAGATTGAACTCGCCCTCCCCAGTCCCCAATGAAAAAGCTTATAAAGTGAGAGCTGTTTCATATGATGTTGTTGGCTGATGATTTTTGGTGGGTTGTTTTTACTCCTGTTCATTAAGGACAAAAGGACAGACCAAATATCCTACCTTAGATGTAGTATTTGTAGCTATCCTGTGACCTGGTTGACAGAAAATCTTCATTACAATCAACATCACAATAATCCATTTGCTAACCACTGCCATCATAGTTTAGAAACTGTAACTAGGTATGGCAGTTTCGTCAACCTTTGGGTTTCTCCACAAAGTGTTATTCATGGGGCAGTAAGTAAAAGTGATACTATATATATATACAAAGAGTTTAAAGAGTGATGCTTGTTTAACAGAGTAATATAACCTCAAAACATCTGGCTAATTAGCATGCTACCTACAATAGAAACCTGATCCAAGATTACTTTCAGGAGATTTGTGAACTTATATGTTACATTAAAAATTATGGCGCATCCACCACATGGAGGCTAATCCTGGTTAGGTTAATGTCAGCAGCTCTGTCCTGCTCTGTACTATGAATTTAAGGAAGCTTACACTCCAACCAGCCAGCCAAGCCAGGTATCCATGGCAGTGTTACATAAGCCAAACACATCAGTTAAGGTTAGTCCACATCTTAAACGTTTTTCTTCTTGTAACATAAAAAACCAACAAGTCCTCTGAAGTACTCGATGTACTCCGAAGTACTTTCACAAGTCAAATATACAGTAGCCTTCTGTGTGAAGGTCCTGTGTGTTGTCAATCCATCCATCTGCCCAAAATTAATGCAGTCTTTGTTGCTCTACATACTACATCACCTAACTTCCTCCTTCGCTCCCGTCATAATTATTATGGCCATTAGGGGTCGCCTAACAATAAAACGTAACAATGAGTTGTAAAAAGTCTCAAAAAAACATACTACTACTACACAATTATAATGGAATAAGAGTCTAAGAACAATGCTGCTCTTTGGTTTTCATGTCATCTACACAAATCTTCAGCTGTTAGAATTCTTCTGGGTCCTGTAGCTTTAATCTCAGTCTTTTAGCATTATATCATGAATGTAGCCATTATATGCACATTTAAGACTTTTTTTTAATGGGTTCTCATTTAAAACAAGTCAACTGGAAATACTGAGTCAGCCAGGGACAGCATTTTCATCCAGCTCATTGAGCTAGTGTTAGCATAATTAGCTAGCTGATAAAATCTGTAAGTGGTCGCCAGCTAGAAATGATAAGCTCGCTTTTGTTGTCTTTTGTCTGAAATCAAGGACCCATTGTTTCAAAAATTACAAGAATTTCAAGAGTTAAATCTGCCACTGTTATCATTATGTGCTGTGAGAGAACAGAAATCTTGACAGGCGCAGCAACAATAACTGGAGAAGGAGTAGAGCTCAGCGAACGGTAAATTGGACTGCAAAGGTTTTGAGAGCAATGCTGTAATTAACCTGTTATTCTTAATGGACTTGTCTAATCAGATTTAGCAATAACAATGCAACAGTTTTACTTAAATAAAACTGTCCTGTATAAGGAATTAGCCAGACAGGTCCAGTATGAGAGCAAATCAATACAGGTTTATGCAGCTGAGGTGAAATAACTATGAGAGTAGTGAAAGTGGAGTAAGGAGAGACGAGACAAAAAGGAAGGTGGAGGAAAAATGGATAACAGAAAAAGGGAAATGGAAATTAAGTGTTTAAGATGGCAGGCAGGAGAAATGGTAGAAAGGATGATGGAGTACAAAAGGGGAAGGGGGGTGGGGTGGTAATAAAAGACAATCTAAGAGCAAATACAGACGTAAATCAGAACAGGGAGAGAGAGAAAGTGAAGATAAAAACACGTTATGACAGAAGTTATGAGTCAACAGGAGGACAAAAGGGATGGGGATGTATCTATACATTATACATTACCTTTGGCTATAGCATTAACTTGGCCCTGTCCTCACAATTCTCCTTCCAGTCTCCTTCCAAACCATCTACTACCGTAGCTCTACTACCATGGCACTAATTGGCATGGTTGGACGTTATTAAAAAAAACTGAGCTGACGTTGTTATCTTGCCTTAAAAAAGGCTGAGACATTGATGAGATGTGGAGCTTGGGAGCGGCGCAGAAGAGCACTGTAATACAAAGATGCTGGCTCTGAGGCCTGCGGCGAGGTTCAGTGACTTCATGTTGAGCAGCAGCAGATGCATGCTGAATAGGTCATGTTGCACACACACAGTGTTATGAATGAGTGCAAGAAACACACACCGCAGAGCTACGTCTGTGGAAGTGTTGGAATAACTTTACATAAAGCTGCTCGACTGAGGGTGTGTGTGTGTCAGAGGCTGTGACAG
Organism: Lates japonicus; assembly: GCA_033238685.1. Lineage (NCBI taxonomy): Eukaryota > Metazoa > Chordata > Actinopteri > Centropomidae > Lates > Lates japonicus. The sequence goes on along the minus strand of BRZM01000038.1, from coordinate 777,365 downwards.
GATGTTTACTGCACCTCTTCAACTCTGAGTCATCTTTTAAACTCAGACAGCACTCACTTCTGCCATCAGAAACTATTCCTTACACTCCACATGCAGCTAGCTAGAGCTGTAATATGACTAATGGTGAATGTTTAACCCAGTGTGCTCAGCCTAGATGCCCTATTTAGACAGATGCACCCCATGTGTCTCCCCAGAGTAACTCCCATGATAATAACCCCATTTGGAGTGGGTGCTTGAGTGCAATTACAAATTTGGATTTTTATAATGAGCTTTCTCCCCTGGCAGGCTTCAGATGATGCAACACTGGGCTGTGGTGGTGATGGGACTGTACAGACAAGCTCAAAGATCCCTCACATCTCCAGAGTGGTGACCATCGCCAACACTGCTGCTATGTCCTTTTTGGCCAGGTAAATAAAATATGTACATTAAATTAGTAAATGTGTGTAAAAATGAGCTTTATCTGCAGTCTGTCTGTGCTGGTTACAGCATAAGTTTCAGTCGTATGTCATGCCGCCTCGCCTCCTCCCTGCAGGGCAGCCGAGAAGCTCAACCTGACATCGAGGAAAAAAGGCCAGGCGTCTGATCCAGCTCCTGCTCATCTCTCCACCTGCTTCAGGGAGATCATCCAGAAAAACCCGCCGCCTGTCCCCTCCTGCCTGCTCCAAGCTGCCACCAGAACCAAAGACTCACCCAATGTTGGCAAGGTGGGGATTCAAATTCCAGTAGAGTTACAGTAGGCGCTGAATTTTTCCATTTTTCAGTGAAGCACATTTGATTTGGATGCAACTTGGTTATAATATCAGAAATTCCTCACAACCACTTAATTTTAATGAAACTTATATGAATTAAACATTGTAGAACTAAATTTAAACACTGATTGTAGCACACACACAGATTACAGATGAGTATTATAGTCAGTGTTTACAATATTTAAAGTTGAGTTGTAGTAGACTGATTTACCACCATCACCAACTTTCTATTGAAGCGCAAAAAAATCTCTCGCTGCGGCAGTTTTGAAATATTACTTCATTATTTTGGGAAATACACTTGTTTGCTTTCTTGCTGAGAGTTGATACCACTCTCTTGTCTGTATGGTAAATATGAAGCTACGGCCAGCAGTCGCTTAGCTTAGCTCAGCTAAGCTAAAAGAAGCAGCACGTAACTGCCTGATAACCACAACTTGTCTTTAACTTATTGATTTTTGTATGGATAAAACAAATTCATGTCCTCATTAGATAAAATTTGGAGATGCTGGTAGGTTGATTTTAATTTTAACTTTTGACAGAGCAAAAGTGAATATGCAAATATGTGCAATTTTTCTTTAATATTAGTTTTTGGCTAAAATATAACACAGGGGGCTGCATTGTTGAGCGTGTGTTATTTATGGTACCAGTGATACAATGTGGTCCAGCTGGAAGTCCTGTAGGAGTAACAGATTAATATATTTAAAGGCTTACCAGAAGCAAAACATTACACAATGGTTTGTAATATTCAAAGACAGGATTTATGACTTTAAATAAGTGGAGAGTTATCAGGGCAGCAACTATTTTATCTTAAGTGTAACTATCACAAGCTTAAGAGTTGAAATACAGTTTTCATGCTACAAAGTAATCCACCAGGAATGTCTGCTCGCATAAATGTGATTGGACAACACGCGCCTTGTTGAGCTTTGTTCGACTTCTATGCTGGACGACCCTCCCATGGCACCACCGATGGACTTTTCAAATGAATGTAAGGGCCTCTTCACGCAGGGCTGTTGGCCTAAACATGGCCCAATCAATTATGATCTATAATGATGCCTGACTTGAAAAGCGTTTCCATAATAAACCTGACAGCTTAAACTGAAGGCTAATATTTTGACCCCAAAAAGTCTTGGGCCATCCATTATCATATAGTTATACTCAGAAACACACCATGTTCATTTATCCTTTGTTTAAATTGCAGCACAACTGGTAGCTATCGCCATTAGCTGTGCTCACAAAGGTCAGTAGAATTGGGTTCAAAGTTCAAACAATGCAGCACATCACATACATCAGTGCAGGACACCCGCAATGAAAAAGTACACCACCACACAATAATGGAAGATAGACAGACACACTGATTGATACAAATAAAAAACATATGCTAAATTAAATATAGCTCCACTAACAGTCGTCTTAGTTGAAGTATTTGCTGAGACAAATGTAGATGAAGTATCAGAAGCTGCATTTACTTGAAGATCTTGTGTTACCTGGGCCACTTTGTATCTTATATTGCCATGTGTGTATACATAGAATAAGTCTGGATTGGTGGTGTGCTTTTGAAAGAATATACTACACCCTCACCCACAACCACCACCTTGGAAGTGTTTTTACCACCCGTGTTGCGGAGTAAAGAGATCACAGTCAATTTGGTGGAGATCCTATATCACTCCTCCTTCGTGATACACTGTAATGTGGTGCTAATGTCTCCATCTTGTTCTTCCCCTCCCCTCTCCTCCCCTTCCTTTGGGAGACACTGAGGAGATCAATATGGCTGCCTGCCCTCCCCTTGTCTCATAGATGGACTCTTGGGTTTAGTCTAGAGTTACAGATAAGGGCTCAGATAGACCCCACTGCCAGCCACACCTGCCCGAGCACTCAGCTCTGTGTGCCTCTGCGTGCAAGAATATATATGTGTGTGAGAGTGGAGCAGGATTTTCTCTGCCTTTAAGTGGGTCTCATGAATAATTTAACCCTCATAAATAGAGTTTGACACATGTTCAATAGGGTTAGGGAGCCACCTCTTGCATAAGGTATTAAAATTATGAGGAGGGGAGAGGATAAAAATCCTTCACAGACACTGGAAACTTATCATGTGGCAGATGGAATATGGCCGTCAGGTTTTCAAACTGTCAGTGAAGGATGATGTCATTGTGGTGTAATGCAGTCCTGCACAATTTCAAGAAAACCACGTTCGACTGGGTGTCACGGTGTACAGGGCTACTTGCAGTCTTGCAGACCTGGATCCTGATTATGAATAACTTTATAATTGGTTTACATATCGTAATACAGCTTATTGTCTTTTGTGAGGTAAATGTTGTCTTGTCTTCCCGCAGACTAAGACCCATGAGCCTTGTTAAATGGCTGTCAGAGTCTGGCTCTAACTTAATTTAAGACCTTAAAGCCTCTAAATTCTTCCTGTAGAGAACTGCATTAAGGAATTAATGTCATGGCATGTGGAAATATAGCAGCAGGTATGCATCACCATGCATCTGTAAGTGCATGTAGTTTCTGCACTAACTGGATAAACTGGCTGTCTACTGCAGTCGCAAAAAAACCCCCATGTTTTTATCTCAGTTAAATAGTGAACAACAACATACTGCTCATTTTTTGAAAATAAAAAACTGTCAGATGTGTTAAAGGATACTAAAAGTGATGTCAGTTGCAAACACTCACAACAGCAAAGTACACCATCTTTAGCTCACCATCCCCAATGCTCAAACCTAATCCTTTTTGACATTTACCACTTTGTTCTGCCAAGGCTTCCCTTTTCCAACTGAGGTTTCTCACAACCTACAATGCATAAAAAAGTATCCCAGCCTCCCATGGCTGAGCAGCAGGGGCTCAAAGCTGAAGCATGACTATTTCTTCAGTCTCTCATACAGCTACATTTGACGTCAAATAGAAGTAAAATGCACTGCACCTGACACCATAACAGGGAGCTTTAAACAACAAATGTAAAGCTTTTGCAGCATACATACAGTCTGTATATACAGTATATATTATATAGTTTTCTCTGAGATCTGTGTTCTCAGATTTCAGGATGCTTGAAACTTGCTGAATTTGATATGAGGATATTTTTGAACTCATTCTTTTTTTAATAAGTTTCCGTATGCTGCTAGTATTTATTTTCAAAAGTTAAAGCTACATGTTTGCCGCTCACTTTCTTTGCTGAAGGGGTCAAAGGCTTTTTCTGAAATCACTTACATACATGTTACTCTGTAAAAGCAGACCACCTTTTGCATTTAATAAATAATGGAATTTTCTTCTCAGTGTGTCAGAGTAGTTTAAATTCTTTAGCCATTTCATATATGTATACAGTATGAAGAGAAATAGGAGTGCTAACTCATCCTTCAACAATCCTAAAAGGCCTGTAACTGCACTGTTGACTCAGCATTAGCTGGGTGCACTATGCTATGCTAGTTGTAAGCTAGTAACAGTAGTATTAACCTGGTTAGACTGGGCAGTGTCAACTTATTTTTCTGTCAATAATACATGGGTGCAGTCCAGTCACCCAAATTTCAGAAAACACATTTTGAAATTTGCCTCTAGCATCTGGCCATGCAGACATTTTTGGTTTTATTTGTACAGTTTTAGAGATTTCTCTGTTGCTTCTCAGGTAAAATGGTGGTGAGGTTTAAGTTAACATTGACATGCTAGCAGCTCTGTGAGGCTGTACTGTTGGCACAGTGGTACTTTGAGATAAATGCTAACATCAGCATGCTACTCACAGTGACAATGCTAACATGCTGATGTTTTAGCAGGTTAGCCATATCAGACTAGTATGTTAGCATGGTTACATTTACTTATTAGCACTAAAAGCAAAGAACAGCTGAGGCTGTTGGGAATTTCATTTGTTTTGTACACATTTGTTCATAAATCAAAGTAGTGAACAAACAGGCTACAAGTTTTGACCTGTTGATGGTGCTACACTAAAACCAAAGGGTGTATCAAACTTATTACAGTTAATTCTCCGGAGACCACAGATTTAATGGCAATCCCTCTGACAGTTGTTGGGATATTTCAGACTGGACCAAACACTGATAGACAGACTGTACCATCCCTCGAGCCATGTCACTAGTGCAGCTAAAAAGCAGCAAAAAATAAATGTGTAAAACAGAGCTTCTGAAACCAGAAAGTTTACCCAGTCAAATAAAAAAATTCTCTGGGTATTCATCAGTTTATAATATGTGTTATGTAAATCTCAAAATGCTTCTTTTTCCTATACAGGTCAAAGTGGTGCTGAGGGTAAGCCCAACATTGTCAGGGAGCCAAGGCCAACCACCTGTTCTCCAGATTGACCCATCCAAGAAAAGAGTAGTCGTAATGGAACCAGTCAGCAGAAGCCACCCACCCACCACAATGCTACTAGGCAGAGACGGCAGAAACCTTCTCAAGACATTCAACTTTGATGCTGCCTATCCTCAAGAGTCAAGCCAGGTTTGGTTCTTCATCCTGATTACTGCTGAATTTATTTTAAATTGGATTCAGATGTTTCTGTTTGTGTTTACTTGATACTGATCTATCTTGATGGCTTTGTTTTACACTGACAGATTGATGGTGTAATATGAGTGCTGTACATTCTGTGTTTTCTCAAGTCTTCAAAATACATTGTTTTCCCTCTGTCCACTACACACTATGGTTAGTTTGCTCTCTCTGTCTGATGACCTGAAAACTGATAGGGCCTGGATAGCCACCACAATTACACAGTCCATCAATTATATTCAGCTTTCTCCAAGCTCTGCTTACAGTATCTGAGCCCAAGGGAATCTACAGCATGCATCCCTCCTCTGCTTCAGCTCTTTCATTTCATTGGATATACTTTTTCAGTGTGGAGATGAATCATAAGTATTCTTTGTTCTGTCTGGCCAGGCTGAGGTGGGCGCAGGCGTCTTGGCTGATGTCATCCGCTGTGTGCTCAGTGGCAGCGATGGATGTGTGCTGGGTTTGGGATGCGCTGATGTGGGTGAGTAAATGCTGGAGAGGCCACGGGTTAAAATCTTAAGATGAGAGTGGGACGCTTTTATCTATGCTTAGTGGCCAACCCTCCCTCCCTCCCCCTGAACCTCTCTCCCTCTGTCCCACTCCTGCTATCATTCACTCTTTCATTATCATTTAAACTTCCTGCCTCCATTTTATCTCTGTCCTCTTATCAATGTTGATACACATCTCCAGCCTTCTTGTTCTTTTGCCATCCCTCTTGCTCCATTTGTCCTTCCTTCTGTCCTCTTTTTGGTCGCCACCTCAACTCTTTCATTCATCTTTCACCTGTTACTTGGTGAATAAAAGCCTATTCATCAATTATACACCACATATGCCTCTTTAAAAGCTTGCCATTGCCTGATCGACATTTCAGCATGCTGTGCAAAAAGACACAAATATTTTATTTTATTTTGCTGAAGCACTGAGCTCAGAAGGGACTGTAAACAAAATGGACTGTAATATGTTGCTATTAGAGAGATGGAACCCTGCACTTAGCGTTGGTGAAAGGGTTTAATAGATTTGCAACACACACACACCACACCACACCGCACCACACCACACACCACACACACACACGCTTGCTCATACAAAGAGTAAGGACAGGGTCTCCTTGGAGCAGCTTTTTCACATGACGCCACTCTCCGTAAATCTGATTGAATTAGTTGGCCAATACAGGACTGCATGTGGCCCACAGCCAGGGGATATCAATCTCCTCCACAGAATGCTATTCTCTCTGAATAACGGCAGGCAGCTCGGTCTTTAATTGGAGTAAACCAATTCTCTTATCCTCATTCAATTAGAATTTGGATAAGGCAAGAGAAGGTAAAACAGGCCCATAACTCAAAACTAATGTGGGGCAAAAGTGCAGTAGGAGATACAGCATGGCATAAGTGCATAAGAAAGTGTTTGTAGATATGTTTCTGTAGCTGCTCCATTTTCATTTGTGCATTATGGTGAGTTTATGTGTTTTGTTTTGTGTGCCATGTTTCTGTGCTGTCTTACAAATGTGTTCTTCTATAAATATTGTGTGTGTGTGCTTTTATATGTGCACACAATGGAAAACACAATCTCTTTTGTCAGAGGTGCACACTATCCCTCTCTGGCTCCACCCCCACTATGCAGAGAGTGACGAGGACAAGAACACTCACTGGCTTCCCACCTGTGTCTTGGCCAAGTTGGAGGCCCAGCTACAGAGACTCAGATCCCAGATATTTGCAGATACTGCTGATACTGCATCCTAAAACCCCAGTTTCTTTTGATTCTAATAAATTCTTGTCTGGGTGCAAATAATCTGGTACCCACAAAATGTGTGTTTCAAACTGTATATTTGTGTATATGCGTTAATGGGATGCACATGTGTTTATATGCTGGCACGTACATCTATATGTACTTTATGTGTGTGTATGTATATGGTATGGATACATCTGTTTGCTCTGTTGTCTGCCTCAGGCTCCTGGTCCAGTATGGTGGGGAGTGAAGAGGGCATCCAGAAGCTCGGGCTGATTCCCTGTGCCATCTCCTGGCTGTACAGTGCCATCGAGCGGCGGAGAGAGAAAACCTGGACTGATCTTACTGTATCAGTGTCTGCTATTGAACTCTGCTGTGGAGAGGAGGACACACTGAGAGATCTACTGGGGGAGGTGGTCCCCTCATCAGGCAGTATCCAGGACAGCCCGAGAGCCCGTGTTAGACTCCAAGAGGATCCTGTCTACGGGATACAGGTACGATGAAAAATGGTTTGGCTTGTTAAATAAAACAGCTTCTACTCTCTTTCACTCTGTTGCTCTGTCTGAGTACTAGAACACATAGGTTTATTGACCCAAATTGATGGTGTGCTCCTTTGAAGAACATAACCATGTCCAGAACCTAAGAATTTGAGTTATTTTTATTGGTATGATTATGTACAGTCTAATCAGTCTTTGTAAACATAAATAAGCCTGTCCCAAATCTGGGAACCAGAGCCAAGACCATATCTTTTTTTCCTGACAAGTGACAATTTCTTGGCTATGCTTCACTGGCAACACATCAAAGGCCCAATTTGAGGATTAGCACACAAATAAGTGTTATTTTACAGTTGTTTTAACAGCTGTGAACCAGAAAATGTGCCCATATTCCTAGAAAAACTGGATCTGTCCAGTGGCCATAAAGAAAATAGCCCATTCATTTTCAGTAGCTGCCAGTGATATCTCAGGTATTGTGTTAGATTCCTTAGTTGGGATCCTTTCAAGTTAGATTTTAGGCTTTGCCTCTATATGGTATGATTGATTTCAGGCTCTGTTTGGAGTCAATTTGTACAATGGTCTACACCATATGTGAGAAGATAATGCTGGTAGTAAGTGAGGCCTATTATGTTGCATAAAAGATTACATCTGATTACATTATGATTGAGCAGCTCTGTCCTCCTTCGCACTGCTGTTTGCCAATTGCAAGGCAGTGCCTCATCTGTGTAGGTGTGCACATCTCTGTATTTCTTAACTCAACATGAACTCTACTTTGTGAATGAAGCTGTTATTCCCAAACATTCTGTTATTGGGATATATTACAGTATACCCTGCCTAACCAGCAAACCTCTACCAGGGCTAAGTACTTTTTAAAATTTTCTAACATTGTTATTTTAATAATCTGGCTTCTGGATCTGCATTGAAATGCACATAGTGATAGACAGTGGTGCGATACATCTGGCAGACTGCGAAATAAATCAAATAGCAGATGGTTTTCATTTAAATAGTTTATGAGAAAATTCTCTCCACGTTAGATTTTATGACTATCCTCTCACTTCCTTCCAGCTACGTAACCACAATCGGGTGAAGGCCCCCACAGCTGAGCGTGCTGCCTCCCTCCTGGATGCAGCCATTGCAGCACGTCGGCACAGTGACTTTGTTACATACTTATCCCACAGCTCCATAATGTTCTTCACTCTCCACGTTCAGCCTCCTCGTACAGAAAGCAACACCATTGGCAAAGGTTGTAATGAAATATTCAGTCACCAGGACGGCTTATCCCTGCTCAGTTTTGTGTTTCCCCTTGAATTACATTCCATAGTTTATCGATGTAATGCAGTTTAATGTAATTAATGTGATCTTTATTTGCATATTTGGAAACATACAAAACGTGTTGTATTTACACTCTCCTCTTCTTCTCCATCCTTAGGTTCACGTGGCCCCACTAAGTTGACCATGATAGATGTGTGTAGTGGTATGATGGGTAAAACCAAAAATAAACCTCCTCATTCTGAGCTGGGCCCTGTGGTCTTGTCTCTACTAAGTGGACATAAAACAACCCCCAACAAGTAAGAATGTTACCCAAAAATATTATTGGTAGATGCTAGGGATAGACCGATTATCGGCCAATTTAAAACTGGGTTATTTTGGCTCTGATGCAGCTGCGCCTCTCTGTCTGCAGTCACTACTCTGTCTCCAGCATTGTCCCACCCACAGCACTATCTGGTTGGTTACATGCAGAGCCACGGGTAACAGCCAAGCAGCAGTGAAAGTTTATAAGAAAGCTTTATAAGAGATGCTGCTGACCCTGGGAACTCACTGCACTTTTTGTTTTTGTTTGAACTTAAAACAAATATAAGTTAAAGACAAAATAACATTTCAGTTACATTGAAATTTTGGAAAACTCTATTTACTGTAGAAAACTTTAGGGAGCTATTTATTTGTTTAAGTTTTCATTTAACTTTATAAGACATGCTGCTGCGCCTGGGAGCTCCCTGCACTTTTTGTTAGAATTTTAAAACAAAGATGTCTATTGTCTAAGATAAAAAAAACCTTTAACATGTTGCAAATCTGAAAAGCTGTTTAATAAACATATGCTTAAAGGCATTTAAACGAAGTTAAGTGTTGGAGTTTGTATTATTTAAAATTTTGACGCCAATATTTTCACTTTTACTGCAAATGAATATCGGCTCCAAATATCGGTTATCGGCCTCCTTGACTACTAATAATCGGTATCCATATCGGCCCTGAAAAAACCTTATCGGTCTATCTGTAGTAGATGCTGGTGTTGAGTCAAGACCTTTAATATTTTGACTGTGTGCTGAAGCTGATTCCTACTGTTGGTTTTTTTTTAACTTAGTTTCCAAACAGAGTCAAATTTTTACCTGCAAACCTACTTTATAGTGGTTACAACTAAAGCACTACAATAGCAACTACACCAAATTTGTCAGTTTTGGCTGCTTGGAGATTGCAATGACTGATGCTTCATTTTAGTTAATGTCTGGACATTTGCATTGTCTCTGCACAGGGGTAGTAAGCTGACTATGCTTCTTCGAGAATCCTTGGGTCATATAAATTGCCACATCGCAGTGGTTGCTGAAGTTGCTGATTCACTGGCTCACCTTCAAGAGACCTTATCCACCATCCAGCTGGCTTCTCGCATACGCAGGACACAGAAAAGGACAAAGGTATTGTACAAGTCCTGTAATATATTTTTCACCAATATACCACCTAATGGCATCTCAGTGTTGGTGCCCTTATTGTAAGTGAGAGTTTTATTATTTCATTTGGTTTAACACTGTATGTACTGTCCTACTGTGTGATTGTTCCCATTGCACCCCAATGATTTATTTGTCAGTTTGTGTTTTGGATAGTCCAGTTCTAGAACTAATACCATGATTCGTCTTTATTCAACAGCAATCCACCTCATGCTCTCCGTACGGGAGGAGTTTAACCAGAGAAAAGAAAGGGCCTCAGTCTTTGTCCCTGCGGGCATTCCACTCCACAGATGAAGTAGATGTCGACACCCATCCTTTCCGTCTTCGAGGTGAACTAGATGAGCACTCCAGTAGTGACCAGTCCTGTGACACAGTTATCCAAATAGACTCAGATGGGTTCATCCAGTCTAAGGCAGTCCCAAGGCTGACACAACCTGAATTTGTTCCCATCATACCTTCTTTGCATCCAAACAAGGCTGACTTGGATGACCCAGAATTTACTGCTCTCCTCCAAGAGCTTCTGAGAATTCCTCAGCTACAGGGAGAGAAGAAGAACGAAGAAACTGTCCAAGGGCATACTGAAATGCTGAAAGCAGACATGAAGCCACCAGAAAGAGACTGTCTTAAATGTGAAACATTTGCTGAACTTCAAGAGCGTTTGGGCTGTATTGATGGAAGTGAGATAACAATGGATATGCTCAAGTCTTCCTTAAAAGGCCCTCCTGTTAACAATGTCACAACCAAATCACAAACCCAGAAAGAAGCAGGGAAGCAGACAGACACCAAATCATCAGAAGCACCACACACTTTGTTGAATAAGGGGTTAGGCTGCAATCAGACCTCTGCTGGAGAAAAGCAGACAGATGGTGCCTTCTCTGAAGACAGTTTTCAGAGAGAGGATTCAGGTCTGTATGACTGTGAGGAGTGCAGTGCAACCAGTTCCAGTGAAGAACTCCTGAATCAAACTCTCAGTCTGAACATGACCTGTCGCTCAGAGCTTCCAAACAATGGAACTCTGAAGTCAGGAGATAAGTGCCCTCTTCAGGACTTTGATGTGGATGCTCAGGGCACTGCAGTCACCAGTTCCCTTGCACTTCAGCCTTCAGGAAAACAGGAGAGTCCTGAAGCTGCTGACTGGTTCAAACCAGACAAAAGGACCTCACCAGTTGGCAAGAGCTCTCCTATATCTCCTTCCTCCTCCTGCTCCTCCTCATATTCCCCGGCTACAAGTGTTATACATGGGGATGTCTTACCTTGTCGCTCCACAGAGGACATAAAGGAAATGAAGGCCACCATCACAGTGACTGTACAACAGCCATTGGACCTAAAAGGTCAAGATGAACTTGTTTTCTCTATGGTAGAGGAGGTGACCATCAGTGGAGCATTGAATAGAGCGAGGACAGGTGGAAACATTATTTGTATCAGAGACTCTGCCCAATCACAGGCACATGCTCAAGGCTCTGCCGGTACTCAACCAATCAGGATAATCAGCAATGTCAGCGAAGAATCTGCAGTCGCAGGTTCTTCTAATAAAACCAGAAGCTCTGTTGTTCAGCCTGTAGCCACAGACGGTAGTACTGAAAAGCCCCAGTATCGATTCAGAAGGGAAAAAGGGTTCTTACCTTCATTTATTAATCCCATGCTGATTAATACAGATGTGGATTGCGATTTGGATAGTGGCAAAGAAAAAGAAATTTCTCATGACACTTTTACAGAAGTCAAGTCAGGGGCTGAGCTCAAAGTAAATAATGCCAAATTTCCAGAGGATAGAAAGACTCTTGAGGAGAAGAGTGAACCTTTTGTCTCTGAGACACCTGTCAAAATATCTGACAAGGTATGTGACTCCTCTTTTAGCCAAATTTCTTATGACCCAATGGTCTTGGAAGATTCAGCTTTCTGCAATGAAACTACTGAGAACAAAATGCGTGAAAAGAGACTACGAAATACAGACAAGAGACACCCTAGAGACAGGGAACATGTTTATTCCACTAACACTCAAAGGGGCTCAGAGGAGAGAGAAATCACCTGCCAACATGTTGGGAATGCCCCCAGGAGAATTGGTGTTTCTCCTGGTTGCCAAGAAACCACCTCTGCTTCCTTTAAAACAGGTAGTTTGCCTAGAGGCTGGCAAAATGCCAACCACCAGGACAGCTACCATTGTGGTCACATGGCAGACGACCATAGAGACCCAAGAGGGGTGACATCATCTACCCCATGTAGCCCAGGGGTAACTCTGGAGAGGAGGCAGGGCAGACAGCACTCCCCATTGAACCATAGCCTCTACGTCTCTTCTCCTCGGAAATACGAGTACAAACAGGAAGCTAGTAGTGCTCCCAGAAAGGGTGTTGGATCTTTGTTTGAGACCTCAAGTCTAAGAATGAAACATGATGACATGAGTGGGAGGCTGATGTCACCCATTGAGGACAGTGGCAGGCTTTTCAATGCCAAATTGGAGCAGCTGGCTAGCAGGACAAATTCCCTTGGGAGAACCCCACGCAACTTCCCAGCTCTGAATAGAGGCAGTAGCAATACCTCTATGAGCTCTAAGGGGAGCTCCAAGGGAAGTATTGAAGGTGTTTGTAAGGGAGGTTATAAAGGAAATAACGAGGGACACTGTACCTTACCAAGGGCTAGCAGGAGCCCCAGGAAGAATCCTCGGTCTGATCAGAGTCATCACTTCTTCTCTTCTGAAAACCCTGTTACTCAATCTGCCAAGCATACCCATCACAAGCTCTCTGCTGTTGGGAAACTTAAGATGGCTACTCCCAAAGTCCGTCGACTGTCTGCCCCCAGCATCAAGAATCTCAATCTCTCACACAGAAGCCTGCGGCAGTCCATCAACCGCAGCGCCAGTCTTTCCCCGGACAGTAAAACTGTTAGCTTTGAGCGGACATCCTCCTTTCTCTCCTCTTCCCCTCCACGGTCTTTTCACTCCATCAGTCGGACTCCGAGCCAGAGCTCCACAAGCTCATCCACAAAATCTGCCATCCAGGGGTTTGTCAATGGACGGATCTCAGACTTCCTAAAGGAAAGGGCCTCCAGCCCGACTTCAGGGGTAGTGGACCAAATGACCTCTCTTCCCTCGCCATACAGTCGGGTGACTGCTCCCCGCATACCTGATCATCAGAGTGGGCATGCGAGTGACACCACCAGCGTGTTGAGTGGTGATTTACCACCTGCTATGGGGAAGACGTCCCTGTATTTCTCCAACAGGAACAGTATGGTCAGCAGTGGATATGACAGCATGGTGAGGGACAGTGAAGCCACAGGCAGCAGCACCTCAAACAGAGATTCTGTCAGTGACAGGAGTGGCTCTCTCCTCAGTGTGGCGCACAGCTGCCGATCATCTCGGAGAAAAGGCAGCACAGGTAAAACACCTGGAACACCTAACCTTTTATGAACTGAACTCAATGACTTTGTCCTCTGGAAAAATCAGAACCCAATCCAGGTGCTGAATACTCATCGTGTGCTGATGGTATTTGTGGGTAGCTTTGCTAGTCTAAGCTCCACAAAGTTAGGATATTTGGGCATCTTAAAAGATTACTTGATTTGGGCATTTTGGACTGATGAACACATTTTTCCTATCCTTGTAGCAATTGGTGGTTTTCATTCATTCGAATACAGAATAAATAACAACTGGACAAGATTTTAAAGTGGGATAGGTAATCATCTACAGTTTTACAGTCTTATTTGTCAATTTTTAAATATCATTGTCTAGAAATACAGTTGAGGACAGAGATTCTTTGTTATTTTGAATGTGCAGTGACCCAGTCTGATGTTTGTGCATGTATGTCAGGTTCAACAAAGCTGCATTTATTATTGTAAGATTTTGCTACACAACAATTAAGTGAATAGTAAAATTCTCTTTTGTTTCTTCAAGCAAAAGATAATAGCTTCTAAAGTTATTGTATAATGTTTACATTTGACAAATATCGCATAAATCTGCTTACAGTTTCTTTTCCAGACATGATCTAGTCTATGCAACACCCAAACCATAAACATGACGATGTTTTTATGATTGTCCAATCATCATGGCTTTTGGTTTGTAATCTGACCACATAACATTTTAATGTGACGTTAATTAGAGATGAAACACATCTGTAGAATGTCAGACCTAGTTTCCTTACTGGCATTAAAAGCCCAATTGTGTAGGAGGTCACATCATTAATATATGAACCCAGAGATGGCACTTGCTAATGGAAGCATAAATGCAGAAAATTAAGACTGTTTGGCTGATACAGTAAATTATAAATATGGGTGTATGCATACTAATAAAAGTTGCTAATGGAATTATACACAGAGAAATTTCTAATAGTATTTTTGCTGAAAACATGGTTACCACATTGAAGATACTGCTAATGGAGCAATAAAAACAACAGACAAAGCTTTTGCTGGATGAATATATGAATTAAAAGTCCCCAAACATAATCTCTTGTTAATTGGGTAATTAGATTTCTGTCTGTACTTAATTTCCCCTTAAGTGTCCTCTTTATGTAATTAACTCATCTACATTCTGATGAAAGCGGTACAGGTACATGAGAATTAAAACATATTCTTAATGTCTAAGGATCCTAGCGATATAAAACATACATTTTGTTTTCCAGAATTTGCAAATCCAGTCAATCCAGCAAGACTTCCTGAAATCATGTCTCCTGTCTTGACTTTGATGAATAATATGGTAGTCCTGGCAAGCTGCATTTGCCCTCAGGCAAACTGTTCCAGAAGTGCACATGGCCCTGGTATTGAAGCACACTCAGGGACACAAGTCTTTGTTTATCATACACATTTATTCTTACTGTGAAATGTGATGCTTTTAGTGTAGAATGGCAGAGAGCATTGCCTCTCTTTGCGCCAGTATTCACAACTGATAATGTTCGACAATGCTAGACACTAAACTTCTAATCAATATTCACATTCAATTATAATACAAACCTTCAATATCTAGTTTTATTGGGTACCTTTTTAAAACTAACAATGTCAATGATTTTACTGTGTTTTTGCAGCAGAAAGTTTCAGAGGGATGAAGAGAAAGACATTAGAATGCAATACAGCATCTCACTGCACTTTCTGCCTCACCTCACTGTAGGTACTCACCCGCGTCGTCCTTCCCATGATACAACCCTGTCCCTGAGACGCTCGACTAGTGGTCTGCGGTCTCGCTGGGTGGATCGGGGAATCCCAGAGGCCTACGAGATCAAGGTCTATGAGATCGACAATGTGCAGAGGATGCAGAAAAGAGCAGGTGCTGGCAAACAGGTGCTGGGTTTATTTTGAATTTTTTTTGAGGTTAAAGGGCATGACATAATATATGACCTTTATCAACCTCAGCCAGCAACCCATGGGAACACTGGTAGATCCAGTCGGTGGCCAACCTCTTCTAGAGTCCCTAAAGCTCCTTTCATCATGCCGGCATCAGGTTTGAACTGCAGCCCAAGTCATTTTACCACAAAAGTTATTTGGCAGTTTGTCTTCTAAGGACTATGGCTGGGTTGCAACAGTTTGATTTTGGACCTTCTTCCTAGCTGGTAAAACATCAGTTTTGTACACTGTGTGCCGAAAAATCTCTTATTAAATATTTTTCACTTCTTGCTCTGCTCTCTGCAGAAAACATTCAGGTAATTAGTAATTTTCTCTTTTTCAGTCACCACTGGCTGTTCCTTCACTGGTTAAGGTGATAAATGTAATAGCCAAAAGATTATATTACATTTAGCTGATTAATGACTATAATGAAAATTTTGGCTGTTGTTAAAAGAAATTTGAGTCTTTTTCAAGCTAAGCCTTATTCTCATAATTGTAGTCAATTTGATTATGAGTCATACTAGCTTTGCACTTGCCACTTCTGCTGTAGAGACACCGGCAAAATATGTATATTAGGACTAGCAGCCACGTAAAGCTTTACAAATAATTTCAGGTTTGCAAAAACCAAAGCGCTTATCTTTAATTTAGTTGTTGCTGCTAACTGCATGGGGATCTACTTCAGGGAAAACTTGCCGGCTAACCAAACTAGCCTAATAACTGAAATGGCACTTCCAGTATTTGAAGCCCATAAAGTAACTTGTGAACAATAAGGTTTGTCACATACATTCAGTCAACATTTCATATTTCATATAATAAAGATTGTAGTTGTACTTGGCAGCTGCCTCACAGCTACTGTAAGTCAGCATGTTTCTTAAAAACAGCACGCTCAGTGAATTGACACTGGGTAAGTGAAGGCTGAATAAAAAAACTAAATAAAAGACTCCACTGTACATGCAGAGTTCAAATGTGGTTGAAAACAAGATCTGGCACATATGGTGACGTAATGTCCCCATGACGAGAGGCCTGGCCTCACGGGACAATTCCCTGCCTCCACCGGTCTCAGGCACGGCAAATTTGATACAATTTTAATGACCACATGGGGGAAATTGGGTCAATGCCGCAGCAAAGAACAAAGAACACTGGAAGTAAAACAAACATAGCACATTGTAGATAAAAGATAAAATATGTTAAAGAAAACAGCACATATTCTGCAAATATTGATATACCAGTTTCTTCACATTGATACTTGTCTTTGATTCAATCATATCATATTTAAAAAATCATATTAATGTAATAATACAGCACTACATGCTTCATATTTTGGGGCATTCTTCTCTTTTGTTTCCCATTAGAAAATGTGCATATATTGACCTTTGAAACTGTCCCTCCTGTGTAATAAGGTTAGTATGATCAGAAAATAATTCCATTCAGTAGCCTACAGCCGTCTTGTTTCACTCCCCAGAGGTGTTGTCCCTGCCCTAACATGCTGTTTATGATGTGGTGTGTGTGTGTGTGTGTGTGTGTGTGTGTGTGGAGAGAGAGAGTGAAGGGGGGTTACTGCTGTTGATCCAACCTCTTAATCTGTATGTGCGTTTGTGTGTGTTGGTGTAGAACAGAGGTAGAACAGACTCCCTATAGCACCAGAACGTACCTGAGAGTCATCACATATTTATGTTTTCTTCAGTATCAAAGTAATCCAGTGATAGTTGTCTGTACATTCATCAGAGAATTACAAACAGGAACCACTAATAACTAATTTGTCACACATTCAATAGCAATAATTTGCCAAAATGTGAACAAATATGGGCTAATATAGGGAGGTGCAGTTGTCTCAGTTTTGTCTTGCAGGGAGGGATGAGTTTTTGAAACTATCTGCAGATTGGAGCTGAGGGCTTTGCAGATGACAGAAATGCCAAAGCTTGCATTGTCTTTCGATGCGTTCCATATCTATTTTGTGCTATATGAATGTAAATAAAAGTGGTGAAATGTGTGTGTATGTGTTTGTGTTTTCAGGGACCTGCATCCTTCAGCGCCAAGCTGAAGTTTCTCGAGCATCGTCAGCAGAGGATCTCGGAGGTCCGAGCCAAATACAACAACCTGAGGAGAGAGCTGGAGCAGGCCAAACACAACCTCATGCTGGAGCCTGCCAAGTGGAACCAAGAGTGTCAGTGACATTATTTATTCTTTGTCAAAATAAGCACACTAAGTAATATTTTCATGCTTTTGAAAATTACAGCAATTCAAAACAGAGTTTAACATATTCTTTATAAATTCAGATAGACTGTGTAGTGACGGGGTTGTTACTGAGGTTTAGCTCAGGAATAGAATGTAAAAAATGTCATCAATTATCAATTAAGGCTGCAACGAATGATTATTATTAATTTATTTTAATTAATTATTTAATTAATTCAATTTTTGTCTAACAGATAAAAAAGCAAAAAATTCACATCACTTGTTCTTAAGGCCCAGAGTAACATTCAATAATATTTTGTCCGACCAATCTGAATCTGAATTAACCGGCATACGACAAGGAAAAACAACAGAACACACAATGGAGAAGCTGGAGTCAGATGCTTGCTGACATTTTTGCTTGAAAACTGACTGAAATGAGTACAAATTATCAAAACAGTTGTTGACTAATTTTATCTCAGTCAACTAATAGTGTAGTAAATTAGTACCCTTAGTAAATAAGCAAATAATGAGCATGTGGTGTGACAGCATTTCCACAGAGAACAGCATCCTGCTGTCACTGGGACAGTACCCTGAATACTGATTACCATCAATATCACTATTTGTCCTACAATAGCAGATTACTTTTTACTTTGCACATACAGTGCATGGTGCTGGGTGGGACATTAGCAAAGCAAGTCTTATTGCACGAGAGCCTTTAAATATCAATAAGCTGGGTGGTTTCATGGCAATCTAATTCCTCTTTCAGCTCACTATAGTGTTGTCTGCATACAATAACCTCATACAGTAATACACCGGTTAGTATGCTTTACAAACTGTCATTACCTTACTATCCTCTCCAGTCGACCTGTGGCAGACATTCGAGGTGGATTCCCTGGAGCATCTGGAAGCCCTTGAGATGGTGACGGCTCGGCTGGAGAACAGAGTCAGTCGCTGCAAGGCTAACGTCATGATGGTCACCTGCTTTGATGCCACCGCCAGGAGACGGCATAAGAAGAGACGGCGATGGCACCAGAGCAGAGAGCCTTCAAGGAGATTGGAGTTGAACAGTGAGAATTGAGACATGTTTAGATGAGGCATCTCTTTTCCTGAGTCTTTTATGTTTTATCAGTTACACCTGCCTACCTGTCCAACACTGAGATATTTCTCCCACACACTTTTAACTTAATGCACACTTGTGTTCTCAACTACTCCGTTACCTCTGATACTTTTAAATGAACTAAGTGCTACAGATTGGAGTCTTGTACAATTATATTTCCAGCTCCTCCTTTTTATACCCTTACCTGTCTTCACAGGGAGGTCAAAGGTCAGAGATAGAGTGACAATCCTACACCTGGCAGGAACTCTTACAAAGGACTGATTCTTGTACAAAACAATTTGTAACCAGTCACTTTTTAGACTTTGTTGCACATCAGACAGCTTAAAAAATCCTCAAAAGTAGCAGTTTTTTTTTTTTTACTGTTTTAGTTTTTATACAGTATAATCAAAGTTGTCGGTTCAACTCAGTACAGCATCTAATGCTTATAAGACATTTTAGTGTAGCTAAAGACAAACCTTTCCTCTCCTTGTAAAGAATCTGCTGAGTATTAAAAACATCAAAATCTTGCTTTAAAGTGATAAATCATGAGACTTGTCTTGGTCCTGGGATCTTGGTGGCCCTTTTGGGTTTAATACTATGCAGACAATACACTTAATATTGGATATAACTACTATAGATGTTTATGCATGTCCGTGCAGGCTTATGCTGGTCATTAAAGGTGCGATATTTAAGTTTTTGCTAAAGGTGCATAGCCAATATTAGCGTAAAGAACCATTTACTTACCAAGAGCTTCAGCCTTGTTGAGTTCATTTCTTTCCACCGCTGGAGACTGCTCTTGGCAAGTAAAGGAATGAAGTTTGATGCTGAACTCTTCTTCTAAATTGGTAAGTAAACAGCTATTAATGCTAACACTGGCTACGTAATGATAGCAAAAACTTACATATAGCACCTTTAAGGCCCCAAAATTAAGCACATTTGCAAATTTTGTTCTAATCTAATTTTACTCTGTTAAAGCAATTTCTGGGAAATTTGATGCATACATGTACCTCAGTGTCCTCATAACATGTATCTCAAGTAGACACGAACACTCACTGACAAAGGGAGCAAAAGCAGACATTGTGCATTTTTAAAATTAGAGCACAGTTCACTGCAAACATTTTACTGTGATCATTGTGCTCTTTTAAATACATAAGTTGAAATTTCTACTGATTTAATGGTTAAATTGGGTAACTTAAATCAGAATTTTAATAAGCCAACATACAAAATTGTATGTGCCGTTCAAACACTAGTTTCTGTTTTGCTGCAAAACTTAAACTGTGTCAGACTAATGAAATTTTTAGTCTGCCTTAAAAGTTGTTGTTTTGTGCTGAAGTTTGGTGTTCACAGTTATTTTCCAAATAACTGTTCAAAAGAGAAAACCATGCTAGCCTGACGCCATTTTGTATATAGATTTTGGTGCTGAATACAATAATGAAAATAAAACTGTATTTCAAATCTTTTGAAACTAATGTAAAAATTGCTTCTAAAATTAAAAGGATGCTGGGTTGAGGTGAGTATTAGCAGGAAACAGCAGTTTCTCTTTAAGTTGTGGAAACATTAACTGAGCTGTCTGAAAATATGAGTGAAGGATTGAAGGATGAGGTTCAAGTTCCTTGAGGTAATTGCCAACAGACACACCATTGTGAATTTCTTTCCCTCTCTTCAGAGGATGGGTGGTACGTGATCAATAACTGGCTGCTAAAACACATTACTAAATGATTGGGGGCAGAATAAAAAAATGTAGTTTCTGCTCTCAGTCTAATGGAGGAGTAATTAAATTAAAGGAATAACGTCATCGTGTCTAAAGAGCCTCATGGCTCTGAAGTCACTGAGCCAATCAGAGAGGATGCACTGATGCATAGTAATCAATAGACAATGCTAGGTTTTTTACCTTGATTGATGATGCATTTAAACATACAGGGAAAAGACACATACACTGGATGTTTGTTTTGTGAATCTATTAATCAGCATGTATTACATCACAGTTAATGGATGACCACAGCTCTCACTTCTCTCCTGTGTTTGTACATTGCAAACTGTGCGTCCTTCTGTTTTGCAAAAATTAAAGTGGTTATGCTTTTCCTGCTCATGGTTCCATCACATATGTTTGTCTGTATGTAGTGATCAGAGTGTGCATTCAGGTTTTATGTAAGCATGTTTGTGTACTTGAGTGTGAGTGCACAAAGAGAGAGAGTGACTTTTCAAGTCGTCCATAGCAAGTGAAAAGGTAATGAGAGCAAGCAGAGCTCAGCCCTAAAGCGGACCAATTATAAAGTCAGACTCATTACAGGGGAGAAAGAAAAACTGGAAAGAAACACACACACATATGCTTCCTTCCCTGACTTTGCCCTTCCTCTCTTTCTGCTCCACTTCCTCATTGTTTAGCCTCATTTGAAGTTCCACAAAATCAGCAGCAATGCACAAGAGAACAACCACAGTCTGCCTGTGTGTGTGCTCAGATTTAGAAAATGGAGATGAAAACACAAACACACACACAGACTGCACAATGTCCATGGGTCATTTAAACCTGAATAATGCATGTGAATGTATTTTAAAACTGAAGACAAGAAAAGTCATTTCCCCCCCCGTTGTGGAGGCATGTAAGCTTCTGGAAACACAAATGCAGCTTGCCTCAGCCCATTCAAACATTAGAATTACTATTTTGAGATGAAGATGTGGGAATTGCATTAATGTTGTTTACACAGGTAAATTATCCTCTTATTCATTTGTGCATTCTAAGAGAAAAAAATTAAGGAAATAGGCACTGTGCTGTTTCTGCCTCTGAGAAGCTTTATGTTATTTAGCAAAGTAAACTAAAAGTCTGTCAAAATACATTTCCCTTAATTTGATATGTGTTAAAGTGCAAACCTACATTTTTTTTCTTACAGAAATGATTATGTTACAAGCCTACTGATACACTATGTAGTAACATATTACTGCATATCAAAAATACACATGCTACTACACACAATAGTAACATTATTATAACATTATCAGTTCATATAAAATGTAATCTCATTACACCATCTGGGAATTTGGTGCATTCGTGTTTGATGCATTTTAAACAGATAATGGTAGTTTCTGGGATTTACTTAAAAGCTGCTACAACTAACCAAGTGATACTTTGAATCACAAAAACCTCCCCATTACATGTGGTGTTGTGTGGACCCAATAACATGCAATCACTGCACATTTAATGCACTGATGTACATTAACTGTGATTTTTTTCATTTTTATTAAAATGCAATGCAAGCATATGTCCTCTCCTTTGATATCTGTTACATGCTTATATAGTGAGTGCATGATGTCAATGAAGAAGAGTTGGGGGCACTTTTCAGTCAGAGAATACACATCACAATTATGATGATTGGCTGACATGTGCCTCATCAGTCTGATAAATGGATTCAAATGTGTTTTCTGCTCTGTTTATGTAATGGTAACAATAGAATGCAAAGACGGTGTACATTTTTGCTATTCCCCTTGTAATCCGGTGCACGGTTTATCAGCTTAACGCCCCCATCATATGACCGCTTCATCTGCTGTTACATAACCGCTGACACACAGCCAGGAGCCAGTGTGACACATCTGCCAGAAGATGGCAGCCTTGGCCACATGCTCAAATAAATAAAGAAATCACGACATGTAGGAATATCTTTCTTGCAATGAGGGGAAGGTGAGAAAAATCCCCGGATCGGACCGTAAACAAGAAGCATGAGAGAGTGTCGGAGACGGACAGATGACAGAGTGAGGTTTGTGTGGATCCTGCTGTAGGCCGACGGGGGAGAGGAAAACACAGCCACGCTGCTTTCGGGGCGTTGATGTTCAGACGAGAAACTGCGAGACATCATCCAGCAGTGAGTACATCTCTCCATCCTCTGCCCTGTGTGTTCCGTTTTATTATGTCACATTAACTTACATGAACACGGTAAAGGGAGCCTGCATGTTTTTCTTTTTCATCAGAAGGAATTACTTTAATCCTCGAACGGGTTTAAGAGGGATGTCACATCAGAAATAGGAAGTACCGAATGTAATGGCAATATTATGGACAACTCGATAGCCGACTTAAGACACGCTATCATAGAGATGCTTTTGGGTTTTTTTTTAGCTCACCATCTTCCCACCATGACGCCGAATATTTTAAAAAAAGCCTCGTGGAAAATTAATGTTGTCATAAAAAAAAACGTATAATTGAGCGCGAGGTGTCGTAGTGCACGAAAGCGTCGGTAGCACGCGCCCTCGATGCACATGTTGACTTTGCCTAACGCAGAGACACGTGCACACGCACGCACGCACACTCGGCCACCCACTTGTGCGATACAAAAAAAAATAAATAAATAAACGTGAGAAAATTGATTGAAACCACTGGACAGTCAACTAGACAGACAACAGCCGAAACGAAAAAGCTGTCTATATTTCTCACAGCAGTTCAGTTTTCACGTAGCTAAATATTAGACTGGGTGTCAATACATTTTAATGATGAGTAGTGTGAATGGAAGCACAAGTGACAGAGTTCAAACTGAGTTCAGTGAGCTTCACAGTGATGGTGGTGAAGGAACAAAGCAACATTTTATATATATATATATATATATATATATATATATATATATATATATATTGCATTTATCATCTCATTACTTTATGGAGGTTGTTGTGATACATTGCTGCTCACCAATTTCTAAAAAATATTCCAGATTTTGAATGTGTTGTGAGGGCAACTTGCTTACAGTAATAAATCACAGTGAGTCGATGTCTGTTTTTACTTTTATCACAGTTTTTGTCATGTGATTATGGAGTGAAGAATCTCCACAGCAGCCATGGATTGAACAAGCAAAATGTAAAGAATTAGTGAGACATTTTGGGAAATACAAGATCAATACTCTCATGTTTGAGCCAACAGCTAGAGATTAGCTTATCTTAGCATAAACACTAGGAACAGCTAGTCTGGCACTGTCCAAAGGTAAATCTGCCTAATAGCAGCTTTGAAGCTTAACACGTTGTATCATATTTGTTTGATCTGTGCAAAAAAGTGTAAAAACAACAGGTCGTGGTTACACAGAAGGTTATGTACTGGATTATTTCTTGGCTGGGTGTAGTGACTCCCTAGAATTATCTCAGTTTGTTTCTGGTCTTTATGCTAAGATAAGCTTACTGGCTGCTGGCTCTAGCTTCATTCTTACTGTACAGATAAGAGGGGATTATTGATCTCTCATCTATCTCTTAGCATGACATTTTTCCAAATTGACTTTCTGAAAGTACTTTCTGAAAGGCTAGGAAAAAGACATTTAACTTAGCTTTGGAAAACAGGCAGCAGTAATGTTCTGTATATACATAAGGAAAAAGGTAAATGGCAAAAAAACAGCAAGTAAGTAATTCACATTCATAGTCAGTCAACTGTCATAGCGTGTTTTAGCACAATCTACACAAATTTTCATCTTTAGCCTCCCCTGCATCGTTCTTAATTTTATGCTACGCATCCCTGTGAGTCAGTCTCTGCCCCCAGCGTTTGTACTTTGTGTCACATTCCATGTTGTAGAACTCAGAGTGCTCACATGACTGCTAACATGCTGTGTGAACACATAGCATCACACAGCTTAATGTCCTCAGATCACTCAGGCTGAAAATGTGGGTTTCATGAGGCAGAAATACAGTGTATTTATCTGCTGAAAGTCAGCCGCCTATCTAACATCTACCAACGGAGAGAGGAAGTCACTGTTTTTGCAAGCTTGTGTATAAATTTGCTGCATGATACTGCATGAAGCTAAAATAAATGGACACAAGTTGGTACTTGCTGAGTGAAAACAGGGAAACTCTGAATCTCTGAAGCTATAATTCAAGGAAAAACATATCTGGAACATATATAAAGGACACATGAAAACAATAGATAAAATACACAAAGAGTTGTTTTCAACCTGAGAGTTATTCAGAATGGAGCACTCTGCCATGCCTCAATGGACAGTTATGGTTTAGACACAAAGACAGCCCTTTCAGTCAATGACATAACTGCCATTTTTACCAGCAATGCTGCTTCTCTCTGCATTCAGTTATCTCTTCTTACTCAGTTGTCGTCTCTATCTCAGTACATTCTGCATGCTTAAAGCATACATTATGTTCTCTTTTTAAAATGTGCCTAATTTTTCTGACAGCTTGCTGGGGACAGGGAAAAGAAGCTACACTGAATTCTGCATGTAAGAGAGAAGAGCAAAACACAGTAAACCACAGAGAGGACTGCAGAGAGTCAGCAAGAACTGGGAACTACATCCTCCATGACCCAGCCTTTGTAGACTGTGGTGGACATTTCAAATCTCTCTGTTCTTGGCCACCCAGGAGAGGTGATAGAAGATTAAATCACATGCTCTGTCAAGAGTGATCACAAACCAAACCTGCAGAGACCTCATACTTCAGTGTTTGAGACGCCACTGAAGTCTTTCCAGGAGCTTCAAGCAACACATACTTTCCCAAGTAATTTGCTCATCTCCCTCAAAGGAAGTACTTCAATAAAGGTCAGAGACATTTTGTTGTTGTTGTTTTTTTTCAAGTGAAGGCCCAAAAGAGACCCAGTCGTGGACCGCAGCAGAGTCCTGGACAGGCTTTTGGGGAACACTGATTTGGACGAGAAGATTGGGAAAGTGACAGAGGCGATGGGTAACAAGAATACCAGCCCGCCGAAAGGTCCCAACACTGGTCTTACACAGAAAGAGGAAGACGTGTTCATTGATAGTACCACAGGTAAAATATTTCTCACCATGTTATGTATTTTTAAACTAATCTACAGCTGCTCTGTGATTTTTCTTTGTTTGTGCACTTGAGGGAATTTGGATTTTTTGCAGTGTCAGCTGATGTGGATGGTAATGACATTTTAAAATAAGCTACTCATTACAGCTCATTCAACAAAATGTCTCACAGATATAGTTCAACATCTTTAAATGACCCTAGGCTGATTTTATTACTCTTTTAGAACAGTAGAGACACAGTAGAGTGATAACACACACCATCCTGCAGAGAACTGATTGAAAGCTTTTCACAAACTGTTATACTGCGCCAGAAAAAACAGAGCTTAAGATGATCAGGATGGTACTAAGCTGTAAAGAAGCCATGACCAGTACTCTTGGATGCTTATGATGTAGTACAGTATATAGCTGGAGCTGATAAGCTATGTTATGTAAGAGTTGCACCATACAGCTCCAGATAATAGTGACTAATTGTCACAGTAATGGCTGCAGGCGAGGGGCTGACGGTCTGTCACTGATGGCAACCTGCTGAGGTAAGACCCTGTTTGTCAGTCGGCTTTAACATATATCATGTCTTCTGGGGCTGACACATACACACACGTATGTGTCTTTCTTATGCTTGTGAGGACCCACACTGACATAATGCGTCCTCCTGCCCCTAACACTAACCTTAACTGTCACAACTAAATGCCTAACCCCTAACTTACCTAATTCTAAACTTAACCTATAAAACAAAGTCTTAACCTTTGAACAGTCATTTGAAATAGGGAGAACTGTCCATCTGTCCTCACAATGCAGAAATGTTCTCACTATGATAGAAAACTCAAGTTGGTCCTCTCAAAGAAAGCCATACAAAGATAGCAATACAAGTAACAAACACACACACACACACACACAAAGCAGTATGCTAAACAAAGCTAAGATTAGCTTTACTTAACGTAAAGACCGACACCTCTAAAGCTCACAAATCAAAAGGTTTTAAGTTGTTAGTTTAATCTGTACAAAAAACGAAATGTGAAAATGTCATGTTGCAGCTTTACAGGGGGTTATGTGCTAAACTAGCTAGCTGGGCTGGGCTAGCTGCTTCCCATTGTATCCAGTCTTTATGTTAAGCAAAGCTAGGTGGCTGCTGCTTTAGCTTTATATTTAGTGTTCAGACATGAAAGTGATATCAACTGACTGAAATGCCCATAGAAGACACAGTACAACTGTTTTAACACAGTATATATTTACATATCAATAAGTGTGCATTTCTATCACTGATTGAATATGTCAACCATTTGGAAATACAACGCAGAAGCATCACAGCAAAGATACTGTGATCAGAGTTTACACAGCACTGATGTTAAAGGTTAACAAAATAGAACGGAAACATCTGAAACATTAGGTGTATTTCATTCTAGCGTTTGTTTGTGCTGTATGTTTCTAGGAGGTGTCTCTGGAGATGGACCGCTGGGCCTCAGCCCAGAGCTGCTGGCCTCCCTGCAATCCCTCGGAGAAAACAGTGACTACACACTGCTGCCACACTCCTTGCACCAGGTGTGTTTGTGTGTGTGTGTGTGTGGGGGGGTATATATGTGAGAGAAAGAAGGAGGATTTTTTTTTCTCCCAATTCCTGAGAGAATATGTCTTTATTTAGTCTGACAGACTGACTTTGTGTGAGGGTGTATATGCATCTACCTGTATGCTTACATCACAGTATACTGTAAGGCAGTCCTGTGTGACCTTATTCTATTGTCTTTGTTTTCTGTGTTGGCTGAGACGAACATAATAAATGCCTGAGCTGGCATTTCTCAAACGTATCAGAATAGAACAGATTTTTATCACCACTGTGCAAATCCACCAAAATAACTTAGTTTATCATTTAAAAAGGTCAGGTGTCTGAGATTGTTACACAGTCCCTGTAAACATCATTGCTCAAGGAGACATCAGCAGTAGTTACTGAAGCAGAAGAGAACATTTATGCAACTGCTCTACTCTGCAGGTGTGGGGAGTTGAACTGGCAACCCTCTGCTCCTTTGTTCGTCTCCTCCCCTGCCTCACATCACAATTACAGTATTCAAACAGACATGCTAATTAGAGGTGTGATAAATATAGTTTGGTCTCTGTGTTTAGTTGAAAAGGATCACAGCTAAAGATCAGAGGTTTCATGTTGCGCATGAAATCCTTTGTAGGCCACAATTTCCAAACAATACTTAGACAATATGATTAATTTGTCTCAGCTATTCTCATGCCTTAAAAAGCTTGTAGTTTAGCTTGCATTACTGCCAACTGCAGTAATCACGGAACAAAGGTGAAGCTGTTTTGCCTCAAATGCTAAGAAAGGAAAAGAGAGGCAAAGCAGCGCAATCAGGATCAGGCTCATTTGACAAAAGCAGTTAAATGACCTGGAGTCAGACACATGATCACAGTTTTTTTTTTGACAAATACACTCACATTACAAGGAATTACTGTTGGTGTGAGTGAATGGACACACAACAGATAACTATGTTCAGCATGTAAACCCACTTTTAGCAGGAACATGGTCAGTGTCTTTCATATTCTGTTAGACATGAGGCTCCATAATTGGTCATGGCTGCTATCCCTGGTGTACCGAATATTTCATAGCCTGAATTCATTAGTCTAAAATAAAAGATACCCAAAACAACAAGTCAGGCAATCAAGACTAAATAATTAATCAAAGCAGCACAAGAATGTTTATCTGGCTTAAAAATACTTCATGTAAGTTTGCACGTCTGCCCCTGATGGGGTTTGGATCTTAATCATGATGATCGTAAATCATGATTATGATAAATGCAGGATACAGCTACAAGTACAAACATCATCAATTAAGTTAGAGAATTCAAGAAGATCTGTGAATTACCAGGGATTTGATATGTGTGTGTAAGGAGCAGGTTCCTACAAACACTGATGGATCACTGAATGGGTCAATAGGACACAAACATGGGGGAGCAAGGGGTCAGGAGGCCCCTAAGCCAGAGCCTCTGTTTTAGGAGACTCTTATAACATCATGAAGCTAAGTGAAAAGTAGGGATGTCCGGATAATGTTTGCTCATGATCCTAAGACAATTTCTTTTAATATTTCTGATCCAGTGTCTTGATTAAATATTTTCTTAAGTATATTTGGGCTACAGTAAGTGTAATCTACCATGCCTACTATTGGAAGTAAGTGTAAACAAACATACAGGGTGTGATGCACATAGAGAGAAAATGTCATTATTGTTCACTCTGTGTACGAATCTGTGTGCAAAAACTACAGGCCACTGAGGAGACAGAAGTATTCATAGGGTACAAAGTTATGGTCAGAGTCATTTTGAACAGAGGTATAGGAAACCAACTAGAGCTAGAACTATTAGGTGATCAATCAATTAGTTAAAAGACCAAAAACTGATCAACTCTTGATTAATTGTCTTAGTCCTTTTCAGTCAAAAATGCCAAAAAAATGTTCCAGTTGCAGGATTTGATGCTTTCCTTGATACGTATATAATAGAACACTTCACATCTTAGCTGCAGCTCCAAAGCTACCTGGTATCAGGGAATTACAGAAATATATCTGATTTACTGTCTAGAAGTCATATGTTCGACTGGTTGAGAGGAAGTCTATCTGGATGGGAAAAAAGCCCACAGAGACAAGTTAATCCGGACCATAAGTCGTAGCATGTGACCTCATGTCTCACAGGTTGTCTGCATGGCTCTGCCTCTTGGTGTGACGCTACCATGTGATCCTCATCTTTGAAGGAATCTGATGAATTTCAAACAAAAACATCTACATGTGGTTGAGCAGCCTAATTAGTGTTTGACAATGTCATTTTCAGCACACAGAAGCATGGCTTAAGGTCACTGTGTGCTTTGATTCGTCATGGGTTAATTGTGATGTTTCACACTGGAACTGTCACATGATTTGTTTTAGAGTTATTTTAAGTCACAAACACAGATGATGTGTCTGATCTGTGTACTGCACTTCATTGTGAATCAGTGCACTGTACCTCCTGTTTAATCAATTGCCTTTTTTCAGATTGCAGAGGCCTACTCACTCAAAGAGGACTGTATCCTTTCAAGCTCACAGTGACCTCATTTTTCGGTTTATAGGTATTGTAACATTTGCCAATCACTAGTATTTTCCAGCTGAGTCGTGACTGAGCCAGAGTGGCACTTGTGATGTTGAAAAACCCTCCCACAAAATTAAACATTCAATGAAACATGAGTGACGTCAGAGGGTAAAAAGCTTCTATTAATAATAATTTGTTTGTTGGGTTGTTTGCTGTCTTTCTCTCTGTCACACATCTGTCTCATTGCTGCTGTTGTTTTCTATCTGTTCATTTGTCCCTCAGTCACTGGGTGTTCCCCATACTTTGGCTCAAAGCCCTGAGGGTTTGCAGTAGTAGTTTCCTCTGGTTCTGTTTGTGCTGTTGGCCTGGCAACAGCTGTCAGCCTGTCTTTCTGCAAAGAGGATGGTTTGTGTTTATGTGTTTACGTGTGAGAGGAGAAACACAGACACAGAGAGAATGCTCGATGTATGAGGAGGGGGGGTTTGTGAGATAGAACGAGAAAAATGTCTAAGACTGGGGAGGGGAGGTGTTCACTGGGACACATTTTATTTATGTGATTTATTTGTCCCACTTAAGCAACAGTTTGTCATAAACCTAACTTTTTAGCAAAACAATTGTTTAGCCTCATAACCATCTCTCCTAGTACAACGTCAAGTAGTGAAGTTCTTGTGAAGGCTTTCAGTGCTTCAGATCAAGCTAGAGGAACCTGAATCTGTGTTTCCACTTCCACTTCTTTCTCCGGATTCTTCACTCAACAAAAAATGTTGTTTCTGAAGTCTTAGCTGTGCAAGAAGTGGTGGTTTTTTTAATTATAAACTGCCTTTAAAATAACCGTAGACCGTTTCATCTGTTATCAAAGGAAACAACTAGCTTAATCTGGTTCCCCCAAAGAGTACTTCACTAATAAATCCAACACTAGAGCTGCATATGTATTGTATTTCACTGTAGCAGAACACTTTTGCTGCCTTTCTTCCCTGACTGACTACATTCACATTTCATTCATTCTTCTTGACTAATGGGTAATTTCCTCTGCCTCTATCCTTGATAGTATCTGGCGAGGGGAAAATGTTTCTCCAGTATTTTTTCCCCTTTGTTATGCCTCTGTGCAGGCGACAGCCATGGCCAGAGGCAGTATGTTTTCTGGTTGTCTGTCCCTCCGTTCCCATACTTGTCAGATGATATCTCAGTAACACCTTGAGGGAATTTCTTCAAATTTGGTTCACTTGGACTCAAGGATGAACTGATTTTTGTGGTCAAAGGTCAAAGTCACTGTGACCTCACAAAACACATTTTTTTGCTGTAATTCTAAAATTTACATGCTAATTAACTGCAATTGGACTGGTTTTTGGAGGCATACATTTTTTTTCTTTTTTTTTTACATAATTGGCTGATGCTCTTACCCAGACTGATCTTACAATAAGTGAGCAGTGTTCTGCTCTTTCAATTGACCTTTTGTTTACAAGATAATCTTTCTAACCTCTTGAGTTATGTATTCATTTGTGTACCTGTGCACCAGCCTCTTGAATTGAAGTATATATTTACTAGTATGAATTGGTTTTGGTGTCATAAGAAAAATGGTTCTAGACCCCTGCTGTCCAATGTGATTTAACATTACACGTACAGTATATTACACATCTTGTGTCTCACTACATATTACTTTACACTTAAAAATTACACACTAAGCTATGACTTAAAATAACTAAAACTGTAGTTAATTATTGATATTTAGATTGAAAGTCTCAGTTGGTTTCTTTAACTATGCTACCAGATCAGTGGGCTATTCAGTTCCTACAGCTGGAGAAGCTCTACCATGAACGTCTACTCTCCAACCTCACCACCCTGCAGGAAAACTGGGGTACTGCGTGCATCCTTTTCTTCCCTCTGAAAAATATTGCCAATGGTCAGAAACCTACATGCAGTTCTGTGCTGTACTGAGACAAAGAGTGGGTGTGTGCATTTATTTTGTGTGCACCTGTGCTCTACATATGTCCCCAGAGAGCCGGTGGAGAGAGAACAACACTGAGAGCAATTTGCCTGCTGAGACAGATGCCATCAGTCAGAAACACATTGAGACACTGAGCCAGATCTGCAGGACACACCCCAGGTACACAACATTTACACACAACATTTATCTGCTGAAACTTAGACACTTTGCTTTCTGATAAACCTGTTCTACATTGCTGAGACAGATACATCGGAGAGAACCTGAATCCATCAACAGCCTGTTTATCTTGTGACCTGCCACAACAATTCTTCCACAGGGTGTGGTTTGAGGCAGCAGCAGACTTTCCACACTTATTTCTTTGTCATTTAACATGTATTTAGTAAAGTTATGTCTTTGATGTGGAGTGTTCCCGTGCCTCTGCTCCTATCCAGATGGCAGGAGCTCAAACAACTCCCAGTGTCTCAACTAAATTCCTCTCATGCCATTCACATTTCCTCCCATTACCTTCATTACGGTTGGACAGAAACCTTTTAGCAACCATTTTGCTTTACTGTAATCAACTTCTATCTTTGTCTTCTGTATGGACACTGAGGAGTCCCAGATAAAGCCAGCACATTGATAATGCATGAGGATACACTGAAGATGCAGACGCACATGGGAATGATTTGGAAAAAAAATCAATATTTCTGATAGAGCAGAAAGGATTTCCGCAGGATAGTGATTTCCACCAGACAGACAAATACTGCAGGTCTGGATGCCAGGCACTGTTGTGTCCCCACCTATTCTGTGACTCTCTTGGTATTTGATTGTAGCCCACGGTCATTTTGTGCAGGTGGATTTGATTTGGCTTGAGAAGAGATGCCAGCTTGTGATAGAAAGCCTGAAATATTTTAACTTTAAGTAATGCACCGTTAACCTTGTCTGACCATTCTCCGCTTGATTTCTCCTCCTGCTGTCGGTCTGGTCTTCCTCTACCTTGTCATTTTTTTGTCTTTATCTCTCTTTGGCATCACTCAGACCATCCATCAGTGTGGACCAGGTAAGACATTAAAACCCTCCCTTTCTACACTGATCATACATCAGTTTCATTTCATTTCAAAAGATGAATTATTGTCATCTATGTTTGATTCAACAGAACAAGCTGAATATGGTGCTGAAAGACATTCAGAGCAAGAGCCCGGCACTACAGTCCTGCCATGATAAAGGTAAACATGCATTACTGTCTATATACAGTACCAAAGGAATAAACAAGACTAAGATCAGCAGCCATGCTGGCAGCTCAGTGAGGCTGTACTTTTGTACAGCTGTGCTAACTGCATGCAAATATGTCACAAAGACATTGCTAGCATCATAAGCTAGCAGGTGCAATGTTTACAGTGTTCACTGTCTTAGCTTAGCGGATGCACACTGAACACAAAGTAGAGCTGAGGCTCATGGGTAATTAGTTTTGCACGTATTTGGTCATGAACCAAAGTAGTGGACAAGTTCAACATTTGACTCAAGGATGATTTGAACTTATGTATTTGAGCAGTTTCTAAGGGCTTTAAAATAAAATGAGAATCTATCTAATATTATTTAAATTCCTTATCTAGACAGTGGAAAAGAGGCTGACATATAATAGAGTGAACTGTGGCTCATTTTAGTGCCAGTTCCGAGCTAGTGATATGACCTTCTCAGCTACTCATGGACACATCAAAGAGGCTATTTGTAACTTTTCCCTGCCGTCGAACATGGTTTCTTGCTGAGAGCGGGTGGCAGTGATGGTCGCTTGCCAAGAACTTCGGCCATCATTGCCTTTACAATACAAGAGGTTAGAATACGCCCTCTGAGCAGCGCTGCTTTCTTAGGGCAGATTGGACACTACAGTGAGTCAGTATCCGAAAGCTAGGATAGACCAGTTGGACCAGCGCTAGCTGGTTAGTATACTAACTTTAAGCCATAAAAGCTACACAAGGGTTCTGTATCAATACACAGCACGTTCACATACAGGTAAGGCTAGAGTAAAAATCTGTAATCGATATCCTACGTTTCTCCACTATTCTAGTCAACAATCCTGAAACATCACAGGAGGATCGAGAACAAGAGCAAAACATGAACTCAGAGTCATCGCAGACAGAGCATCAGGAAGGAGGAAGGGAAGAGGATGGAGAAGAGGAGGAGGAGATGTATGAGGAAGGACGGGAAGTAGAAGAGGAGGAGCCGTGTGAGGAGACGCCAGAGGAGGAGGAGGTGAAGGTGGAGTGGCCAACAGGAGTCCCCCAGGCTTCAGACAAGGACCTGGCCAAACTGTCCCACACAGAAGGGGTAGGAATCCATTTTTATCTGCTCGTCTGGTGTGTTTCTCTGCCATTGTAATGCATACAGGAGGGGTATAAATATCTTTTCCTATTCTGTATCCCTGCAACTCCTGATGGTTGTCTCTATCTTTCAACTTTCCTTCCTGCTTTCTCTCCTTTCTCCTTTCCATCTGTCCATCATCCCCGCATGCATCTGTCCTTCCTTCCTTCCTTCCTCCTCTATTAAACTTTCCACCTGCAAAAAAGTAAGACTGTATTTGTTTAAGTCGCACATCCTGACCCACAGTTCTTTGTCTTTGCTGGGACACTCCCACAGAAGATCCCTGTGCTCCCTTGGTGAGGTCATCGCCAACTTCTCAATGTTCAAAACCCCCCACCCATGTTCATTGGTGTGGCCTCACACATAGGATGTCTATCCTGCCAAATGTGCTACATTACTGAGTCAGCGCCTGAGCCAAGATATCATGTCCTGGCTCAAATGCTGAGCTGGAGGGGCCTGTTTCTTCCTAGAGGTGGGGATGAAATCAGAGCCATTCCAAATAAGCAGTACAAGCTGAGGGCCTCACATTGATGGGGTCATGGCTGTTATGTAATCCAGTGGAGGTTTGACGGGTGGGGCATGGGTAGGACTCCTTTTGTGTCACATTTCATTAGGGTTTTGCAGTTTTTCTACAAGCAAGATTACATTTTCCCCATTCTTTTTAAGGTCACATTACAAGATACTAAACAGAGTGAATTAACAAAACCAGTTTTAGAATTGAAATATGTTTTGTACAGAGCTGGAATTAACTTCTGGTGACTTCCAGTTGGCCAGAATGGCAAAGAGCTGTGAAAAATCACCATAATTTCACGACAGGCCTCTGTCATTTGTGAAGGAATTATTATTGTTTTGAATTATAATTGTTATTTGCTTTTATTTAAATTGATGCATGGACATAAGCTGAGGCAATGAGTCATGTACACATCTGGTAGCTTCACTGACAAAAATGTAGAGCAGTTAACAGGGCTGAACTAACAGAAATATGTGAAGCCACAGTTGTGCTCAAAAACCAGCCATTTAGTCTGATAACTAACTGCTCATTCAGTCCTCAGCCGGCAAAAACACTGACCTGCTGGACAGAACTGAATAGCAGACAGCAGCATTAGTTTATGGGATATATAATAGATCACTTTGTTGACAGTGTGATATGTGAAAAGGCCATACTGTGTCCTTTCAGAAGCTCTGGAATGAGCTCTGAGAGCACAATAAGACATTAGAAATATTTGAAAGACATGTTCTTCTGTTGCAGATGAGTCATTTTTTATGATGCTTTGCGGCTTTGAATGTTTCTCTTAGTGCAGTTCTGTTTGCTGCTGCTCATTTTGGTCTGGCACAACATCAGCTGGCTAGGGGAACTCCAGTTACAGGACTCACAGGCTCAGCTAATGTCCATGCATAAATACCACCATCACTAACTAACATAACTTGTGTGAAAATTATTACTTCAAGATTAATGAATTTTACAGTAAATGCTATTTGTATTTGCCAGCTCCCTATAAACCTGACATTACATTAGATGGATTAGAGTGTTAGTCTGCTGTTAATCTCTCAGTTCACCACCTTGATCTAGACATATGTGATTTTTAATGAAATGTCTCTACTACAATTAGATAGATTGCTGTGGAATTTGCTACACACATTTATGTTCCCCTCAGGATGAACTGTAGTTACTTTGATGATCCCCTGGCTTTTCATCTAGTGCCATCATCAGCTCAAATGTTTTGTTTGTCCAATTTATGACCAAACACCTGCAACACTAATGACATTCCTATGCCTTTTATGTGAATTGCTTATTAGCAAATATTAGCATGGTAACACACTAAATTAAGATGTGTTAGCATTTAGCTCAAAGCACTGCTTTGCCTAAACACAGCACTCTGATCATGTTTTGATATGATTAGTCTTTCCACCCTGCTGTAATAAAACTGTGAAGTTCTTACAAGAGATTACTGAAATGACTGGAAACAGCAGCACTAAATCAGCTGTTTGTTTCAGTGATGTATCAAACAGAAGAACAAATTAATTTAAATATTACTTGTGCATGACAGTTTTTCATCAGAGGCAAAATGGCAAGCTTCACTTTTAATCTAATAAAGACCAGTACTGTTGATAATTAATCTAATAAAGATAACTACTTTCATCAAAATAGAAAAATAAATAAAGCTACTGATATCGACTGTACCCTATAATCTGGAGCTGCCCCATAGACATATATATGATATTTTGTGAACCCACAGAATATTTTATATTCAGAGGGACTTTACCATTAACCATAAAATCTGCCTGGGGTGCTCACACACTCGCCTTTGTTGTCTTACTGAATCACTTATCTATGGAGGAGTGCCAGAGTTTACATCTCAGCTTGTTTCATGCTCACACTCACAAACGTTACTTTGTCTTGACAGATTCCTCAAACTATGCATATTTCCATGTAACACCACAATTTTCACAGTGGTAAAACAGGAAATTCTGAATTACACAGGGCTTTACTTGTAATCCAGAAAGTGCACTTAGCAGTAAAATGTGATATACTAATGTGCCTCTGTACAGATTTGACTGAATGTGATGACCAGCGCAATATCCAGCATGGTATTGACCCACTGACCTCACTGAATAATTGACCTATAAATTATGGCAGCAGATGAGGCTGACAGCTTGAGGGACGACTCTATTTCACTAGTCAGCGTATGGCCATGCTGCATGTTATTGTTTCTGCTCTGTGGCTGGTTTAGAGATTATGATCAGGTCAAAGGGTTTTCATTAGAGGGGGAGGTGTTTTAAGCTCTACTAGGAATTTCTAGCCTACTGACCTCTGTTGACTGTGCAGTGCTCCTGCAGTTTGAACATCAGTCAGAAGCTCTTCACCGCAACGGATAGCAATATTTACAAGGAATTCCTCCCTCTAACTTGGGACAGTTTAAATATTGACCGTGTCCAATTATGCTTTCCAACAGAGACACTTTACCCAAGTCAGGCCTGCTGCGTCTTTCCAACACAGAGAGAATCATTTATGCATCTGTGTTATTACACCTGTGCTTCTGCAGATCTGTGTTTACTTGCCTCAGCCAAGCTTATATGGCTCAGCTCCAGTTCATCTAAAATCCTGCTGGTCTCCTGTTGACTAATACCAAACATACAGTAGGTCTCACATTGGTCTGCTGATAGAGCCTGTTCACTGTGTACCACTGATTGTGTTTTATGGTGTATTTCTTGTATTATGTTCTGTGGTTTTACTGTCTTTATCTAAAACAAGATGTTCTACTACTCTGATCATTTGTGTTCTTATTCTGTTATTCTGTTCTTTAAAGGTTTTTTTTTTTTTTTTTTTTTTTTTTACAGCATTTTGCCTTTATTTGACAGTATGACAACTCTGAAATAAGAAACACAGGGACAGAGAGGGAGTGATGAAATGTGATGAAGGTTCTTGGCTGGAATTGAATTGGGAATGTTATGTGGTGCATGTTGAACCTCCTAGTTTGTGCTCCTGTTCTTACAGTGGGCTATCACACTGTGAATAATTTAATTTTACAGTTAAAAAAGAAAGATTTAGTCCTATAAAATTAGTTATACTCATTTTTGACCAACCTTTTTGGAAATTTACCAAATAGTACCACTGTTTTATTAACATGCGGTTCAGGCTGTCCATGTTCAGTGCCAGAGTGTAATTATGGTGATGATGAAGGTTTTGTTTTCAAATTTCAGCAGTCTGATAAATAAATCAACTCCAACTTGGGTTTTCTAAAAGTTGAGTCTTATACTGTGCATGCTTAGATTACCTAAAAGACTGGAGACATTCTATATTTTACTAATTGTCAACAAATCCCAACAAAAAGACCAAAACCAACCATGGTGTCAGTCCATCTCTCTTTACTTTCTA
The DNA here is from genome assembly GCA_033238685.1 of Lates japonicus. Classification (NCBI taxonomy): domain Eukaryota; kingdom Metazoa; phylum Chordata; class Actinopteri; family Centropomidae; genus Lates; species Lates japonicus. The sequence continues at coordinate 739,702 of BRZM01000038.1, read as the reverse complement.
ACTTACCTACCTTACTGTACCACAGACAGGCCCAAGCCCATGGGTTGCTACTGGAGATAGAGACAACTGGAGACAAACATATAGTTTCTTCCTTTTTTTAAAGGTCTCAGTAATTTTCTTTAGCAGGATATTGTAGTTTTTGGAAATGTTGCTTAAACAGGAGTAAGATGTGCATGTCATGTCACCCAGTGCAACTTTGTGGCTCGTTGATGTGTTCCTAATTTGGGAAGTAGATTGATAGACAGGCAATATTTGTTAGTAGGATGAATTCAAAGCTACTGTACTTATCAAAGATGTTGGGATCATTTTGATACTAGTCCTCAGATGCTGAATGAGAAAACGATTAAAGCATTATTTTTTTGTTTCCTTTGACTCCTTCAGAGTTCGTCTCCTGATGGTCTGGTCTCCATTCTGAAGAGGAGGAGAGCATCACTTGATGGACTGCCTCCCCCCAACAACATTGCTACCAAACAGAACTCTAAACGCAAAGTTCGCTTCAGTGAACCAGAGGACGGCACTGAGCAAGGTACCATTTAACTTGTCTGTATTCTAAATGCATTTACAAGCTGCATGCCCAGAATCACTCATAACCTCTCATGCAAACTGCAGGAATGATTTAAAGCATGGAAACACAGTGGCTGCAGGTGGTGAAATCTGTGTGCCACAGATGTACTGTCAAATGTTTCGACACTATAAAGAAGCATATTACATTTGTGCTTTATTTCTTACTTCATAGATGAGGTAGGTGGAGATTCCTGCCTGATCCTCCTGCTGCTGTGCCTGGTTACTGTGGTGATCAGCATAGGCGGGACCGCTCTCTACTGCACCCTGGTGGACACTTACTCCAACATTTGCACCGACTTCACTCACAACGTCGACTTCTACGTCATGAACGTACGGAGGTTCTTTGAAGGGCTCGGACACTGGCTGCCTCTCCGGACTTAGTTTCATCTGGATTCCAGACAAGACCTGTTTCAGACATTTATGCTGTAACGGACAGTGTAAAGTAGACAGTGAGGATGAGTAAGACTCCACAGATGTGGGACCTACAGGCATTAATCTGATGTTGCCATCCTGTTTAAAGCTTTGATTTGCTTTGACTGGACTTGTGTCTGAGCAGAAGAGCTCACTAAGACTTGTAAATTTCATCAAACAGAGTAAGATTTGTGTGTCAGTAACTGGGTGCTCAAAGCAACACCAAACAGTAAAAACTCTAAATTTCTTCACCTCAGAAGAAAAATGACGTGTGCATGTTGTGGGATGAGAGTTTAAAAAAAAAAAAAAACTTGTTTACTACTGTCTGTGTGGATGTTTCATCCTCAAACTGAACCTTACAGATAACCACACAAGAGGGCTCACAACTCTCAGTTATATTTATATTTTAACAGAAGTAGTTTATCTATGTAGTAGTGTTTCCCTCACAGTTGTAGCAGTCGTAGCTGTGGATAAATCTGTCTTTAGTTCCACAGGCTTTCTTGTTCTGGCGATTTCAGTTTGACTCGTACCACTGATGGGACAAATGATGATTTTTTTTCCTTCCTTTTAATTTCATGTTACCATTATTGTTTGCTCTTTTGACCCATCTCTGCTAACTGAATACACTGTATATCTACTGTCTATCAGACACTTTATACAGCGCAACAACAAAGATTTATTTCATTTAATTCACACCCTGATTCTATATATTGATGAGCCTTTATGATCCTTTTACTGAAAAGGGTAATTTCATAACTGCGTGTTTACCTCTGTACAAGTGGTTACTCTTAACATTCCTCTTTTCATATGAAGACGACCAGTTCAAAGAGAAGCCTTGTACTGTAAATGATATTGGTATATGTACAAAGTGTCCTATTAAAAACAAAGCACAGCATCAAGAGACAGCCTGCATGAATGATGCTGAATATGTAGATTCAGGAGAAGAGTGGCTCTTCGTAATGAAAATATCAAGACTACCACCTTATAATGCATTTTAGTGTGGTCATCATGGTTATCAGTATGCAACAGTAATTTAAAAGCCACTCCACAAACTCAGGCACTTAACCCTGTGTGTATACTTTTGGTGCTTAATGTTTTCATGTTACTCCTTCAGTGTGTAACTAAAATTTCTGCTCTGCAACTGGGTTTATGATCACCGTCTGTCTTCTCCTGCAGTGTCCAAAAAGCTACACTGTGATATTAAAGGCCCAGTGCATTGAGAAGATGCTTTTGGATTGCATCAACATTGGAAATCAGATCTCAGTCAAAAATAGGCAAAAGAAAAAAAAAGAAAGAAAGAAAAAATATACCATTATTGTGAACTCATTTCAAATCTTTCTCGAGTGTTCACATGTTTATTAACTCCAAATGTTCCATGAGCTTACAAGCACAATCTTGAGGCCTCTTTTATATACACTGGGAGTTTAATATCTAGTTTAAATGGGTTGTGCTATCTTTTTATCCATTTATCCAAAAGCAGAGCTTTATGGACCAACAATTGTGTTTCCTGGCTGGCTCAAGAACACAAAAGAAAATATTCCTGTAAACACTACATTTTATTGGATTGGAGAAAATGATATTTGATCAGCATGTTCTTTATCCATTACCCTGGATTGATATTTTTTCACTCTCCTTTTGAACAGATGTTTGCAAAGTGATGAATGTTACCTCTGTATTGTCACTGTGGATATTATTTACCAACCACCAAGTACAAAGTGTTGCATTATGCAATCCATCTTTATATGTTTCAATATTTATGTTCAGTTGTGTCCACAAGGGAATACAAATATATATATATTAACATTTTCCATTGTGTTTTATTTTTTATGGCATGTCCCGATTTTAACTGTTGCATAGTTTTTCACCTTTAAACTGAACGTGACCCGTTTAATAATCAGCAAGTTTTGGTAAAACGTGTGCTCTTTAGGGGTTTGACACTAGCCACAATTTCCCAACGTGTAATACCGACTTTTCGCCACAAGATATCACTGTACACCTCAGAATGAACAACCATTTTCTCTAGAAAATTCATCCACATACTTCTGCAGTCATACTGTACGGTGAATATAGTGACGGTAGAGCTACACAGTGTGTTTTGAGGACAGTTTAGTAAAGTCTTACCCACGCGTGTGTCTTGCCCATCATATTTCACATTCACAGTACTTCATTCGAGAAACATTTTTGGCTGATTCGTGGCTGCGTTCCCTTGAGCAGATTCCGGAGTAAGGCATTTGGTCGCCAGTTCCAATAAATAATGGAATAATAAAGCAGTGGACTAAAAATCCGTTGGTTTAAATATATTTGCATTAAATAAATCTCCACATAACACTGCAGCTCTTGAACAGCAGGGCTTAGTAGATGCTGACAAATTAATTGGCGGATTAATACAGCAGCACTGCGGCTTCCACAGGTGTTAATTTATCATGTCAGGACAGTTACGTTCGTTATCAGCCAATCAGCGAACAGAACCGGAACTAACGTTACCAGGCGGGACCTTGAACTAAAACGCAAACAATGGCGGACGTACCCACTCGCAGACCTTATCACATTATTATTTTCGGTGCCACGGGGTTTACAGGGCAGTTTGTTGTGGAGGAAGTCGCCCGATGTGCTGCAGAGGGACCCGGGGGCACCCCTCTGAAATGGGCCGTGGCCGGGAGAAGCAGACAGCGTCTGGAAGAAGTGTTGAAACAAGCCGCAGGGAGGCTGTGTATGTGCTTGACAGGGTGGACTGTAGCTAACTGAGACGAAGAGTGTTTGTGTTCAGGCTCTGAATGATGAAATGTCAGGCTGCCGCAGGGTACTTTACTCACTTGACTGACAGAGGCAGCAGCCTGAGTTGTTGCTGTTACAGTCCGTGGGTGGTTATGTAGCTAGAGGTGTACAAATGTGAACTTGACCCCCAAATATAAGTTCTTGTTTTGCTCCAAAACTGCTAGCTAGCTTAAGACATGGATAGTATGCAGTTGTAAACATTGAGAAAATACTCTATTCATATTTTATTAATATCTGATATCTTCGGTTTTGTTGTCAATAACCTGGGAATAAAGTTGGCTCAAAAACGCATATTAAACGAATCAGATTAGGGCAGTGTTATCCACTGTACTTTCAGTGAAAGATTTTCTCTTCTGTTTTGTCAGCTATGCCTGAGTTGAGGACAGACATTGAGGTCATTGTTGCTGATGTGTCTATTGAGGAGTCACTGGCCATCATGTGCCAACAAGGTGCTGTCATTCTCAACTGTGTGGGACCAGTAAGTAATTTGTCAGGGGGCGGAAAAAAGGAAACTTTGAGATGATATTTGATACTGATTGTTCCCAAAACACTGAAAGTATGTGGTTGGGGTTGCTCTATGCTCTCTTTGTCCTTTCAGTACAGATTTTATGGTGAACCGGTGGTCAAAGCCTGCATAGAAAATGGAGCTCACTATATAGACATCTGTGGGGAGCCTCAGGTAGTTTGGAGTTAAATGTCCATTTCTATTTTCTTTAGCTACATTCTTCACATCCAATGTACAGCTACACAGTACTTTGTGTGTATGAATCTTTGTATTTGTTTTTATAGCTTGCTTATGACTGCTCCTAGAGTAGATTAAAGACCAAACATAATTTGTGTCTGTGCATTCAGTCAAATGCATTGTGTTTTTGTGCATTCATTTTTTATCCACACGGATGTCCATCTTTATCAGTTCTTAGAACGTATGCAGCTACAGTATCACACCAAAGCCCTGGACAGAGGAGTGTATGTGATTGGCAGCTGTGGCTTTGACTCCATACCAGCAGACCTGGGTATTCTTTACACACAGAGGCAGTTCAAAGGTAGGAAGACAGGTTGGAGCCAATCACAGTGGCGAGTTTAGTTGAACTTGTGAATTTGATTGTACTTTCAATACTGATATTAAGTGGAACTTGGTCTGATTTCAGGAACACTGACAGCTGTGGAGAGCTTCCTGAAAATTACCAGTGGGCCTGAGGTAGCCTGAACAACCACAGCTGCACTGCAACATGGGGAATGTAGTCTGATACACACTTTCACAATTAAGGATGTGACTTAACATGGATGGTATACATTAGAAAATGGCTGAAGTTATCAACACAGGCACAAAGCTGGTTACATTTTGAGTTAAACTTCACTTTTCTAAGTAGAACAGTAGGGTAGGATCCCTAAATGACTCCCATCAAACACAAGTATGGAGCACAGGAATCAATATCCAGAAAGGTCATCTAACAGAAGCTCTGGAGAAATTGAGAGAGAGACCAGATACAGTCAGTAGAGCAGAGGTGCTATTCTCCTTTTGGTTGATAGTGATATCATATATATTTTGATTTTATTAGAAATTAAATATACTGATGCTTTATATAGCCACAAGGTGCTACTAGCTGCTTTTGTCCAGCTACTCTGCAGTTTCAGAATTGGTGCATGGCTGCTTTGACTTTGTTATCATTTGTTTATTGAGAGGAAAATGAGGGGACTGTTGGGTGGCATTGGTTTCCTGCACCGTGACAGAGTGCAGAGTGACAAAAACTGCTGTCAATCCTCACAGGGGTTTTCTGGTCACGATGCCACTTGGCAGTCTGCTGTGTATGGCTTTGCAGATAGCGGCTCGCTCCGCCAGCTGAGGAAGAAGTTTGGCTACAAGCCGCTGCCTGTGGTGGGAGCCAAAGTCCAAAAGAGGTAAGACTATAACTGAGCAATTACTGTCTGGCTAAAACACTTTAGTTTGAGTAATAACATTTTTATTGGAATGCGTGGCTTGGCAGCAATACGTTAAGAAAGGGATAAGTTGTGTTTCCTCAGTGCACAGCAGAGAGGGATTTTCCCTCTGAAACTCTTACAGACCTACATTTCAATAGTTTGATTCCAAAGTGAATGATGGCATATTATTCAACTATGATACCTTCATTTACAACATAGTACTGTTTGAGCAAATACAGTCGTCGTCATCAAATAAATGTAAGTTAATGAAATGTAATTGTACATAAGGTGGTACAAATGTCACTTTAAAATTTCGGATTTGGAATCATAGGCTCCATTTTGACTTGTTAGTTTGGTCTCAGGATCTCAAAACCTATGCTGCATGTGAGACTCAAGGTCAGCTTTAAGTTACTGTATAAAAAGCCAGCACCCAGGGAGGTACAAAGTTTCTGCAAAACAACTGCGATTTGCAGACTATTACTGTCTGGCATGCTGACTTACATTCAGTGTAATGAGATTTTATTGGAACGTGGGGCCTGGCAGGGATAGAGAGATTTAAAGGACTATCAATGGATGAAATGAGCTCGAGTACTACTGTGCTGATGCTGCAGGCAGGGATAGATTTGGAGACCGTAGACTACTTTGCTTTCTCTGTGTAATTTTTATGTGTGTGTGTGTGTGTGTGTGTGTGTGTGTGTGTATGTCCAGGGGTTTTGTGTTTTTCAGCAAGGAGATTGAGCAGTATGCCATCCCATTTATGGGTTCTGACCCCTCAGTGGTCAAGAGAACCCAGCGTTTCCTTTATGAGGTGGAGCACCAGTCACCAGTAAGATTATAACACAAACCTGAAACCACATTTCCATTTATCTATTCCAGTGGTTGTAGTTACAGCTACCTTGTAGAATTTTCTTATAAACAGTTTCACTTGAGGCCTACCAAATGTTGAATGCATTTCCTACCACATTTAACATTTTGCAGAATTGATTTTTTTGAATATTATGAAGTGCTTCTCATCTTTTTTTGGTCCACTCTTGACATTTTTTCACACCTCACTGCCACTAACTGTCAGTGGAACAGCTTGAAACAGAGGGGTGTCATAGAGCTTGAATGCACCTCCCTTTGTAACAGGCAGGAATCTGTATCATATCACATGGACTCTTTTGCATGTGGTAGTAGAGCATTACAGCATTACGCCAAAGCACCATTAATATAGTAGTCCAGAGTGGTTCAAACAGAAAAAGTTTGGAAGTGGTTCAGCCAATACCTGGTACCAGAAGAGAGTAGAGAACCCTCAGAGTTGAGACGAGCCAGTACCATGCAGGGGAAAAATGTTTGATGTCAAATTTGAAAGCACGTCTGTTGTCTTTCAAATGAAAAGCTGAATTCATAAGAAGTAAAATGCACACTTCTTCAATTCCATGAATACAGGGGTTTTTCCTTACAGCCTTACTTGGTCTGTTATGACCTGTAGCTTATAGTTCGCAAGATAGAATCTGTGTTATATCTGTTATACAAGTAAAACACACATATCAGTAATGTGTTGAAAGTGTACCATACCTTGCAAAAAAGACAATAGGTCACATTGATGTTGGAGACCTGGCAGTTCCACAGAATGTATCTGTGTCATTTCAGTGAGGTTAATTAGTCCATCCTCAAAGCTAAAGTGAATTTTCCACATTTAACAGGTCATTGTGCTTTTCAGCCCTGAGGTATGATCAAAGTAGACTTTGCAACATTTCCATGTAATCAATAATTTGGCCCGCCCTGCTCGAGCCAGTAAATAACCGGGCACGCATTCAAACATTTTGCTCTGCCTCAGGAGAGGAAAAATTAAGAACTGCTAATATCTCAGTACTATTCATGTCCCTGAGGAACACAGTTTGGTACGCTGCATTAAGTGACACAAAAAGGTTTAATATTACTAACACACTGTCCCCTCTTATCTTAGATATGTGGAAGACTTTGCATCCCGGCTGTGAAAAGCAAGACCTTTTCCCCTGCTGTACCTGTAACTAGGTCAGCCATTCCAGCAGCTGTCACTGTTTTGATTAGAGCCAGAGACACAGGCCTTAATGAAACTATCTCATTATGTTGTTTGGACCACCATCTACCAGCAGAGTGGAAATATGATGAGTCATCTGTAGTGATTCATCACTTTTTTCCCCACTGCTCATTACTCCCCTTGACATCTCATCTCTCTCCCTCCTGCTTCACTTTACTTTTTTTCTTCCTCCAACTGTTCCTCTTTTTTGTCCTGCTCCTTCAGTCTGATTCTGCATTTCCTCTCACCCTCACACTTCTCTTCTATCTTCTACCTCTGCATACACACCTTCCTCACCCCCTCTCCTCTCCCTTACTTCCACCACATGCCAGTCTTTCCTTTTATCACTTCACTTTCATCTCTTATCCCTTCTTCTGTGCCATTACCCTCCTCCCCATTCTCTCTCAGCTCACCACTTCCCCTTGATCTCTCATTTTCCCCTCACCTGCAATGGTTATCTGCATCCTCTTATCTTTTCCCCTCTCTGTCACATTTAATTTTCTCTTTTTTTATATCATGCACATTCTCCTTCTCTCCCTGCCTCACTCTGTCCACAGGTTCAGTACAGTGCCTACGTTGGGGTCGGTGGCCTCTTCTCCATAGTCAAGCTCTTCTGTGGTGGTGTACTCTTCTGGTTCATGGTCAAATTTGGCCTGGGCAGGAAACTCCTCACCACGGTAACGACATCATTCTGCATATTATAACCATCTACTGTGGTATTTACTGTCCCAAGCAGACCTGCAAACCTCTGTGGATGTGAGGTTGATTTAAAGGCAGTAAGATGCTAACTTAAGATGTTATTCCAAGCATTTTAATGTGGATGAATGTCAGGTGTGGGTGTTTAGATCAAAGATCTACTCAAAACTACTCATGTTAAATACAGAGTGTGGGAACAACTGTGACACTGTGATGCTTGCAAGTACAGACGTGTTTCAAAACAACGTGGATTATACAGTTTTAATGCTTAATTTTAATCCAAGAAAAAGTGCTAATGAGTTAAGGAGTGTAAACTGAGTCAGTGTATTGACAATCATTTGTAGAGTCTGATTTCTGGTTCTTGTCTTTCCCAAAGTTTCCATCATTCTTCTCCTTTGGCTTGTTCAGCAAGGCTGGTCCAACCATGAAGCAGGTAAGAGAGTTTATTTTTTACCTAAATTTTACCTCAAACATCTCTTTGTTGTACAGTATGCTGTGCTGGTGAAACCTCTTTGATTCTCATCATTTGGTCCACTCAGTCAGCTGCTCACTCGTTGAGTCCCTCTTTCATCATTCACCTCCCCTCCTCTCTCAGATAGAAAACACATGCTTCAGCCTGACATTTTTTGGGGAGGGTTACTCAGACGGCACAGACCCCTCACAGGGCCGACCCAACGCTAAGATCTGCACTCAGGTCATTGGAGCAGGTAAGACCGCTACAGCTCAGCTAATTTGTAGTCCAATTAAAGGATTCCCTACCTGTTCACTATAGAGGTATAGCTGTCATACAATTCCTTTGTCATTTTCTAAAACTGCTGGGCACTGTAGTTTCTCACAAACATCACTCAGACAGTAAACAGTGCATTTTTGGGGACTATTTCCAGCCGCGGCTTTATATGAGAATTTTATGGCAGCTGGACAATGTATGTGGGATTGAGTTATGATAAACTACAGTGTGTGTTCATGGTAACAAAGGAACATGTCACCCAGTGTAACAGTGTGAATCATTAATGTGTTATAATAGTTTTTGAACAATAGTGAAGGCAGAGGCGAATAAGCTACATATAGATCAGCCTGTGGATCCACACTGTACCTGGTAGTAGGATACATTCATTGTTGGTTTTGTTTACAGGAAGGAAAATATGAAATATCATAGTTGTTTTCTTTAAGCACTTCTTACTGGAAATCTTATCTTGAGCAGTCAATGCATCTGGTCTTGTAAACAATATTTCAGAACATTTAGAGATGTTTTTACAACTTTTTAGCTCCATGTTTGTTTCTTCTTGTGGACAGAGCCCGGTTATGTAGCCACAGTGTCTGCTATGGTACAAGCAGCTGTAACCTTGCTGAATGAATTGCACTCTCTTCCCAGGAGGTCAGTTGAGTCTGTTTTTATTTTCTTACCTTTACTTTGTCCCCCTCTGTCATAAATGAAATGATTTGGTGGTTTTTCCGTCTTACCTATATCTGCCTACCTCCTTTATCCAAGTATTATCTTACCTCTCTCTCTCTCTCTCTCACTCTCACTTGTTATTGGCAGGGGAGGCGTGTACACTCCAGGAGCTGCCTTCTATAAAACCAGTCTCATTGACCGCCTCCATAACTACGGCATCAAGTTCTCAGTCACAAAACTACCAGTTGCCCACTACCAGTAACCACTGTAAAGGTCACGCCACTTTCCAGTTACAGTATATTGTATTTGTTCTGATATCGACCTTTCATCCAGTCAGCGTGACGACTTTTTACCATGATTGCCACTGTAAAATCCCAGAACCCTGCATCTATTGTTTCTATTATTGTATCTATTGTCTACAAGCCACTGTCTGTTTGTCAGTCTAATAAAATCACTCTTGAGAGTTGTGATTCCTCAGAGGGTCCAGAGTGTTGTGGCAGCAGTTAACAGAACCACTGGTGCAGGGAGAGGTGCACTGTACAGCTCAAGGACACTTGAGGAAACATGTACACATTAGCTGACACCCACTGAGGCCAGCTGTGCCTTTGCTAAACTCTGTTTCTAGAAAAAATTATAGCCAGAATATAAACTTGTTTATAGTAAATATTTTACTGTATATTTGTGTAATTATGTATTGTAATATAATCTTCAATCAAAAATGAACTGTGGTGGAATGATATGTACTTCTTTTCGTATGTGTTAATTATGTGATTGTTGTTTGACCCAACCTTCTGTCAACAATATAATCGACACTTGTGTATGTGTGTGTGTGAAATGAGAGTGAAACACGTTTTATACTGTGTTAGGGCTGTGTGTTTTAATGACCCCTGTTTTATTTCAAATTAAAGCACTAATCTGAATTTGACAACCCTGTCTCCTTTAAATTGTGTTCATGCTGTATACTACTAATTTGTACAAACCCCTGACACTGGAGACTATCTTGGGTATCTTGAGTATCTTGGGTCCTGGGGTGAAGATTTGTGGTTTCACATAAGAACATCCAGAGAACAGCTTCATCGTTCATTAGTTCTTATTCTCGGGATGTCTGATGCAAACTGCTCTCTCTTCCACAGCATCTCTATTGGGTTAAGGTCTGGGGTCTGACCTGGCCCCTCCAAAAGGTGGATTTTCTTTGTAGTGATCCTGGAGGGCATGGTCGAGGCCACAGCCATGACCACACAGTGTCACCGCTCGTGTTGCCAGTAAGATTCTGTGGGGCCACTGCTTCTAGCTGGTGCTCTTCAAAGAAAAGAACTACTACAAAGAGGACTACTCTTGCTTTGACAACACCAGAAGGTGCCCAGCACGCCCCACTGCAGCGCGAGGGAACTAGCTGAGAGGAAGTCCAACGCCTCCAGCTTGAAGAACTCCTTTTGTTACGAGAAGGAGATAGCTCTGGAAAAAGTCTAGATGGAGGAGGAGTTTGAGAATGACGACAATAGGCATATGTGTGGCGTTGAGGTTGGTGCACTTCAGGACGCAAACACAGATTTGGTGTCAGACTCTAAATGCAATCTGGACTCTTTGCCTTTGGGGTCATTAAAAGGCTGATGCTTTGAGGGTGATCTAGTTGCCATCTGACTTGTGTGACAGAGTTGGTGCAGAAATGCAGAAACTCACTTAGCAAAGAAATCATACCTGAAGACATCAGTTTTGTGCCAACATGCTTCAGAGGTCATGCTGCAGTAGATTTCAGTCAGTGTTTAGGATCACTGACCCAACTTCTACTGAGCCTCAGGTGACAGACAGACACCCTGAGACTGTCCTGTGAGATGCCTTGATCTGCTAATTCATTTTCCCTTTGCACCGTACTTCAGTGGCGGGATAATGTTTTCATGTTGGTATGCAGTGCACAGCACGGTGGAGACAGGTCCGACTATGTGAGACTATGCCATACATAATTCAAACGTAGTTTCATCAGTCCACAAAGCATTTTCCTGGTAGCATTGTGCAGTTTTCACAGTACTCTGCAAACTTGAGGCATGCGGTGATCCTTGGTGTCCTGCCGTGGAACCATACACCATGATTTGTGTATGGTAGACTCATGAACAGAGATGTTGACCGGCTCCAGTGATTCTGTGTTGTGCCTTTGGAGTCATGTTAGCTGTGCACCCACTTACAGGGAGAGGATCTATAGAACTAAATCGTCTCCATTTACAGACCATTTGTCTGACTGCAGACTGATTGATATCTAAAGTCCTTGAGACTGCTTTGTAGCCTTTTGTAGCTTTATACAAATGGTATATAAAAGTTATGTAATCATTACATTACTCAGGTTTCTAAGGGATCGTATTGTTTTCTCCTGTCCTGGTAGTAAATGTTCTGTGGTCACCGGTCTGCAGGGCCAAGTGGTTGGAAGTTCCTATCCACAAAGGATTTAGAACTCACTTTCATGAATTCTCTCTGACTGCCCTGTCTGTTTCCTAATAGACAATTAATGGCAAAAATACACACATGCATGCATTCTTAATACATTCCATGATTTGTTTTTATGTCCTGGAACACTTTTAACACTTTAAAGGGGAAATCCACCAATTTTACAGTTCAGCTCACTCATCATGAGGAACACCACTTAACCTCTGAAAACAGTTGTATAAGGTCTACAGTTGTTTTAGAGGGTGCTCAAAACAGTTGACTCACTTTTCAGTTTCATGCATATACCTTTTCTGATGGTTTTCCATTGTTCTAAATGCACACTAAATTTCCTGTGCCGCCAAACAAGTGTGTGTAAACCAGTGTGGCTGCAGTCCTCCTCCCACTTGACACAACCCCCTTTTCTACCACCAGGTGTCAGTGTTTGCCCTGCTCTTCACTCCTGACAAATATTTACAGGGCACAGCCCGGCACATGACAGCAGAGGTCATTTCTTGCCTTTGAGGATACAGAGACAGTGCATGGCCTTAATTAAAACACTGTGGGTGCACTGTTAAAAACCAGGAGAAAGAGGGACGCGATCACGAGAAGGTTATTGTGAGGTAGCAGACGTCTCAGATCTGCGGAGAAGACGTCAAGGTTAATGAGAGCTGGCAGCTTTTCCCCCTCTTTTACTCCTTTTCCTGGTTGTGAGTCATTGTGAGTCCTCTCTCTGTGTCTTGTGCGTCCCTTCCCCCCAGCTGTCACCACTACTCCAATAAAACAGCTCTCTCACAAAGCGTAGTTATACACACACACACAGAAAACTGGGTTTATCTCTGTGCGTGCACTGAAAAGACAGTGTCTGCTGACACTATGTCAGTGGGGTAGTTTGTATATCAAATACCTCCTAAGTACAGAGTGATGAGAAGCTGCTGGAGGGGTGGCCAGGGTGTTCTTCTGCCCTGTGTGAATGTACAAGAATGAGGAGAGATTGCAGTGGTTTCACATTGCGTAACAGAGAGCGGCCCCACCCCTCTTGCTTGCCCATGCACATCTCCAATCCGCCATTGTGGCTGTGCAGACATTCATGTCATGTCCCTCACCTCAGCCAGCTCCTCTCCACTGTCTCCTCCTCTCCCTTAGGACCATATCTGTCCAGCCGATGATCTGTCTGCATTTTCAATTAATTAATTGGTTTTATTGGTATGAGTTTAATTAAGAACAGCTTCACTGAGGTATGTGGGACAAAGTTTACAATAAAAGTATCAGTATTTAGAATATCATATAGCAGATCATATCTTAATCCTTTACACTGTGTAGATTTTTTCATTTCAGTTTCAGAAAAGCTTTTGAAAAATTCCCTGTTGCTTCAACATGGAATTGGGAGAAACAAGTGACATTATTTAGACAATAAAAAAAACATGACATGCTCTGTAAAAATTGGTAGAACGGGGGAAAAAAGCACCACAAAAATCACTACCTGGTTTAAAACAAGGTTGCTGTGTTATTCAAACTTGGCTTAATATATAAATAGTGGTAGAGAAATATGAAGATCATTTACTTATAATCGTCGCAATATCACAGTCTGAAAACACTCTAAAAACACTTTCAAAATAAAAGCCCTGCACTGAAACTGTTACTTATCAGCAACATGTACTTTAAGAAACAAAAGTAAAAGTATGGCTGCTGTGAATGTTATGCTTTTTTATACCATTTTATAGGCTTATCATTAGTGATGCATTCATGTGTAAGCAGCATTTTACTGTTGTAGTTGGTTAATATAGAGCTTTTGAAGTATTTATAACGTGGGTTGATTTATGAGGATAGATTTACTTGAACTTCATCTTTAAAAAACCTTGTGTGTACAGTAACTGGAATAATAATTCACGATGCAAAACAAAGTTACTATACACAATATCACGTCACAAAAAAGCACCACATACTATTAAGCACTATACATATATGATACACTATAGTAAATTATTGCAGACAAATCCATTTGGCTAAGAATAAAAGATACACAGTAGTATAAATTGAGATATAGCTGAATGGTGATGTATTAAGCATGGCTGTGACTATAGAAGAACAGCGATCAGATAAAAATCCTCAAAGATTTGCATCAAGTTTGAAGCAGCTCCAGTTGAGTCGTGCTGTTCTGCTGTTTTCCCCTCAGGCTCTTACATGCTGTTTACTGCCTCTACTGTGTTTCTCTGGTAAACCTGAATTTTGTTTTTAGGTGAGTGTCACACTCACTGTGTATGTTTCTGTCTTTACAGACTGCAGTGTGGCAGGATGTATACAGCTCTACATATTACAGCTTTAGCAGTCACTTTTCTCTCTCAGGTCTTTCTGCTTTGTTCTCTGTTGGCCTATTTCTCCTTCCTGGTGAGATGTTGTATGGAATATATGAAACTTTAAGTTTTAGAACAAAGTTTTCCATATGGTTCAAAAATCACTTTCACAGCTAATGTGTCTACAATACCACAGATTATTAGATTGTAGATCATTATAAATCAACTTAGTGAAGACGCATCAGTTCAGTCAAATTACAAAACAACACAATTACAAAGCAATAACAAATTTTCTCTAATTTTTTTAGTTGTTGCTTTAAATAACTTCATAATTATGGAACTGATGCCCAAAGTGCTGCATTCAGTGTACTGCACCACGTCAGACTCTTTGTCTTGTTGTTACTGCAGAGTGGAAACAGCCCAGGCATTTTGTATCATCATTAACAATGAACCTGGTGGTTTCTTGTGAATTGTTGATCCAACTGGTTTAGCAGGGTGATTTGGCTCGTAACTGCAGCCATTAAGCCAGTGCTGCGACTGCTGCTTCATCTACATCTTAGTTTCATTATTTCACTGCTGTCATTACACTGATTCGGAGCAAATGGGGCAGGTAATATGATGATCAGATGATTATTATAGATGATATTTTTTGCCAACTTTGTTATTTAATCAGAAATATATCAAAAACAAATATCAGTGCCGTGAAAATTTCCCATATTTAATACTTCTATATATTGTGAAAAATCTACGTCTCATATGTGTGTGCGTGAGAGAGAGAAGAGAGCGAGAGAGCCTCTCATGGGACTTACAAAGTTATTAGTGGAGGAAGGGCCCTAAAAAGGGGTAGGGTGTTGTAATTTTTCTTGTAAGGACTGAGGTATAAGTTGGTATATGATTAAAACACTGGGTATGATTTTGTTGTGCCTATAATTCAAGTAGGACCGAAAACAATAACTTCCTTTTAAACTGGCACCTTACAAGTGAAATGCCAACTCCTCCTTCACCACCACAATAAGTTTTGTGATCTCTTATTAAAGTGTGTGTGGGTAAGTATATGTCTGTGTGTGTGTGTGTTGCAGTATATCTGGCAAATCATTTAATGTTTGGATTTGAGAATATGTCCCTATATGTGTGTGTGTGTGTTGCACAAGATTGCTGTTTCCTGCAGGCTTTATTTGCTGACTCAGACAAAACTGAAACCCAGACTGTGTCAGCGGCTGAGAGAGGCTGCAGACACCACTCAGAGCACAGAGCAGGCAGGAGGGCGAGCTGAGAATAGAGACTGAGGAGGGACGAGTGGAGAAGACGTGCTGATAAAAAAGAAGCGATGGTGCTCGAGACGTCGCTGAGAGGAGGGAGGGGACCGGAGAGTCTGAGAGAATTAGAGGAGAGCGAGAGAAGGGTAGAATGACAAATAAGGCAGTGAGGGAGAGGAGGTGTGGAAAATGATGGGTGCTGCTGGAGCTCGGGGGTTTGCCTGTGGACAGATACAGTACCTGTGCACGTACACACACACACACACACACAGTAGCAGTGGTTCATCACCCAGGACTCACTTGGGACAAGACAAGCCAGACTGCAATTTTACATACAGCACTGCCAATAAGATTCACCCTGTTTGTTGTGTATATTGTTATTTCTCCTTATCATTATATCATGCTATAATGTTAATGAAATTATTCAAATAAAGTCCTCTCTCTCCACTCATTCTAAATGTTCTCGCTTGCAGAACATTGAAACAAAAACAAAACAAGAAAACAAAAAAAAAAAAACAAAAGAGCTGCCAATCAGTATGGTTACAAATGAAATTTTGTTATCAGTGATTATTATTATCATTAATATAATGAAAAAAATATGTGGACATATCTCATAATATTGTTGTTTAAGAATATGGCAATAAGGAGGAGGACCATGAAAGCATGGTTGAAAGGCCGGAAAAGCTAGTAACATTGAGAAGTAGGTTGTTGTCGACGTTTAAATAGTTTTTTATCTTTGTAGTTTTAAAAGTTTGTTTCATAACTTTTGACTTTGTAGTTTTTTACTGCTTAAGTTTATCAGGCTGTATTTCAGAGTGACTGAAACCTGATGAAATATCAACCTCTGGCCTGATTGGCTGGGACTTCTCTTTGAAGCCGCGACAGTCAGCGCTCCCTCACTGTTCTGCTGATATCAACTACAACACGGCACTTCCGTTGCTGCATCACAGTTAGTTGATCAAATTGACAGACAGCACTGGGCGGTGAACACACTGTGTTTATTTTTCTTCTCTTACGTCGACTGCACTCTCAAATGTTTCTATCACAACAGTGGATCAACTTTTTGTGCGTGATAACAACTCTAGAAGAAATGTATCATCAACTCTAAGTCCTCAGCTCTATACGATATTTCAGTGTCTCTCAACATTTTTGTTTTACATTATATGCAGCTTGCTTTTGGTTGTTTGCAATTCTTGCTTGAATTAGCATAGTTTCCAAAAATACTCTGAAACCCATTGTACAGTGCCTTCCTAGGACAAAGCAGGCACAATTCATTGACGCTAGTTTAGTGAACATAGTGGAGCATTTGTAGCTGTTAAAAGAGCCAAATATTTCTCCCAGGACTTGAGGGAAAAAAAAAACAAGAAGCGACAAAAGACCTACCAAAAGGTAGATAAGATTTCCAAACATACAAAATCCAAAAGAACAGCGAAACACTGGGGAACAAACACAGGCCCAAGTCACACAATGCTCCTGATAAACTGGGGAAAGATGGGATGTATACACACTGGGATAATTACAAAGCAGAGACACAGGCAGATGTAATGCATGTTGGCTGAGAGAGGCTGCAGACACCACTCAGGCTAGAGCAGGCAGGGAGGCAGGCTGAGAATAGAGACTGAGGAGGGACAGTGGAGAAGACGTGCTGATAAAAAAAGCGATGGTGCTCAGACGTCGCTGAGAGGAGGAGGGACCCGGAGGGGTCTAGGAGAATTAGAGGAGGAGGCGAGAGAAGGGTAGAATGACCGTAAGGCAGTGAGGAGAGAGGTGTGGAAAATGATGGGTGCTGCTGGAGCTCGGGGGTTTGCCTGTGGACAGATACAGTACCTGTGCACGTACACACACACACACACACACACACAGTAGCAGTAAGTTTTAATCACCAGGACTCACTCCCAGGACAGAACAGCCAGACTGCAAATTTCTACATCCACAGCACTGCCAATAAGATTCACCTGTTTGATGACACGTATATTGTTATTTTATATGTATCATTATATCATGCTATAATGTTAAACAGAAATTATTCAAATAAAGTCCTCTCTCCACTCAGAGTATAAATGTTCTGTGTACACTTTGCAGGGCTTAGAGCTAAAAAAAACAAAACAAAACAAGAAAACAAAAAAAAACAAAAAGAGCTGCCAATCAGTGGGTTAAATGAAGTTTCTTTGTTATCCAGTGATTTATTATTATCATTTAATATAATGAAAAAAAATATGTGGACATATCTCTATGTGTATTATTGTTTAAGAATATGACGTAAAGGAGGAGGACCATGAGACGTGGTTGAAAGACTCGGAAAAGCTAGTAACATTGAGAAGTAAGGTTTGTTGTCAAACAGTTACTAAAATATTTTTTTTGTCTTTGTAGTTTTTAAAAATTTGTTTTCAACAACTTTTATTTATGTTTCTTTGTAGTTTTTTACTGCTTAAAGTTTTATCAGGCTGTATTTCAGAGTGACTGAAACCTGATGAAATATCAACCTCTGGCCTGATTGGCTGAGACCTTCTGCAGGCAAACAGTCAGCTGTCCCTCACTGACTACTGCTGATATCAAACCTACAACTTGCAACACTTCCGTTGCTGCATCTGGTTGTTAGTTGATCAAATTGACAGACAGCACTGGAGCAGTGAGACACACTGTGTTTTATTTTCTTCTCTTACGTGAAAGCTGCACTCATCAAATGTTTCTATCACAACAGTGGATCAACTTTGTGCAATGATAACCAACTCTAGAAGAAATGTATCACTCAACTCTGGAGATCCCCTCAGCTCTATGCAGTATTTCAGTGTCTCTCAGCTTGTTTTGTTTTACATTATATGCAGCTTCACTTTTTTGGTTGTTTGCAGTCTCATTGCTTGGATTAGCATAGTTTCCAAAAAATAGTCTGAAACCCATTGTACAGTGCCTTCCTAGGACCAAAGAGCAGGCACAGTTAGTGACTGGTTGGTGAACATAGTGGAGCATTTGTAGCTGTTAAAGAGCCAAATATTTCTCCCAGGACTTGAGGGGAAAAAAAAACAAGAGGCGACAAAAGACCTACCAAAAGGTAGATAAGATTTCCAAACATACAAAATCCAAAAGAACAGCAAAACACTGGGGGAACAAAACACAGGCCCAAAGTCACACAATGCTCTGATAAACTGGGGAAAGATGGGACCATATATACACACTGGGATAATTACAAACGAGACACAGGTGGGGCTGAAAAAAGGAGGGAAAACAAGACAAAGACCAAAAGTAAAATCACCAAAGACCAGACAGGACAAGAGACTACAAAATAAAACAGGAAGTACAAGACAAGGAAACATGAGGGAAAAGAACAGCATAATAAAACCAAGAGACCAGAAACGCAGGAGAAATGATAACTACCAAAAATAACACATAAACCTAGAAACTCAAGAGAAAATACTAAATAACAGAAACAAAGAAACTAAGGTTCACGCAGCAGGGGCCCAAAATGTTTGACGCATGCGTCATACATCGCCACAGGCTTTTCCAAATTTTCATACGTCGTCTTGAGAACCAGCTGAATGAGAATGAATGAGTACGTGCTCTCACTTATGCAGAGGATGTCAGTTGAGTCCCTCACAATGTCCCAGGAAACATTGATAAGATAAGGTAATCATTTATTAGTCCCACAATGGGGAAATTTTCATGTACACACTACTAGAAGAAGGTGGCTGACCACCTCCACATCTGGTCTGCGCAATCAGATCTCAGTGCATCTTGGGTGCATTCACACCTGTACTTCAAGCATGTTAATGTCAGGTATGACCGAGGCCAAAGTGAGAGTGAAGTGGCCAGAATCTTGATTCCAATTTGGATGTTTGCTGTTTGCTAACATGAGTTTTGGGGAGAAAAGGTGTGCTGTGCTCATTACTTTCTGTGTAAATGTGCTGACAGCACAGGACTGCTTCTAAATCCCCCCCCCCCCCCATCTCCCTCCTCTCTCTGTCTCCCTCTGTTGTTCTAAGAGATGGGCTGGCACAGGTGCTAATGGCTGCATAATATCTGCTATTTTTTGTAAATGTAAAACACAAAAAATCCTAAAAATGATTATTCTCTCCTCTTTCACTCAGTGCTCTGTGGTGACCTGATCTGACTGGAATGGATAAAAAGAGTTTTGTTTCCTCATCTAGAAGTATAGAGACGTCTTTGTCCTCTTTATAAATTTGTGGTTTCCCAACAACTGGTCATTAAACCAGAGACTAACACACAGTGTTGTTTACCTCTCAGTCAAAAGTGCTGCATCAACCTGAATCCATGCCCATGTGTCAGCACTTTTCAGTGAAGCCCCTGGTTGTTTCACCTCTGTGCTCTCAGGGCCCCACCCTGAATAACTGAGAGGCAGGTGGATGGATACATAAAACAGCAAACTCACCAATGAAGCAAAGGCAATATGAGATGATGAGGCAGAATGTATTACACTTGCTCCAGAAACCAGAGAAATCCATAATGTTCCAGCACTATCCTCTGGTCTCCTTCAAGGGTATTTTTGTTATCCTGTTGAATAATGGATGAACCACAGACAGAGAGATAGTCCTCTGGCGATAGAGCAGTGTTGCAGCACTTGTTTGCTCAGGAGTTCTCGCAAGTCTTGGCCTCCTCTGAGCCAAAACTGTGCTGTTTGATCTGAAACAAAAGGATTTGGCCTAAAAAAGGAAGGTTTTTAGACTGGCTCAGGGTACTGTAATAATTAGGACTTTTAATTCCATAACAACTGTCTCAAGAAGCCTGAATGTTTGGAATTTCCTTAAAAAGTGAGTTCCTATTTGTGTTGTCTTGATATCACCATGTTTTGTCTCATGTGATAAGAACCGTTCGACACAGCCACACAATAAAGCACCGCACAGAAATGCCATATAACTTGTTGGCCAGATCAGTCAGTCATTAACAGGCTGCAGATCCTCCACAAGAGGGAGCTGTTCTAATAGGTCTACATGTTGCCCTGCGCCACCTGCAGGAAAGAAAACTAACAGCAGCAGCAGTTTAAACCTGCAGATATAGACAGCGGTAGATGTCGCCCCCTGCAGGCAAAGAAAATTTACGCTGGCTTTATGTGTGCATGTGTATGTTGCGTTTGTCTGACATAATTTTTAATGAGCAATGTGTTTTATATGACAATATATTAACATATTATGTAAATCTGAAATGCATCTTCCTATTTACAAACCAGTGTCACAAAACCCGAAAAAAACTGAAAAACTTTTTTTTTTGACTAAAGAATACTATATATAATACGAATATAAAAGAAGAAGAAGTTTACTAAGTTTAACATTTAAGAACAACTTTACGTGATCATGTGATTAATCACGATATAAGCAGAAAGGGCCAATCAGAATTTACCCCACATCTGCCATATTGTTCATTATTTTAAAAGATCCTTACGTTTTACTATTTAACTTCAACAAAAATATATGTGACCTTAATTTCAAAATGTTGTACTTGTGTTAGATATCTCCAGTAAAAATGAACAAAATCTATTATATATTTTATTTACAGTATAAAAGTGGAAAAACTCCATCAGAGAAATAATATAATGAGGAGAATTTACAAGTGCAGACGATAAAGATGCATGGAAAGTGGTTGTAGCTTTAATCTTGTTGTTTGCACTTCTGATAAATGTAGAAAAAATTATATCTGCATAGGCTACAACTGCCCAATTCTAATTATACACATAGCTTCAGCTAGCTTATAATTATTGATCATAACCAGCAATACATTGTACAAACACGTCTCCTGAGAGAGACCTCTGAAGTTTTAAATCATATAACATTTGACGAATCACTTTCAATCTCAAATCTGCAGGTAGTAAAAGTGAAGGAAGTGAATTTTTATTCTTTATGTAAGTCTAAGTCAAAGTTCAGTTTCAAGCAAACACATGCAAATTGCAAATTTGTCTTTATTGAAAAGCAAGAAATCTTCAGAATATAGTGACACAGAGCGCAAAAAGTCAACAATTCATTAACATCATTATTGAAAGCCATTTAAAATAGCTGAAACAGTTTGATTGATTTCACTGACAAGAAGTGTAACTAATTGATACTTTCTGGTATTAATGATAGTATCACTGTGATGTAATTAATCAGATTGTTTTATAGAAATTAAAATATTGTTTAGGAAAAGAAAAAAAGTTAAGAAGTCATCATCTACTTCAGGCAGTGTTAAGAATACTCAGCTCAGCTACCACTAAAGACGCTTTCCAAGCTTTCACTGATAAACACACAGGTACTCAGTGAAGCCTTTATTGCCTGTGTTGAGATTTCTTTTGATAACATTGATACCAGCCCTCTCATACACTGGAACGGCTCCTGTGTTGAAAAGCAGAGTGACTGCCTTAATGGGTTTCTCTAATTTCTCTCTCTTGTACCACAGGTACACATGGTTACCTCCGGTCCCCTCGTTGAGGTTAATACTCACTGGCTGGTAGTTTTGCTGCTGAAGGGCCTGACGCTCACTATCATTGGTGGAGATTTGCAAAGCGCTGAGCGCACGCTGGGAATCGGTGGTCTGACGGTACCAGATGAAGACAAAGGCTCCTTCTGCATCTCTGTTGGTATCTTCATCCAAACGGATGTAACCTCTCTGAAACCAGTCGGTGTCTGCTCCGTAGGAATCGGTGGCAGTGACGTCACAGACATATGTTTGGCTCTGTCTCTTCACCCAGGTGTGGATCCAGTTGCCATTAGCCTTGCGATTCAGATCACAGGCCAGTCTCTCCCAGCCAACGCTGAACTTGTCGGCTTCACTTTCTGCATCTGTAGTGACATCAATGTCCACTATGGGAGTGTCATACTCAGTGTTCCCTCTGAAGTACCACAGGTAGATGTAGTCACCTTTAGCTCCAGCATTGAGATCTTTCGGGATCTTTGTGTACCCTGCATTGATCAGTCCAGCAGCCATGTCGTCTTGTGTGTTTTTTTTAATTACCTGGCATCAAACCCTCTGCAAATAGTCTGCGGTTGTCTTTGGCCTCTTTCTGGCCTCTTCTTCCCACAGGCCCCAAAAACCGCTGTGATTAAGCTGCCCCTTAAAAGAATTATCTAGAAAATCAGCCTCAGCTGTACTTTGCTAATTAGCAAACATAAGCATGCTGACACAACGATGTTTATCATGGTAAATATGATAAACATCACAGCTGCCAAACATCAGCATATTAGCATTGCAACTGTGCTCCTGCTCCTGTTAATGTATTGACATCCCCTTGAATACAGACTGCCAAATTTTCAGTTTTGTAGCACTGGACCTAATTTGACTGAACCACTGGAAAACTGACTTTTTTTGGATTTGTAATTGCACATCAGAGTGGACAAAAATAACTTGGAAAGACCACATGGAAAGCCTTTGTTTATTCATGAAGTCAGACCTAAATTCTAATAGCCAGATTACAACAACTACAAAAGCCTGTTATCTTTTAGAAACATATCAACAATCACAGGACTTATGTCTCAGTAGGATTTAGAAACCTGTCCATGCATTCATCTTCAGAGGGGACAGGTTTGCTTACTGTCTCCACATCCAAAATAAAGCACAGAGAAGCAGCGTTCAGTTTTTACACACCACATATCTCCTGGAAAACATGAGATCTGCTCTAATTCTCATCACTTTTTATTAAATGAGGTTTGGAAATACTCATCCATATCTTGTGCTACACCAAGTTCTTTTAAGGTTTGTGATGACGGAAATTATTTTTGGCTCATAGAAATATGTCCTAGTGTTTTGCAACATCTCAGTTCTGCAGAGTGGTGAGGGTAGAGCAGTTCTCCTCTCATCCCAGTCACTTTCACACTGTGCCTGTAACTGTAACACTGGCACTTTTATCCCCAAGAAAAACCTGATTACGTCTATTAGACATTATAAAAGCCTCATTCAACAAGTCCTCGACAAAATATGAGTCTATTCAATATTAATAACTCACCTAAATTCAACTAATTACATCAAATGGATGAAATCTTTTTGTAACTTCCGTCATGAACCAACTCAAAACATTTGGTTTTATTAAAGTGCAGTTATTTGCTAATGTTAATTTGTTTGTGTGAATCTGAACACAAAATAATCAATTAATGAATTAACCAAATAATGTGCATAAAGAAGTATCTTGTGCATAGACACAGCAGTAAGTGAATAGTCCCTTGAAATACACCTTTATTCTGTATTCTGTACTGCTTAAAGTGAAATAAGGAAGAGTGGAATAAGTTGATTTATAGATTTTTAGTTTTCTTTCATATTCAGAGAAGCTATTTTTTTTTACCTCTGGCAGTGAGCAGGTGTTATTTGTGTTTACCTGTGTTCATCCTTCCATTCTTCAGTCCTTCTGTCCAACCATGTCCATCTGTGTTTTGCTCGTCTGTCTGTGACTAACACATCTCAAAATAAACTGACTGGATTGACATGAAATTTGGTGACACATTTGTGCTCCAACAGAAAGAACATACTGATTTTGTTGAACATACAGTCTCCTGACACAAGTTGTCGATGCACAATAGTTACTTTGGACATTCACGAACCCAAAACAGATAAAAGCTACAATATTAATTTCAGAAACATGATGACATTTCCACAAGACCACCATCAGGACAAATTTTGGCATCCCTAATGCCATTATTCAGACGTCTATGACAGTAGCTCTGCTATAGTAAGCACTGACATTGAGTTGAGGTCATAAGGTAGTAAGGATTTTATCAAGAACTGAACATGTTTGTTTAAACATTTTGGGAAAATTGCTTATTTGTCAAAAGTTAGAGAGAATTGATGCCACACTCATGTTTGTACAGTTAATATGAAGCTTTATCCAGCAGCCTGTTAGCTTAGCTAAGCATAGACTGCAGACAGGACCTATGATTAAACATTCAATTATATATTTTTGAACTTCAGAGGTGTAGGTTGGTGGATATAGTTACCTGGCCTGAGCCAGGCTTGCTGTTCCCCCCTGTCTCCAATCTCTATTGAACTAGGTTAGCTACCTGCTAGCTGTAGCTGCATATTTAGCATACAACTGTGAGAGTGGTATTGATCTTCTCATCAGACTCTTACCAAGACAGTGAATGAGTGTATTTCTTCAACATGCTCTTAAAGAAATTTGGTCTGTTTCAACCCATTCAGAGCTGAAATAAGGAAATATAAGATTTAATTATGAATCCTGGACATGTGAATTCTGCATCTTTCCAGATGGTTTTATTTATTGTACTTCATCTCAATTACACCAGAATGTCAATAAAGACAATTACAGTTTGATTTTTAATTTTTAAAAATCATATACTCAATAAATACTTTAGTCTTATTAACTGTGTGAACAGGAATATGTAAATACAGTTTGTTACTTCTTAAAGGCCCCAACCTATTTTAATTTTTTGATCAGTCAGACCTGTGAGTGGTGGGGCTGAGATTTTGATTATTTATAGAGTTTGGTTTATATTACAGTCAATAGAATATTTAATATTAATGTTTAATGTTATAGAGAAATATTTTGTAAACAAGTTGTCGAGGCCATTAGAATTATTTAGAGGCATTAGAACAAGAGAAAAGAAGAATCATTGGTTGTCAAAATGGCTTCATGTTTATTGACTGGATTCTCTACATTTCAGAGAATAAGGATGATGAATCTTAGTCATGTCTCTCTCTCGCAAAATCCTCCTATAGCTGCACACACACTATATCAGTATCAAAATCTTTTATCTTGGTGACTGTCAGTGTATTAATCGTGACTTTCTAACATTCCTGAACTTGGAGTGTCTGCCACATCCGTTATCATCTACACATACAGATGCATAAACTGAGTAGTATTCTCTGTAAATATCACCCTGGATTTTACAGAAAGAGACAAAAGCCTCCCAACTCACAGGAGCAATAAAGACAGACACGGGTGCGACTAGGGTTTATTACTTTTAATCAATTCAGCTAGCTACAAAATGTCCACCACTTCACACACTGACAGGATACAGAGAGGGAGTCTTTAATATTACATGCGTTGAGGACATCAATCTCACAGTTTAACCTATTGTATCATTCAGCTTTAGGTATTTAATCACCTTACTCTAACTACTCAACATTTTGGCGATTTGGTGTGCATAGCTCTAAAGTACAGAAGCAACAAAAAAACCCTTTTGTATGTATTTTTTTGTTTCAGAGTATAGTTATCATTGTTATTCAATAGTATCATTATTTTTACCAATAACAAACCACACGGGGAGAATACAGATACAGTCTTCTTATAAAAGTAAGGTCTCTCAGAAATATGCGTCTTTGCTTTACATTGCAAATGTTTATTTTTTTTTCAGAGCATCCAAAACCTATGTTACAGTACACAACCAGTCCTCTTCTTTCAGCACATAATCAACATCTTCATCACTGAACTGCATAATCATTTAGAAAACAGGTCATTTTTTTGCAATACAACCCCAAGTCCTCGTAATTTTTTCATCTTGATCTCACTTTTTTGATCCCTTTTGCATTATTGTACAACAAGATGGTCACAGTCGGTAAATATATCGAGACAGAAAGAGTGGCACTATTGCAAACTTGCAGGAGTATGGAACGATCAACTGTGTCCTAATACTGAGCATGCGTTTTGTCAATTTGCTACTGCCATGTTATCATTTTTTATATATATTTTTCAGACAAGTTTTATTTATAAGACTAAAATCTACCATTTGTCATGCAGAGAACGCACAATTCACATCACTTGGAATGCAATGTCTAATACAGCTACAGAGAGTCTAGTTGCACATTGTCTAAACAGTAACTCAGTATGAACAGTATGATTGCGATGAAGGAAAATGTACCAACGACTGCCTTTTTGATTGTAAGTGCTCTTTGCAATCCCACTCATCTGTACCGCCGCTTAGTAAATCCTTACTCATGTTTTTCCATCGGTCTTCTCCCTTTTTGTTGTGACAACACCAAAATAAGGAGCATGACAGTAGCCTAAATGGAATGACACAGTTTTACTAGGACGATACTGAGATACTGAAAAGGAAAAAGAATAAAAACAAACAGCTTGTATAGCATTCCTATTATATACTTGTCATCCAGAGCAGTGTACTTTTATATATATATATATTATATATGATATATAATAATATATGATATATATATATTTTGATAAAGAGATTAAAAACTTCACAGGTGAGCTAGAGAGCCATCAAGTCAGCACTATATACAACCTTTGGAAAGAATGATATACGGAGTATAAGAAATCATCTTTTTACGAGGACAATCATCTTGAAAAAGCTCGACAGACGACACACAGAACAACATTTACAATGGGGAGGGGAGGTGATATGTGCATGTGTGCAAACCTAGAAGGTCAATACCATGATGAAAGCATGTCAGCGCCTGTCGATGTGCGGCGCGGGAACGCCGGGACGATCACGCTCTGGGCTCAGGGCGCTTAGCCACTGCCCAGCATCTTTGTGGCGCGCTGGTTGGCTTCGTCAATCCTGGTCTTGTTGGAATCAGCCTGGGTGAGGGAAGAGGAGGGAAAGAGAGGAGAGGGGATTATCAGTTTGGATGTACAGGCTATGGCCCTGATTATGAGTCACCTTTTCAAAAGAGACCTGGCAGAGAGCCCAGTATAAAGACAAATATACTGTTTGTAAAAGCTAAAGATACGTAACACACAACATACAATAGTGAAGGTCTCTCTACTCCAGACTAAAATCTTTACATGCTGCATCCCTCTTTTTACTTATTATTTGCTGTGCTTGTGTCTGCTTTGGCTTCCACTAGGGACTATTGTTCTGCTGTTCTAATGATAATATGTGTGTGTATCATCTCTAAGAATCTGTGCTGCTTGTGACTTGGAAAACACCCTCTCATGCCTGCTTGCTCACAGTAAGACTAGAAACACATGAATTAACACATTTCTAATCACACTTGAATTTAGAGCAGGGCTGTGGAGGGGAACAACAGAAAAGGTTCCATCTTGCCAAACATTCTCAGGTTGTTATATGGAGTGTTGCAAGATCTAAATGGTGGTTTTGAAATCCTTCCACCCTGTCAGAAAAAGCCTTCGGAGTGGGCTCGTGACTTAAAGATCAAAGATTCAAATCCTGAGACAGGATGAAGAGAGGAGGAACAGATGAATGTGTGATGTGCACTTGTCTCTCAACAAGTCAGACGGGACTGAGCGGCTTTAAAATTCAAATGCAAGAGGATCAGACAACCTCTCCTGGATGAATCCAGGTTAGATAAAACAATGCTGCAAAGAAACATTGTTTTTATGTCTTTGCATAATGTCTTTTCCTAATTTCAGTGGAAATGCACTAATTACAGCAAATTAAGGGGAAATATTCAGGTATATTACTGTTCATCTCTAAAGAATGTGCTAAGATTTGATGAATTAAAGCTACAGAATGAACTGTACATGAACACGACAAAGCTGAAAGCTGTTAAATCTAGATCTCGGCGTGTGTGTACCTTCTCCATGATCCTGTCGATCTGGCGGTTCTGGGTGTCGATCTCGTTGCCCATGTCCAGGGCCATGTGGCGCAGGTTACCGATGATGCCGCCCACTTGCTCAAGATTTTCGTCCATCTCATTTTCCCGGGCATCGTCTGTTACCCTAAACACACACACACACTCAAGGTTAGTGGTTACATCTTGCATAAACACCAGGTCACACACACGCCACATATTGCCATGTTGACCAGGTTCAGAAAGGTGTTGGCTGCTCCTGCTGTGATGCTCTCATCCATGTTTCACCTCCTGATCCTTTTTTTTCTGGTCTTTGAGGAGCAGAGCCTGACCTCAGACCAGACATCTGGACAGAGGAGATTCCTCTGCACAGGACTTTATATTCTGTATTCTTTAAGTTTTTTATTATCTAATTCTCTCATTATGTTTACTTTACATTTAATTTTTGAAATAAGCATCATGCCCAATATCTTATTTTACATTTTTAAAATGATCAGCAAAGATTTCATTTGGATAAGAAATGGAATAGGAAACACTGCAGTGACACCACCCAGTATTACAGTTAGTGTCAGCTGATATCCAGCACTGATCCACAGAGGTTACTGGCTAATATACATCCCAAACACTTTTGTGCACACTAGAGAGGATAACTGAACTGAATGTTCAAGCAGTTTGTTAAAAATGTTCACTGAACATCCTCTCTGTCTGTGCCTGTCAGTACCAAATTAGGCAAGCCACTTCTCACCGCAGTGACAAGTATTCTGAGGGGAAATAGTGCTGTGGAAACAAGACGAGAAGAATTAATTAATCTCTTCACCTCCTCTATGCCTCTCCCCATTTCCACTTAACTCCAGCTTTCTCCAGTGTCCTTTACACTGGCTGTTCTGATCTCCAGTGGAGTCTCAGTTAATGTAAAACACCTACCCATTATTTTGGAAAAAGTATTTCTTAGCTGCAGTTTGTAGGTAAGTCCCCTGAGTGTATTGCACTTCCATACACTCAGGAGACCTCAAGAAATGATGTTAAGTGGGTACAATGTTTACCATTTTGTAGCATGCTAACATTTGGTAATTGGCACTTAACGCAAAATACAGTAGCCTACAGCTTAGGCTAATGGGAACGTCATTAATTTTGCAGGCATTTGGTCACAAGCCAAAGTACTGGATGAAACAAAACTCTCGCCTGATGATGACTGTGGAGTTAACTGGTGAAGGACAAAGGTTTGTTGAGGACATTATGAGCAATGGGAAGTTTTGTGTATGATGGTTAGCTATAATGTCAGTAATGTTATTTGTTTACTATCATGGAGATAACTGTGTTATTTTCTCTCATGTCTGAAAAAAATTATTCAGGACAATTAAAACATGTTTTAAAAACACTGTTATCTCACATTCAAGATGATACAACACTGAATGACTTAAACTCCAGTAGCATTCATGACTATATTAATACATCAGACGTAGGAACCCTGTGCTGCATCTCTTTGACTACAACAGTTTCCCTTTTCTAAAAGCCGATGATATCTCTGATAGAAATCATTAAAGTAACGTGTCATCTGTCAATATCCTGTGTCCCTAATGATTAGAGTAATTACACATGTAGTGTAATATGAACATACACAGTCTATAGTGATGACCTATGTATTATTATAGCCTTCTAATCATGACTGTTGCTCTGTGTGTTACACAGTTACATTTACTTTAACTCTAAGATCTACACACTGGCACCCCATATAGATAAGATAGGTAGAATCATAAAGGGAGGACCAAACAGAAACAAAGCCAATGGGACATTCATCCTGTATCTGCTAGTTTCCAGTTTATAATAATTTCAGATCCCACAGTCAGTGACAGCTTCCTAACGTTACCAAGATAATTTTCCTGGAGGTCAGCAAAGTACAGCAATGTAACCAGAGGAGAAGGAACATTATAAAACACATGTTGGCTGGTCATGTGAAACGACACACCTGAGACTTTGAATCTAATGCCTGCTCTTTAAAAAGCTCCTCTAGAGTTATGGATTATGTAACACTATACAACTGTTTTCATGGAGTAGTACTTCACACGATAAATTAATTGATTCCTGTATAGAATTGGTGGCACACTCCTTTAACCAATTCTGACATTCACAGCTCAGATTGATGCATTAGTTCTTTTCTCGTTGAATATTCAAAAAGCCAAATCCTTTAAAAGAATAGTTTGACATATCTGTACCGTTAGCTTAGAGTAGATGTAAGGGGAAACAGCTTAGTCTGGCTTTCTGTAGGTAAAGAAAAAAACCTGCCTGGAAGCACCACTAAAGGTCACTATTTAACGTACTGTATCTTGTTTGTATAAAGGATACAAAAGATAAAAATATAAATATAAAAATGATCAGCTGCAGTTTTATTGGGAGTTTTACTGCATTTACATTTAAATCCCCTCACATCTGATCTGTTGCCCTCTCCCTTATCCCTCCATCTTAAGCTTCAGGTGTTTTGATGCATGAACCTAAATCCTCCCTCTTACCTGCGGATGAAGCCTCCGCTGATGGCCATCTGTTCACGCTCGTCCACCACACGGGCAGGCTGGCTGGCCACAACCCCATCCTGGTTGTTCCCCCAGGCCTTGCTGGCTCCGCTCTTCATCCTGGCCGCCGGCAGCGATGTGGAGGACGAGGAGGAACAGTTACTCAACAGTCTGACTGAGGGATTTAGCATTTTACCTCAACCAGGCTGGCTTCCCATTAGTCAAATCTACAAAGAGAGCCTTGGATTTGAGGTACTGCAAACAGCATATACGTATATATATGTCAGTATGTAGCGTGATCAGCTGACACAAAGGTGTTATTTGGTTTCATGCATTCAGCACATAAATATATGGTAGGGACTAGACTAAGTCAAGCAAAGCATAGCAGGCATGGACTGGTTGGTAGTTTGGGTTTGGTACAGGCTCATTCTGTTGTTACACAATAGTAATGTGTGTGATGTTATATCTGATGATATATAACATACTGATCAGAATCAGGCAAGCTTTGTGTGTTCTGTATAATCTAGACATGCATTTTGAAAGCTGCAACAATTGGGATCCTTTTTTCTAAACCATCCTACTGGTACTTCTGTATTGTTGCAAATGCTAAACCCCACCCCACTCCCACAGTTAAATGTCCCGGTGCAACAGAAAACAGAGAAGAGACGAGCGTTTGGCAGACACACAACACAGAGTGTACAGGACTGTCACACTGTTGGGAGGGACGACGATTAATGTGGAGAACAAACTGCGAAACGACTAAAGAAAACAAAACAAAACAAGAAACTGGAGGAAGTCAACAGAGAATAACACCGTGGTTAAGTATTCCTAGATTTACTGTTACCCCCCCACCCCCACCCCCACCCTTCGATTTGTGTTTTTAAATGTCACTGCTTCTCTTCCAGGTTTGGATCTCTGGACAGGCTGGGACGTCAGGTGGCAGTGAAGAGTGCGATAAGGATTTCGATGCTAACAACAACTTGAGGCTGGTATCTGCGTCTGTTTCAAGAGTAGGAACGTGTGCTGACAAATACAGCTGTGCTAACACGATATGCAAT
Source organism: Lates japonicus (assembly GCA_033238685.1). Taxonomy (NCBI): domain Eukaryota; kingdom Metazoa; phylum Chordata; class Actinopteri; family Centropomidae; genus Lates; species Lates japonicus. The sequence continues at coordinate 707,958 of BRZM01000038.1, read as the reverse complement.
CACAGCTGGGCTGCGCGGCTTGGTAAATGTCAAACCTCACAAGCGACAAATTCAGCATCTGTTTTGGCACAACAGAGTTGGGACAAAGAGGAAGATAACAGTTAGAGATTCATCTCTGTTTCTTTAGTTACTGTTTTATTTTACCAGAATTTTAAGGCACTTTTGTTGGCATAACACTTATATCCCTCAGTAATTAATCACACATCTATACATGTTTTCATTCTGTCATTTCTTCAGCTTGTATTATAGTGTCAGTTGCTGAGTTTTGTATAACCTTGGAGTGCAGTGTAGATGTACTCTAGCTGTATCAGGAATGGCGATGGCTCAGCCTCCTACACTGCTTTTATTAATAGAAATGGACTGAGGCAAGACTTCGCTTAGCTCGCTGTCCCTGCTGACACACACCGGGGTGGTAAACACACACGCTACCCTTGTCTGAGTCCTTCCTTTTTCTACCCACTTTGTTCTTCTTTGCAGCTTTTTTCCGCTTTTAACATGTTCCTTCATGTTATACTTATGGCAGTTTCTTTGCCTCTGCTCTCACTTTCCTTTCATTTGAAATCCAGTTTCTTCTCCTTCGCAGGCTTCTCTAATCAGCTTTGCTGTGATTGAACTGAGATGATCTGATTAGATCCTGTGAGTATTGTAGATCCCCTGGTAAAACTCCTTCTATCTAATTCATTCCCTGAGTGACCTGCAAGTTGAGCTATCTACCAATCAAAATCCACTGTCAGTGGCACGGAGACAGCCAGAATCTGAAGGCATTAAGCACCAAAAAACCAAGAGTCAGCTAATTCTGATAGACAGCCTGCATGCTGAAGGGATTAAAGAAATATCACTGCATGTACGACGGAATAAAGTCTCACTTTTTGAGAGGTGGGAGAAAATCCAACAAAAATATGTCTCTTTTATCTTTCTAGCACTCATCTACATGTGCATTCAGTTTGAGTCAACTTCCCAGCAGGCTGTCATGCAGCTATCTGATATGCTGACCTAGATGTAAGCGAGTTCCCCGCGGGAGAGGGAGCTTAGCGAACAGTAATGTTGAACAGCCAGTGCAGGATAAAGGCTAATTTAGCACAGCGCTCTGCAGGAGAGGTGGCACTGCAGAGAAACTGCAGCAGAACCAGAGGGGGAAAAACAAGGCAGCAGTGGGCTGGATCACCACGCAGAGCCATGTGAAGACAAGGGTACCACGCAGTACATGCGCAGTGGCACCATGTACCCATTTTACAGAACAAACATGACTACATCCCTCGAAAATATCTCACTGCGCATGTGTCCTAACCCAGTTTCCAGCTCCCAGGAACAACACAGATCTCTCCTGTTTCTCTCTTTTCCTCTGAATGTGTCATGCTGTCATTTTGCCTCCCTGTGATGTGCTCACTGCCTTCCTTCTAGCATTTGACAAGGTTGTCATTTGGCATTCCTCCATTCTCCTCCTTTTTAAAAAACATTCTTTGTTTCCTTTTCATGCAATCAACATTGTCTCTGTATGATTTTGGTTCAGTCTATAAAATCACAAAACCATGGTTTGTAATCATCCTGAGAGTGGCACATTTAACTATTTTTCAGTGCTCACAAGTGCAAAGTATTGCTTGGATATTTTGGCATTATTTTCAATTTGGCTGTATATAAACACTAAACTGACTTTTGGACAATTTTTTACCTTTTATTGTCTTTTTTGTCTGTGTATCTGTTTTAAGCAGAATCTGTTTTCTTCTTTTGTCAACAGTGTTTTTCTTCTTAGCGGTTCTGACTTTTTCAAAATAAGACAAGGCTTTTGTACTGCTTATAGTAAATAAAAACATTTCATCATCACCATCAACATCATCAACATCATCTTCATTGTTAATATCAGCATCATGATCTTAGCATCTTCATGTGTAGCATTGCTGTTATGAGTTGCATCGTCATGCATGCATGAGCATTCAAAGGGTCATGCTCGCCAGTCATTCCATGTCATTGGCGCTTGGTGGTTCAAAAATGGTGGTGGTGGTGGTGGTGGTGGGGGGGGTGTTCAGAGGGGGAAACAAAAAGGTCTTGTTGCCTGCGAAAAGGTGAGGATCTACTGGATGTTAGAGCGGTGTGGTGGTGGTAGAGATCATGCAGATGAGGAGAAGTGTCAAACAGTCCTGGACCAGGCTGACCAAAGGCATTTTGGAACCAAGATCATTGAATTACCAGACTGGGTCAACACGTGAAATGATCTGAGTGCCAAGATGCTTCGGGAGCCCCAGCCCTGCTCTTTTAGTTGAATCAGTTGGGAAGGCCAACAGCTAAAGTGATATCACTGTAGAAGTCCCCTGGTCCCATCACTATGAATTAATACAAAAAACAAAAATCCTCTTCAGGAGGAATCTCTATGAATGTTACAAGAGGGACTTCTACAGTGGCTACACCCGCATGTATATGACTCCCATTAAAAGGTGTTTGGAGAAGTGGAAGCTTAGAGAATAGGGCACTTGGAGAAGCACTTGCAGAAGGGTGTTAAGAGAGGCACTTATTGATGAACCATGGCCTTGGCTGAGGGAGAAGAGCTATGTGGAGAACTGGACTTTTGAGCTTGGCTTAAAGGGTTTAAATCTCAACAGTTCATCTGCACATGTGTGGTCTACTGCACAAAGCAGCAACAAAGAGATACATAAGTCTGCAGAGTGTTTACATGGTGACTGATACACTCCTGTAATTTGGAAGCATCAATGTTGGCTTCTCAGAGGCCAACTGTGGTGCCGGCGGTTCAGACTGATGGTTGTGGTTGGGGAAAATATGGACCCTGGGATACTGTACTGTATCTCTGGAGGCCAGTCTAGTATATTAGAGCTCAAGGTTGCTGCATGTTCGCAAGTATTCGCAGTATGTCTTCTGCATATGTTATCTGAAGTTGCATGAAAGCTCTAACTGAAATTAAAATGTTTCTTGCTGTGTAATCTCTCTCTCTCTCTCTCTCTCTCTCTACATATATTATATATATATATATATATATATATATATATATATATACATTTAAACAATTAATAATTATTTTCCTGCTTAATGACAGGGCAAATGAATTTTTGTTGCAATTGATGAAAGCCGGATCGCTGGACAAATTGATTGCCGCGATATCTGGTGTGTGAGACACCAAAAATAGTTTGTTATATCACCCACCACATCAGACACACAGGTGGTTAAGCAGCTTAAATTGATGTTTGGCTATTACTTCAGTCCCATCTGTGAACTGGAGCACTGTACCATGCTATAATCTGTGACTCAAAAAGTTACTGCGAGTTATGTTTCGAATCAGTTCTGTATGAAGTATGGATTCAACAGTTGCTGAAATGACACAAATGAGTGAGTTACCTTACCAGGAATCAACGCTAACATCACCACACTGACCGAAAGTGAGCCAGTTAGCTACTATGCTAGCTTCCACTTCTCTGAGTGGTAACAGGGTTCCTCAAATGTCTCATGTTGTAAAAGGATTGTACATTTGAAATTGGTAATGGTAAACAACATTGTGGGGCTTGTTGAAATAGGGATAAAAACCATCCTCTGTAAGTGTTGGTAGGCTAATGGAGCTATGACACATGCTGCAGTTAAAACAGCACATCTCCGGCCTTGGCAATGCTTGTTCTAAAATGGTAGTCAGTCACTGCCATGGTAACAATCTCCACCCAGAAGCTCATAGCTGCAGTGTCATTGTGTTTTTCCTTTCCTTCAAATTTCAGTTCGGACTTTATGTGTATAATTGTGTATGTGTGTGAGAGATTTTGAAGCACATCATAAATTCCCCCATGTCTACCTGGTATGGTTGTGAAAGGGAGTCAGTTTTGCTTGACCTGGAGCAGAGCGGACTATTGGTTGACGGCCATCGCGGATGTCACTACCGGGTTATTGTTTGATTTCTAGATATTTATTATTCTTATTTTTGAATGGCAGGCAGGCAGTGCAGCAAGCAGCACCTCCATTGTTACATGGACAGGAGCAAAGACCAGAATTTCCTAGATCGCTCAAATTCTTTTCTGCATCCTTCATGTCCTTATTGATTTGTCCATTCCCTCCTCGATGCGCCCAGTTGCTCTGATTAAACACAAGTCATTTATCCCCCAGAACGAAGTACGAGGAAGAGAGAGGAAGAGAGAGAAGAGAGACAAAGAGAGGACAAAGGAGAGAAGACAACAACTTCAGACACCTCACTGTGACAAAGAAGTAAAAATAAAAAATAAAAAGAGGAAAAACTGGACCACCACATATGTAAAGAACCTTGGGGCACGTTGTCAGTACCTTACTATTACATGGACATATGAAAGCCCACAGCATTTCCTCAATCTTTAAATTTTTCTTGGCTTCCTTCATGTCTTGGTTGATATGGTTCATGCCATCTTCAACACGATCGAAGTTGTTCTGGTCAGGACAAAGGGACGACAGTAGTGGAATGAATTTCAATACCGATTGACAGAAATATGAGTTATGATGAGCAGTAACTGAGTCGTGTGTGTACCGTAGGTGCATGTGTGTGTCAGGTGATTAAGACTTAACTAACTTCTACAGAATTCAACAATTTGATGGGATAATACACTACTGAATTTCACTGACTTAATTAATTTTTGGGCCAGAAAAATTGGCAGGTATAAAAAGCACCACAAACCAAATAATGACAGTGAATATATAATTTCAGTGTAACTGAGGAATTCAGTTGAAAGTTAAAATCTTTCAACGTTAATGTTGACGGATAGTTTGCCATTTTTGGGAAATATGTTAATTTGCTTCCTAATTGAGAGTTAAATTAAATATAAATACTGCTGTTATTTCTGTAGGTTGAATATTTAAGCAGGCTTCAGCCAGTTAGCTTAGCTTAGCATAAGACTGCAAACAGGGGAAACACATAGCCTGGTTCTGTCTGAAGGTAACAAAAACCCGCTTAGTTCCAGTTATAGATTGGGAGAAGGGGAAAACTGCTATGGTTCACAAGCCATAAACCACAACTTATCCTCATATTTCAGTTCCTTTATTTATTTATTAAATAATAAAATTATTAGAGGTGCTGTTAGGTAGTTTTTACCTATGCTACCTTTGGCAGACCCAAGCTAGCTGTTTTCCTATTTGAACATATACAAGATAAGCCAGTTGCCCTGTGGCTCTAACCATGAGTGAGAGATGAGTAGTATTATCCTCATCTAACCTTGGCAAGAAAGCAACAAGTTATTTTCTCAAAATGTCTGGACTATTCCTGTAACTTTTCCTCACATGTGCTTATGTCAGAGTGCAGTTCAGATCATTGCAACTGTATTCAGAGCAAATATTTTATTTTTTTATTTCATCAGACCAAAGCAAAGAGCTGTTTACTGCCTACTTCTGACTGAATTTTTCGTTATCTCCTGATCTACAATCAGATTGTGACAATTAGGTGCTAAAGTTTCTTCTCGTCGCTCAGACATCCAAATTAATTTCTATAAAATAATGTGTTGTGCCTTGTTAGCTAACATTGAAACAATGACAATAAATATATTAGCAGCTTTACATGGTGTATTATGTCTGCTTTGGTTCGACTGAGCCTTGCAGTTGGCTTTGAAATGGTCAAGGTAACCTCAGTGGGATTTTAAGAATGACTGGATTCTGGTTTTGAGCCAGGGCCTTTTGTCATGCTGGATGTGGTGGATGGTGGGCTGGGTGGATCGTTCCATAGCACAAAAGGATCATCCCGATTAAAGGAAACACGTGGTAGGCAGAGTGTGAAAGGGTGAGGCACGGTTAAATATGGAGCCGATGAGAAACTAGTTCATTGACTTTTTCAGATTTGTAAAATCCTGGTTGGCATGCATTTATATAAATATATCAACTAAGAAAGGATCCATGTTGAGTCAGTGGTATTGGAGCAGTCGGGTAACGGCTCTGTTTGCCACACTCATTAAAGACCACTGTTACAAATATGTCAGTGGCCAAAAGTATATTTAAGCTGATTGTCTCCAGTATCAAATGCCACACAGCCACAGACTTCTGTTTGCAATAAAGTCAATAACACAGGGTCAGAGGTCAGCTCAGGGCCAGCCCCTGTGTGTCTAGTCAGCTGCTGCAATTGGTTTTGAGTTGTATCCTGTGGGTACAACACCGGGGACACTGAGTAAGGATGAGTATAGGGATGATGGTCAGAGGGGGATAGTATCATCCCCATGAGCAAAACAACCATGGTACAATTAAGACTCTTATAGGATTTGTCATGCCTGCAGCCACTGGAGAGTTGAGGCCCAAGTCCCCTGCAGATCCAAGTCGAGCTCATCAAAATTTTTTCATACCCACTTTCATAGTACCAAAATTAACCGTCTGATGTTACAATAATTATAAACCATAGTTTAATGTAGGCTGTTGGCATGTTCATCAGAAACCGTATGTAACCAGGGATTGTACACAAAGCAGGACATGAGCTGGACAGAGAAGTGAATGTTTTGTCTTTACCAGCTAAATCGATCGCTTTTTCCATCCACCTCTTGTATTCCTCAACCACTGACCGTCAGCAGGGCAGGGTTCAGCTGTTCTCTGGCCTGTTTAGACATTTAGGGTTCCAGTAGTATTTAGAAGCTAAAAGAGTAAACACATAGGTTGGCCAAATTGTACTAATCTTAGAAGTGACCTGTGCCACGAATGGGGCATGAAGCTATGGGGAGATGGGCTTTTTGCTTCTACTATGTGGCATTAAGAGTAATATGCTGCGATGTGGTAGATACATCTGATGATCTAAGAACAGCCCAAGGTCACCCCCTGCCACAGGCTGCCACAGCCACAAACATGTTAACCCAACTGGGATCATGTGGAGAAGGAATCATTTATCTTGATGTTGAGCTGTAGTTTTGGCACCGCAGTGGTTGGTCTTTTAAATATTCTTCACTGACCTGTTCGTGTTTTGGCACTTTCAAGATTTCCTTTCGCTGCCTTTGTTAGCTAATGATTATACCGCTGCAGGGCAAATCAAACGCAGTTAGGCAAATCAAAAGAAAAATGTTAGCCAAAGGAAACAAAGGTTAAAAGAAGCTGAAAAGAAAGAAAGAAAATTCCCTCAATGTTAAACTGGTACCCGAATAATCAAACAAAACCATGTATCAAATCAAAACCAAATCAGAAATTATCACTTCAAACCAAAAAAAATAAAATAAAATCAGGAAAAATGAATTAGTTTGAAAATGCATTCAAATGAAAACAAGCAAGCAGTATAAGGAAACAATTCATCCATTCGCTGTTTTGATATCATAAACTTAACAGCAACATTGCTATCAACACAATGTTGTCACTTGTAGCAGCTGAAGGTGAATATAATTACAATGTAATGCTATTCATGCCATCACTCAGTTGACTCATGGTTTCCTCAGTCCTGCCTGACAGGACTAATGGATTCAGGCACTTAGAACAGAACAATACTGCATACATTAAAGCTAACTCTGGAATTTGGATTCAGTAGTGTCAGAAATCAGCGACCAAAGACGTGTGTCAGCAAGTCAAAATGCTGACAAAGCAAAAAATATTTTTCTTGGCTAGAAAATGCTATTGTGAATTGAGACAGAAACTATTTAAATCTCAATCCAGATCCTAAAAAATATATATTTTCTTCCAGAGAGTTAGATAAAAAGGTCGATGCCACTCTCATGTCTATCCATTATCTGTGAAGCTAGAGCCAGGAGAAGGTTAGCTTATCCAAAGATGAAGCAGTGGGAAACAGCTAACTGGAAACTGCAGTGAAGAAACAGTATGGTACATAATTCCTGTCAAACCACAACATTTTTCACTCTTTGGCTTTTCTACAGATTAAACAAATGGGACATAATGTGTTCATTACTGGGCTTTAAAATCTGTTGGTAGGTGGATTAAAAAAAACAAAACTTCTGGACAGAGAAGGTGAATTGTTTTTCCAGTCTTTTTGCTTCTCAGTCTTGCCATACCAGTCGACTTACATTTTAACTACTTCCAAATTTCCTAGTAGGTGCAGCCATGTATCTGGTGATAACAAGATTCTCACTGTCCTTACTGTACCAGGACACAGTCTGCTCTGGTCTTGTAAGACAACCTACAGTACTGTCCTCCCCTATTGTGAGTGTCACACTCTGCATCTCCATCAAGCAGTTACTGTTAACTGCTATAATGCAGAACACAGAGAACACAGAGAATAATATGGACATTGTGTAACACTGTCTCAGTAATGCTGCCTCCTGTAAAAATTTACAACGTACGAATTTATTGCAATTTGTAAATTGCAAAAAATCTTGTCTATAAAGTGTGATTAGTTCCAAAATACCAACTCTGCATGAACTATGAACATTTGTTTTAACTATACTAATTTTGTGTGCCTGTTGTTTGGGTTGGAGTCACTTCTCCTTTGCCAAAGTGCTGAAATGAAAATTTCAATAACAGTAGTAAAATGATAAGACAGGAACAAAATGAAATCTCCTCGTAGCTGCAATATTCAAACGACTAAGACTGTAAGAATTTAATAGACTGCTGCAGTTTTTCCTTTTCAAAAGTTAATTCCCTGATTATACCCACGACTCAGCGCAGTAAATTCTTTCTCCTGCAGTTTTCCTGATAGAATATATATCAGTCTGTCCTGTGCAGAACAACTTTGCCCAGATGACAGACATCCAGCGTCACAACGTTCATTTGCTATTCTTGCTGTGTCATATTTTGTCTTCAGTTTTATTACTTTGATAATAAACTGTAAATTAAACTTTTACACCAACACGGAGCCATAATTTAAAGTGTTATGGGTTTTTCTTACCTCTTCCACCAGCTGCAGCATGCGACGAGTGCTCTCCAGTGACTGTGGACAAATAAAAGATATGATTAGTTTCCATTTGAGATCGCAGGGCACATTCAGACAGCTACAGTCATCATTAGAGGAACATTTTTATGAGCACTGTTGTGTCTAGAGTGAATAGCAAAAAAAGCTAATAAACCTACACAATCCTATGTCTGTGTATACTTATTGAATTGAGCATAAGCGAGCATGTATCACACAAAGTGGCGTCAATTTGAACAATCAGTGGGGCACGAAGAGGATCAATATCTGACGTTTATTGACATGGACTCAACATGAACTCACAGAGACAGACTGTCTGCACCGTTCCTGATTCCTAAGATGTTTATTTTCACTGTAGCCATCACCTAAATGCTTTCTGTATGTGGTTTTGTACAGTTTTAAGTGTTTTAAGGCATATTTGAGATCAAGTAACTCACCAACAATTTACTCAAGAAAAAAGCAGCTCTGCCAATAAAAGTAACTACTCTCATGTAAAAAAGCATTCTTTGACCCCCCCCCGATACCCCTCCATGGCTATTATTAGCCTGGGTAGTGATAGATATGTAGCTGCACATTCCAATTCCCTCTCTAACAAACATGAGGCTGCAGAGCACAGCTTGCTAGCTGGAGCAGCTCGGCAGGGATGGTGCTCTGTGATATCTCGCCCTTCTTACAATGACACAGCTTCGCCTCACTGTGCTCGCTGCGAGCGCAAGCGATCTCCTGCAGCGGTGGGGGCTGAAGAAGGGGGGGTTGGGTGAGGATAGGAATGGGGCACAGCCTTGATTTGAGCGGCCATTTTTGATGTAGCCAGTCTTCTTTCTGCCCTTTTCAGCTCATCTGTCTCTTTCATCTTTCCTTTGTTTTAGCAGTTTTCCTTATTTTCATCTGTAGTCAAGTCACCAAAATACAGTTGCATTGGAAAATTAGAGCTAATCCTCATGTTCTTTGATCTGAAACATCAGCTGTTGTCCTTTGTTTGGATCTGAGAGCTCATGTAAGTCAGTGCAACAGAGGCGAAATCTGTTATTCTGACACCGCCATTTTGTGCATGCCCTATGTTCACGCATGTGTGCGTGTGAGTGTTTAATATTCTGCTCAGCTGTGCCAGTGTGAGTCATATGTGAAGCTGGAGGGGTGTAGACTGATCTGCCCTGGGCCATGACTGAGACCTTCTCTCTCGCTTCCTCTCATTCTGACTTCTGAGCAAACATACACATACACACACTCAGAGGCTGTGGCACACTCCTACACATGAACATGCACACACTCGCACAATCAAATTTTGCACATTTTACACACATTTGTGTCTTGTACATGCAAATACGTATCAGACATACATACACACACGCATGTGCGCGCACACACACACACTCACACAAATGCAAACAGCCTCAGACCAAGGCAGACAATAACATACTTCTGTATAATTTCTATTATTATACATTCAAGGACTATATCTGCAACTGTTGAGGTTATGCCATGAAACATCCCTCACATTATGAGAATACAGTTATAACTAAGGCTTTTGTTTTTATATTAGTTTATACCTATATGCAAAAACTATATGTACCCTACATATTCATCATCCAATGTTTAAAATGATGCACTGTACTCGGTCAGGTCTTTGTGAGTCAGTGTACATACGTGCCATTATGTCTGTGCAGTGTCATAAATCAAACAACCGTGATGCAGTGAGTGCGCTGTTCTCACCTCATCGGCAAGCTGGTCGGCGCGTTGCTGCATGTCTGACAGCTCATTGCGCATGTCCGCGTCATCTGCCATGTCTGCTGGATGTGGGGGGTGGAGAGGGTCTCCAACAGGGAAGAGAAGATCCTAATGGGAATCCGGGGAGGGCTGGAAGAGAGACAAAATATGAGAGGAAAAAACGGCTTTTAGGATAGGTAGCTGGATGTTGCAGTGGAAACAGCTGAGTCCACTGAGGCATAAACAGGCTTTGGACAAGTTGGATAAAGAATGAACATGTACCAGTGATCACATGCAGGATTCAAACCCACAACATCATACTTGCATGCTTTTCTCTCTGAACCTCTCTGAGCTCTCTGAACAATCAGTACCAGTAAATGGAGGATTAGACAGAAGCACCAGTGGCAGCATTTGAGTGGAGGATAAGACAGCCCAGTGTTGACTGAAAATTTAAAGGATTAGCCACAAAGGCTTATTTAGGGTTGCTAATTGCTTTATGACTTCCTCAGACTAATTCAACAGCAATTCATTCCTGTTTATCTTTGTCAGTTCTATACATCCATCATCAGGCATATGTACAGTCAAGAAGCCCCTGAGCAAGGTGACAAACGGTTCCATAACCACTGGCATCAAGTCGCTCTGGATAACCACAGGAGCTAAAAGCCAAAGGTACAAAATGTGAAATGTAATCCACAGAGGCAAGAAGAAAATTGAGAGAACAAAAAAAGTGTGGCATGCAACAAATGAGCCAAATGAAATTGGATCATATTTATAAAAGTCATACAATAAAACAAATAAAACCAAGGGGCAGCCAAGTGGGAGCTGCTGTCTCCCAAGTCTCTGTTTACTGTTGCAGGCGGTATAATGGAGGATTAAGAAGCTCTTGCTGCAGCACTGTTTGTTTGTTGGGGAGTGAATGGGAAGGGAAAAGGCGAATGATGTTTGCAGAGGAATGCCAGTCTCAGACAGACAGGGTTCACTGGGATTTTGGAGGATTAGCTACAGAAAGACATAAACAGCCTGTTAGCTCTGTAGCTGTGATCATTTCCTACCCTCTGTGGGTCACGAGAGGCTAGTATCACCAGCCGCACAGTGGGGCATCTGCAGATGTAGGATTACTGGGAGCTAACTCTAAAGATGATCGTGAAACAACTTGTCATGTGTCAGATGAGTTAGAGATTATCAGTGGATATGTCTACAAGACATCTTTACAAACATGCATCCAAGTTTAACTTGACAAATTATTTAAACCTCTTAAAAGTCAAATATAATTCCTTTCCACAGTTTTCTGGCTGAGAGGAAGTCCTTCTCCAATAATGACCTTTAATACCCAGGGGGAAATAATGATGAATCACTGGATATTGGGTTGTATGGAAGGAGCGACACATTTTTTATGCATATCCTCAGGGAAATTTAAAAAATAAGCTACATCAAGAGATATTTTTAACACACTTTTAACACAGAATCAAATGACTGAATTATGACAGGACCATTAGTAGTGCCAATCCCAGTGAGAATCAACACCAAACTGCAGCTCTACAAAATTTTAAAACTCTTTTGGCCCATTGTTTTGGACTGTCATGGGTCTCATCCCCAAATATAAAATCAAAGGAACCTACTTTTTAGTTAGTTCAGACAAGCAAACCAGGCTATCTTATTGTGCTTTTATGTACTTCTCCAGTGACTTTTCTTCCTCTGTATCTACTTCTGTATGTGTAGACTGAGGTTATTGGTAGAAGAGTAAATGCATTGCTTGTAAGGATACTGTGGAGGAAGAACACACTGTGAAGTATCTTTAGCCCACTGTTTCTTGTCAGTAAAAATATCAAACCACTACAAAAAAATTTAAGAAAAACTAAATTCAAAAGCTAGATGTCAGGTAAACACTGATCAAGTACATGGTGATAGTCTGTGCTTCTTGTTGGACAAACCGCTTCGCCCACCTGGACATGTCTCATCCTGGTGACTGAGCGAGCGGTCTGGTTGATATTCTGCCTCAGAGGTCCTGATGTACCCTCTGTGTTTGCTCCATCCACTTGTGTTTCCAGAGATGTTCACAACATCACACAATCACAGCACCCACATATGCAGGATATGAAGGCATTTTTTACAGCCATATCACGCAGCACACCATGGTCTGCATCATTAAAGCCTCCCTGGATGGTATATAGATCCATCTGCATTCATCTCGGTGGATGGAGTCAGGCATGTTGATCACATCTGTAGATCAACAGCTGTATCATAATGATTCAATCCTGCACTGTACAGGCTCCTTTTTATTATAGTATTTTTGTGGCCAGTATTGCAGATACAACTTGTATGTTTGAATGAGAAACACTTATATTTATGCATCATGTTCCATCTTTCTCTGCTCCGATGTCTCATATTTTTCTTCCTCCCTCTTTTCCTCTCACTCTCCTGCATCATTTCACAACAGCAGTGGCCATGTTGGGTTATATAAACCTCTGACCGGACTGTGCTGTGCAATGCTTCATGTCTGAATTGAGTCAAAAACACTTCTCGGAATGACTCGCTGAAGGAAGAGAGGGCAGCATCGCCTGCCTGCCCAGTTATGTAACTAAATTCAGGCAATTAAGTTTTAACAGGCCACACTGACCTTTTACTTTACGTCTCAATTACAAGCTTCACATTTTGTATCTTAGCTGCCCTTAGCACTGCCTGCTTCAGCAGTGGAATGAGTTCATCATTAGAGCAGATACAAGAAACTGGTGGAGTAAGTATTATGTAAGAAAATGCTTTTATAATCAATGCATTCATCTGTGTGCATGTTTTTGGGATCAGATTATATTACAAAACAACTGACTACTGTTTTTTAATCTAATTATAACACAGGTGAAGACAGATCATATTAAACACTAATACGATTACACAGTGAAACATTTACAGTAATTAGTGGGACCAGATCAGTGAGTTCAGTAGTTCATCATTACAGAAATGATTAGCTTTTTACTGTATCCCACAGTCACCCTCAGTGAATGGCTGAGGTTCTGTATGTAGGTAATGTGATGACACTTGAGTAGGGTCCATTTGGTGAAGAAGCTATGGGTAAAGATTTCCGGGGTTTGGCAAATTTTACTGATAATATGTCTTTGGTTTTTATATCTATTGTTGCTACCTGTAAATTGTGAAAATCTGAGCTAATTAATTCTGTCTGATCAACACACAAAAGGTAAGATATTAGGGGTTGGACTAATTCTGACTCTTTCTTCAGACCAATCAGTGCAACATTGTTTATCACTGATCCTGTAAAGCAATATCAGCAACAAGGTATTCATACGCTGATGTGGAGATAAAGCAGATAGAGATCACCTGAAAGAGTTAAATACCTTTGAGAGATGTCATTGCAAAAATCAAACTGATGACCTTTGAGTTACAGAATCTTTCACCAGCAGGCTGCCCTGTCATCCACGAAGTGCTCCCTCTCAAAGGACACTAATTTGTCTGGAGAATCCCTTCTGATTAAATGTTGGGCAGCACATCTGAGGAATATTTCACTTTTAATTACTCACAGTGAGTCCTTTATCTGTCAGCACTTTGGATGATGATAATAAACTTCTGACTGGACAAATCAGGAATCTTAATCTGGTTGAAGAAGGGCCTCTAGTGTGCACATACCATATTCATTATAACAGCCTAATATATTTTGTACACTAAAGCTGCAACAGATTAAAGTTTTTTGTATTTTACTAATGTAATGTGCTGTACACTGGTGGTAATTAGGGACTACTACACCACCCACTCAAATAAGTGATAGCTTTGCATATGAAACTACATCACTTCATTTTATGAGTAACAGCAATTGTAATCACTCTTGTAATCAGACTACAGTAATCCAGTTATATGTAATCCTATCCAGATTAAATGTACTGCATGTTGCTTTCCATCTGTCAGTATAAGGAATGCTATAAACACTGACTGAATCCTTTAGGTAATTAACACAGAGAAACATCACCAAACATCTGCCATACAGGTGGCTCTATAGGCCCTCCTTCCATTTGTTAACACACAGGATTTGCAGAGAAACATGAAGGAAATCAGCAGCAACCTTAATCCTGTGTATCCCCATTGATAATTTTAAACAAATCCACCTTTGTATGTCTGCTGCTGTGTGTTGACACACACCCACACGTCCTTTGCCCCTGAGTTTCTGTCACCTTGTCATCATGTGTTACCCTGATGCTGACATTTATGGCAGGTAATGGTAAGCACTGTGACCTTTGTCCTGAAGTAAACAGTGAGGTAATAAAGAATGGGAACAGGAAATCTCGAAGGGAAAAAAAATCATGCTCAAAGTTATTAAAATCACACAACTAGGCTGCAGCACGGTGCACTAAACACACAAACGCAGTACGTACTGTCCTGTATATGCAGACGTATACACACACTTTATTACATCCATGTTGCTCCAAGGACTGTGGCAGAGTGAGGTTTGCTGATTAGGAGCATGATTTAATTTATGGCACTAGAAAAGGTTCTGTAATATATAACTGTGTGGCAGTTATCACAGGATTCAAGGCAATTACTGGAATAAGGCCGAACACTGCACAGTCATCAGCAGTATTTTAAATAACTGGTTGAGCAATAAAACATGGCTGATACCTGCATTTATGTTCTGTGCTACACTCTCTGTAGCAAAAAAAAAAAAAAAAAAAACTTCCATGAATTTTTAATAGACATCCATCGTTCTAGCTCTCTGTCCATCTATCCATCCATCACCCTGTTTACTACCACAGTGTGACACTTCAGTGTAATCGCCATGGGAACAATAACGAAAGATATGAAGATGCCCTTATTTCCATTCCCTGCACATTCCCTCCCAGAGGATGGCATATTTCATACCCTGTCCAATCACATTCTACCTGGAGAAGATTACCAGCCCCCACCAGCTGCTCCACCTCAACACTTGCTCATTTCTTTGCCTCCTATTGCCTTTAATATCTCTCATGTCCTCTGTCTGCTTTCAAACGCCTTTTTTCTTCCTCTTTCCTCTGTAAAACCTGGAAGTGACTACACCTGCAACCACTAAATTCAGTCACCTAGGCAAAGTGTACCAATAAGACTTTGACTGAATCATTCATTAAGTTTGACAAATACTGTGCTGCAGTATAGTATATGATCCACAGTTAAAACAAGTCATGTTCTATCAGTATATGCATGACATGATGCTGAAAATCAAAGCTCCTTTTTCCTTTTTACAATGCAATTGGAAATGGAAAAAGTGACTAAATGGAGGCTAGTTCTGAGGATTTTATTCTGTTATTGCTACAAAACAAACCTCTTTATGGCCTATTTTTGTCTGACTTGTCTGACCAAGACAGACATATTGATATGAGACAGAATAATGCCATGTGGGTTAGACACTGTAGAGCTTTGTTACGCCTTGTGGCAAGAGAGACAATAGATCTTTGTTTTTCATGCACATAGAGTTGGATGTGTGTTTCTCTCTTCTCTGCTCTAAATATGTATGAATGTGTGTGTGCGTGCTGGCTGCCATTTTGTTTGCTTTCCAGTTTTAGTTTCAGATGCTCCATCTCTGTCATCAAACATTTTTCTTCATCTCTCTGAATGTCAGATCTTTGATGGAGGTGGGGTTGAATCTATCTGTTGTATGTTTCACGATACATTAATAATTGTGAAACATCACTTGAGTGTGACTGATACAGTTTGGCAGTTTTTAAAGATATCTCTCAAGCTGACAAGGATGAAAGAGTGCGTCCTTTTTGTGTGTTTTGATTCTGCTCTGTTTTAACAGCTCATGAAACACTCACATTCAGAGCTAGATTAATACTGTGTTCAAACTACAGTAACTGGAAATAAAGGTCATCTTCAGGCCTGGCAGTTTAAAACTAGCCATCTGGCCACAGTTAGCAAAGTAGTGATAAAAGATTGGTATGAATTGCCCTTGTAAAAATAAATCTTGTTTAAGAAAAAGGACTAAATTGTGAAGGTTATTACAGTGCCTCACTTGGTACGGCTGTTATCGCTCCTTACAGAGGACTGCAGGAACAAAAGCACTGAACTGAATGGATTGAGTTGGCGTTCCTTTTGAAACTGACATAGCTGAATTATCATTTGGCTACAGATGACATTGTAAATGTAAAATGATATCTAATGCTGTAAAAAATTCCGGCAGCCATTTTACGGCTTAAAAGAACAATAAATTATTCTGTGCCCTAAAATGCTTCCTCAATCTGAAAGCCTTTTTGTTTGGATGTTTCAACACATTATAACCATGACAATAAGATGACACTACCCTTCCAGGAACTGCAGCGAGCCTGAATAATAACAACGGTGATGTAACATTACTCAACAAACCCAAGTGTCACTACAGCTGCAGCTCTCTCTCCACAGAGGAGCTAGCATTAAGTGCTGAAGCGACATCCCAGTGGCCCGCTCCAGAAAGAATGCTATGCATTATTGACCTGAAGAGTCCAGGACCCCATCACTTATTCATCTGGCCCCACTGTAACCATTCACATCTCAGAAACACATGGCTAAAGAGCAGGAGGTAGAGGATCATAACGGTGCAGGCTAGCACTTCAAAAACTGTTGAGTCGGCCAGTCGAATGTTAGCAAATGTAAGCATGCTAAACTAAATTAAGATGGTGCTAAACATTACACCAGCTACACATCAGCATGTTAGTATTGTCACTGTGTTTATGTTTGCATACTGAAACTAGCATTTAGCTAAAAGCACTGCTGTACCTAAGTAGAGCCTCACAGAGCTGCTAGCATGGTTATGCTACTCAAATACACTTTTTTAAACTACTTTTTTAATTACAGTTAGTTACTTGTGCTCACTTAAACAAGCATTTATAAAAATGCGAGAAAAAAAATCACTGGTACTAGCTTTTTATATCTGAATATTTGCTGAGTGTCTTTAACTTCTATGATATTAAACTGGATATCTTTGGAATTTGGACTGTAAGTCGGACAAATGGAATTTTGATATGTCAGCCTTTGCTCTAGAAATATATTGATTGATTTTTTCCTATGATTTTCTGATGTTTCATGGACCAAATTATTCATCCATCCATCCATTATCTATATTGCTTATCCATTAAGGGTCGCGGGGCGGCTGTTTAAAAATTCTGATTACAAAGACCATATAAGGCATCATTGAGTTATAGTGAGAAGAAAAAGAAAAAAGAAAAAAAAATTGCTTCTATGTGGACAGAGCAATATTTAATTTTATAATATACTGCCTAGAAATGATCTGAATAAACTGTAGGAATTCACTCATACAGGCTGAGGAGTAATCATGAGTCCTTGCTGTGAGGCTGCCTTTGGCATTATAAGGCCATGTTGTCCTGACAGTTTGCATACTGAATAAGAACATTCGCCTGAAATGTTTCATAGTGAACGATAGTGATGTCTTGTCGATCTGTTTTTGAGGACTGTACGAGAAATGAGAAGAAAAGTTTGTTAAACTAGGCAGGAAAATCAGTTTTAGGATATAGAGGAGTGGATAATAATAAATTCATTGGGGAATAAATTCCCTAATGTATGAATTTCTGTGATCACCATAAAATGGGTTGGTGAAGATCCCACATACTGTGTTCTTTATGCACAGAAATACAAACATTCAAACATAATTTGTTCACACTATCCTGCAAGGCACGTTTTACAACACCTAAATAGATCCTACAAGACATATCTACCTATGCCCATGGGAGTGTACTAAGCTATTTACAGTGGAGGGTTAGGGTAAAGCAGATAAGGGATGTTAGTATGGGAAATTACTGTTGGAACTGTACACTGTGGTTTTTAAAGTGTTTAAAGAGCTGCTACTGGTCAGGTTGGTCGTTATGTTTATTAGTTTCTCATCAGTATGGTGAGTGAGTGTGGTTCTGGGATGCTGGAACTTACAGTTTACAGCTTTCTGGAAGTGCCGGGCCCAATTTACATGAAGTAATGTTGGTAGGAGGTTACTCACTTGGCATTCCAGTCACACACCTATTCTCATAAACTATCTGTCCAAAGTGACCACTCACTCTAAACAGATTGAGGGATAGCTGCACGATGACCTGTGTTTATGTTAATGTAAAAACTGCTGTAGCACGGCAGTGAAAAAAATATCATCATCCTTTTTATTGTCTTGATGTTGCCGCTGCATTTGCTAATAGAGACCAGATAGTCTGAGGGTGAAGACAAGGACAACCACTCCCCCCATCCCTCTCCTCACTGGTGCTGACCTGCATGGCTCCTTATCAGTCAGCTCCCTGCTCCTTGGAAACAAGCGCAGAGCGGAGTAGAAGGGACAATAGACGGGTAGACAAGACAAGAACATCTCAGTGGTGCAGGCTGACAAGTTTATTTTAAGCTACTGTAGGAAGATGAGAGGAACAGAAAGTGCACACGAACAAGGATGAAAAAGAGAATGAAATAAGGCCATATTTCAGTATGCATAGCGTACTGAGCGCTGCCGACGCCCTTCAGCCCTGTGCTCACAGTCACCTTTGTGGTTTCTGGCTTCATCATTTGCCCACTCATGGGAGCACCCAGAGCCACATTTATTACTGTGCAGCTATGACATTTTGGTGGCTAGAGAGCCGTGGGGATACCACATTTGACAAGCCAAACATGACACGGAGGGCTGCTCATGGGCTGATGTTGGCAGTAAAGTTGAGAGGAGACAAAGTGGGATAGATTCAGATGGGGTGGGGGGAGGTTTAGTAGGTTGGTGGTGCAGATGAACACAAGAAATTTCTGCACAGGCCTCCGCAGCCTGTTTTGAATTACAGGCACAACCTCTCGTGTTTTACAACGTAATAAATGTCAGAGTGAGAGAGATGTGAAGGCTCTCTGGGTGACTAATGCAGCAGATGTCCTTTTTATATCTGCGTGTTTGATGGAATTTCAGGCATGGAAACGTTCAAGTAAACCACAGAGAGAAAAGACAGAATTCCTGATGTTTGAGCGATGCAGCAGTAACAGACCAACTGTTATGCCCTAATCAATATTGATGACTTTCATTACAACTTTGGTCACAGCTTTTTGGCGTGGAGCATTTTTGTACACTCGACACTAAGACACGAGACGCCAGCAAAAATATCCCAATCAGTGATCCCAAGAGGTTTAATTCGCAGTTCAACCGGACACATTCACTTTCTTAAAATGACTCTCCACTTCTTTCATGGTCATTGGCTTTAGTAGCCAGGTGACTTCAGTGTCAGAGAGGAGCCCGTTTAAAAAAATTGAAAAGTCATAAAAACAAAGACATTAAAAAGCAATTAGGTGCACCCAGAGGATGAGAAATACCCTCTGAAAGAATACACATGAAAATATCTAATTACACCTATGCTGCACACTTTTTTTGTGTATATCTAATGTTTTTAATTAGCGTTATATAGCAAAAATATATTGATACTGAAAATCAGATAATTTCTTGGTCTATAGAGAGTAAAAAATACTGATAAATTCTCAACAATATTCAGTGGACTAGAGTATCAGTAGAATACTGCCATATTTTAGTTCCTAATTTAAATGCTGCAACGTTGACCTTCACTGCCAGTAACTCCATAAGAATCAATAATGCTGATACTCTGTATTGCTCACAAGGCATTTTAAGACATTATATACATGGACATTAATGCCAGCGCGTTATGGATTCATTCTGACCAGTGCAATGAAAATTATGTTACGATTTACTGTAAAGCATGAGAAGAACTGACAGGTTTGATAGCCTGTGTGGTGACTGCGTAGCTAAAAACAAGTTCATTACAAAGTCAAACCAGATGCATAATACATAATACATCACACCATGCATTCCATTATGCCCTAAATGCATGCAGTCTTCATACTGTAATGCAGTAGTAGTGAATATATACTCTATGATGAAGTTAAAATGTGACAAAACTCACGTCACGTGAAAAAAATCAGGAATCAAATCAAACATCCTATGAATGCTAACTAGCTTAGACGTACCAGACTGTTAAAGGTTTATGTAAAAGTATTGCAGAGGCTAACCTGCACCAACAACCCCGGTCAGCTGCACTGCAGCATCATAAATTACCCAGCCCAAGTGACGGACCTATAGCAACAATATCACCAAAAAACCCACCGTGTAACACACCGCTGATCCTTGAATGAAAACCGTTTCCACACTCCACACAGTGTCATGTTTGCAGAAGACTGATACAGCCGTATTGTCCCTGCACCTGAGCACACAAACCCGAGCCATGTAATGTAGCGCGCAGAGGGTGTATTCATGTTGACCCAAGCAGATGAATTAGCGGCTTTATGCTTCACTGATGCAGGGATAAGATGTCTATACATGCTTTTATTCTGGAAATGGAGGCTTTATAGTACAATACTACTAAAGCCATGGCTGATGCTGGTGGTGAAAATGATACGGTTGAAACTACAGATCGATGTGAAACTGAAGCAGGCTGCATCATACTCTACACATGCACGCATACAAGTACTTGTATTGTATCATCTCTGGTTTAACATACATTCCGGGTCATTTTAATAGCAGTCATTATCTGTACAAAAGATTTACATTTCACAGAGAGCATGCACACTTCTTCAAATGATTCAACCTGGCAATCATTCACTTTGGCAGTTTCTCCCGCTCATATTTATACTCTCTGTTTCCATTTTCTGTCTCTCCACCTCATTCTTTTCACTCTCTTTCTAATCACTTTCATTTTCTCTCCCTAAATTCATTTCATTAATCAAAAGAATAATAATCTAGCCCTGAGAGAGCAGGACAGATGGCAGAATGATGATAGCGCCTGACAGCGCGTTGGAATCTGCCTCGCAGGTGACTGTCTCATAAATACGCCTTTAAAAGGTAAAATCATTTTTTAAATGTTTCGTTCCAGAAAAGCTTCAAAAGCAAGAGCATCACTGGTGAGATAATATTAACTACATCACTTCTGTGAGAGGATACAATTGAGGTAGGATAAATGAAACTAAATTTAGAGAAGTCATGCTTTTGTGCAAGCATGAAAGGATTCTTGACAAGTGTGCTGCTCATATCTGCTACCTATCTCCATTAATAACAATTTAACTACCCTACATAAAGCAATCAGACAACTGTATCGACCTGGTTTCCGAAAACACATTAGATAGTTTTTGAAAGACAACAAACTAATACTGAGAGGATAGCATAGCTGAATGAAAAACATAACCAATGACTCTCTTGCTAATAAAAACTAACAAAAGTTTAACTAACAAATTAGAGCTGTGTTGTAGAGAAAGAAAAGAAGGAAAATGTTTATAATGTGGTCTGGTGAGAGAAGAAATGCACCACAGCGAGATCTCTCTATGCATCGCCACAGCCTCGAGGCCTCAGGAGCGGCCATTTTGTTTCTCTGTTTTTGTTTACATGCAGAGTGTCTCTGAGAAAGTGAGAGGTCGTCCCATGGGGGCTGACTGGACACAAAAAAGCTCACTGCTGCCTTTCAACCTGACTTGCCATTTTAACTGCTGCTTGGCTACTGTTGTCAAGTAGGTCACACATGCAGAAAACACAGTTTTTCTTCTAAACTTCTCCTCTTCCTTCCTGTTTCTACTGAAACACTAATTTGGGAAATATGCTTAATCGGTTTTCTTACTGAGACTTAAATGAGAAGATTGATACCGCTCTCTTATCTGTATGCGAAATATGAAACTACAGCCAGCAGCTGGTTAGCTTAGCTTAGCTTAAAGACGAGAAGAGGAAACAAAACCTCAGTAATTAATACATTATGTCTCATCTATTTAATCTGTACCAGAACTTAAGAGTAAAAATGACATGTTGCAATGTTGAAGGGATATGTTCTGTTATTTCACAGGTTATATAACCTCTACACACTTCTGTTTTCGCATCATATCTTAATTAGTGGACTGAGGAGATGCTGGTCAGCAGATTTTGTTATGTGTGGACAAGCTAGCAGTATCCCTGTTTTTCACTCTCTGTGATAAGATAAGCTAACTTGCTGGTAGTTTAATATTTAATGAACAGACATGACAATGGTATCACTCTTCTTGTCTTATTCTTTACAAAACAGTGAATAATTTCATTTCCCAAAATGTTTGTCTTGTCCTTTAAAAATGCAGCGTTAAAGCTCTTGCTCTGTGCAAAAATCAAATATCCTGAAAAGTAAAAAACCTTAAAATTTTTTCGATTTCTCATAATCCCTTGTCATAACCTCAGACAGACTAGCCATGTCTCCTCTGGCTCTCGACAATGAACCCAGAATAGACTTCACTATTCAGAGAAAAGAGAGAGAGAAGAGCATATTTGACCACCATAGGGTATCAATCAGGATATCTCAGAGCTGCTAATGTGACAGCAGCAGAACAAGCTCTGCTGGAGGAGGATTTTGTTTGTCATGCAGCTAAATCCTGAACTGCTCAGTGATACAGAGAAACAACCGCAGTAGGCTTTCAGTTCTCACTCCCAATCCAGACCACTTTACAAAACAGGGATCGGGCCTAGTTCTTTACTCAAGGGCACTTTGTAAATGCCCTTGAGTTAAGAATTATGAATGCTTCTCTATCTGTACCTTAAGCAGAAAACAGTCATTTTGTCCATCTCTAGTTGGAGTCTGAACTTAAACTCATTTTGTGATACTGCACCTGTCCATTTTTTCTTCAAAATGTGATCAAATCTTTGTATTTTTGAGAACCGTTTGTCTAGAGAAATGCCAAAGATCCCTTAGACAGGTATATCACATATGACTTATGTCTTATTTCATTTAACACCAAAGTGAGAGGGTTTGTGTGGCTGTAGCATGAGGTTAATGTGTGTAATTGCTCATACTCGGGCAGACATGAGGTGGATGACTGGGCCTCTTAAAAAGCTCTCAAACCATAAAAAGTCTATAGGCTTTCTTTAGGCTGAGAGCCTTGGTCCGAAAGGTTGAGGAGAAAAAGAGCTGCTAGACTGAGAAACAAATAAAACCTGTACCTGCACCAAAACACGCAATGCGCAGCCAGTCGGCTCAGCATTCACCAGCATCGATCACAGAGGCTTTAGCTCCATTTCAGAACAGTACGATACAGGCATGCGTAAAAGTGGTTCTCTGAAATTAACAACGGCCGGGGTGTTTCTGAGGAAAACAATCAGTGGATGGTGATGGTGCTGTGAGTCACCATTAATCCATAGAGCAGCCCCTTCACAGTGTGTGCAGTACAGGCCTGACACCCCCCCCCCCCCCCCCCACCTCCACCCCCTCCCTGTTTCTGTCTCCCTCTCTCTCCCTCTCTGCAGTCCAAACAGTGCAAGCCGCGTAACACGATATGGTATAGCGGTCATGGCAACTGGAGCATCCTTGGGGGCTTTACTGTGCTCTCTGTATACTGTAGGCTATAATCTGCCATTGTTATGAATACACAGCTGTCAGTCTTCAAAGGCTGTGGGTGAACTCATATTTCTGTTTGCTTCTGCCTTTAACATAAAATATCTTAAGCTCATTAAAAATCACCACAGACCCACTAAAGGAATGTAATTTGAGTAAAATGTAATAGTCTACTCGTGCTGTAGTGCCCAATACAAGATTTCCAGTATAGCAAACATTCACTCAACCCTCAAGTGGCGACATCTGTTAGTGACCATCAACCAGCCAGCCAGCCGCCCCATGTGGTAATAAAAAATCATTCCAGATGCGTCAGAGATCAACACGACTTCGATATCCTGAGCTGCCGCATCGTCAAACCCCAGGACAACCAATAATCATGTCTCTATTCCTGCATCACGAGGCTCGGCTACCTCTCACAGCGGCCATGGCAATGTGCGCCGTGCGTGACAGGCAGCACAGGGCGTCGATTCACCACACAAAACCCCTACATCGACTATTGTTTGTCACCAATGTACACCTGTACACCTGCAGATATCGACCACGTTCTCCAGGAGAGAGGTAATTGTTTGCTAAGGGAATCCGGCACATCATACACATGACACGATAAATGAGAAACCTGTCTTCACCGCTCCTGCATGCTTTGGACATGTAGTCTAGATAATAAGGTCACATTTGGAAGCATTACAGTAGCTATATATGTAGTATGTAGCATAATGTCCTGCATCATAACACAGCAAACCAAGGGTACACGCTGCGCTTTTGTCCTCGGGTACCAATTTAGCACACGGCCGCTGTGCGCTACGCGCTATGACAGCGCGTGGTGCTCACTGACAGCTAGGCCCGTCGCTACGACGGCTGGCTGGCCAGATGGATGATAGGGTCATGTGGCTCGGGTCTGTGATGCAAAGACACTGTGTAAAAAGAAACAAGGAAGAAAGTGAGTTGATTGCTTCACCTCTGTTTATATCATCTACCTCTCCCACTGACCTCACTATGGCGCAGTTTACTTATAACACACATTTTCTCAATCAACCAGACCTCATCCAGGTTCAAACTGAAGCGATGCTGTTTTGTTTTTGTTTTTTTATTTCTGGCTGACATGTGCGGCGGATTGATGCATGTTTTCACCATGTTGCTGGTGACATCAGCAGTTCACTGCCGCCAGGAGGTGGGAAGATGAGGCCTCAGTCAGCCACGACACAGGCTTTTTTTTTTTTAAAGAGAACAATCCTCTTGTAAAACGGCTGGGGAGAAATATGTCTGAGCCTTCTTTACACTGCGGTGTCTGGACACCAATCGACCCGCTGAGACATTCATTTCACCTTCCGGTGTGTGTATTCCCTCTCTCTCTCTGGCGCGTCCATGGTGCTGAAACACTGAAAACGCCCACATTGAATATACGCATTATAGCACCCGCATCCATCCTCCTCTCAGCAATCCACTGCGCGTTTGAGATTTATCACCCGGAGGTCAGCGCATTGCCTTCACCAGCCTTCTCCTTCCTTTACCCTCCTCTCTCTCCCACTGACAGTGCCGCAAATTACCCGTGATATTCCAAAGGCAGAAACCCAAAAGCAGAGGGGCTGGTGATGGGCGTTTGCATCAAAAAATTAGAGAAAACAGGCGCTCACGTTTCACAAATACCAAACATCCGCTGCCTAATTTAGAAAAAGCAACCCGCTGAGGAGATATCATTAATAAAAAATAAACGTAGTAGAAAATGTCTTTATTCACTTCCAGCTACAGAGTGCTCTGCCGTCAGTATGGGAGGAAATGTTCGCGGCGTCAACAGGCCAACTGATACCAGCCTCTCTGTATATAACTGGGATGCTGCAAAGGCACTGGGTGCGTTTGCTGCTGATCCCTCTCACTTCTTCTTCAATGGGGAGGGGGTGAGGTGGGGGCTGGGGTGCAGGCTCGTCAAAGATGGCGGACACTTTTTGACGTCAGCAGCAGCTTTTTACAGATATCTGTCAGAAAGAGAGGGAGAGAGAGAGAGGAGAGACTTCAAAAGTCTTTGTATTAATGGGCAGCTGCGCGGATAGCAACACAACAACTGAATATTTTAGATGTTTTGAAATGCTGTTGTTGTATGTTCTAGCATCCCACCCATACTGGTATGTATAGACTGATATATATTATTATATTATTCATTATTACTGCCTTTTTATATGTATCAATACAGACTTGGTTCACTGGCAGGATCATATTGGTTCGAGGCATCTGGTACTCTCCACTTGAAACACAAAACTTGTCACATAGTTCATTATGGAACAGAACAGAATGTGCTCATGTTCCAGTAAGAGTAACTCTCACTCGTTATTGTTCACAGAATTGGTCTCATTTGATATCAGTGGATTTTGATGGAAACATCCTCACTAAAATTTTAGATTAAAGCATTCTGACTTGTCGCAGATGTTTTCCGCCAGTATGAGTAACCAGACTTCACTGATTGATGGGACAGTGTCTGTGGTAGCAGAGAATGTATTACTAATCAGGCAAAGTACCCCAACCTCACAGCCAAGTGTCTGTGTGGTAATGGATTTGGGGCCGTGATTAATTACTTGAAAAATATGAGAAAATTCGAAACACTAAAATACTATATAAATTGGACATAATAAAGTGGTGGGCCCCTGTATTACTGCATGGTTGTGAGGGTCAGTCTTATGTGATCCCAATGTTGAAACCTGGCTTTATGTCCTTCATTATTACAGCTGAGGCCTGTGCTTAATTTGTGCTATTCCTGAAGTACTTCTATGCTTTATCAAATTACTACGAGCAAACCTGGAGGCATTTAGTGTTCCAGTAGAGAGGAAGTAAACACACAGCTCAGACAAATAAAAACACAACAAAAAAACAATTAATTGATACCAGTAACAAGTATTGTGTGTGTGCGTGTGTGTATCCAAAATGATTAAAAGATATGATGGCATGTTCCTTTTTGTAAGGAACATGGGCACTATAGTTTAATTTATGTCAAGCTCATCATGCTGCTGTGGTCACTGTGTATTCATTCTAGGTGAAATAGTCCCACAAATGCAGCATTTACTCATTTGAGTGATGTTTGATAAAAACTACAGTGCTCAGCTTTTAAGAATGATTTATCCTCTTTTAATAATCAAAAGCACATATCTGTGACCTGAAGATTTATATTCAGTAGGGACTAATGGACTGAGTTGAGAGCCACAGAGAGGTAGAGAAGCCAGAAGTATCAAGAGTTGGATTAATATATTGTTGGTGTTGGTCTTTTCTCAAGAAAAATAACAGCCGTATACTTTAAACTTTTCCTTGTTGTTTGGACTTAAATCTTTTTTAAGTGTTGTTTCAATGGATTTTATAGACCTACATATCAGTTCCTGTGCATCAGCAGAACTTGTCATTCATCACATTTTCTCTGTCAGTTGTTCAGAAGAAACAGACAGCCTGACCTCGCACAGAGGCAATCTGCCGTGTTTGTCACAACTGAAATACAGTTTTCTTTCTGAAACACACAAAATGAGGCCGACTGATGTTTTCTCAGCACGTCCGCACTGGATCGTCTGTGGGACTCGGCAGCGTGGGAATGTCCCCCCTCTCCTCTCCTCTCCTCCTCCTCCAGCAGCTGCCTCTGCTTGGCACTGTAACAAATGTGTTTTCAATTGCTCTGAAGCGAACCTGTCTCCTAAATTAATGATAATGATAACTCTACATGAAAAATCCATTTGGAGAGGAGAGCCAGAGGAGAAGAAAAGACAGTATGAGTGTGTGTACAGACTCCATGTATGTCTACAAGGAAAGTGTGTGTGTGTATTGTGTTCTGGGTGTGTGTGTGTGGAGAAAGTGAGGAGAATGAATCTACAGGTCCCTCATTCATTCACTCTCCTCTAAAACAATATTACAGGAGTATAACACACCAAATTAGGGAATAAATGGAAGTGGAGCAATTGTGGTTCTGTGTGAAAGGAGGCAAGATAAACCATGCACGATCAGGTTAGAGCAGAAGGGGTTGCCAAACTGAGGTCCACAGTCCTCTACGGGTACCTGAGGTAGCTGCAGGGGACTGTGTCAGATTTTAGCTATAGTAATGGACTTTGATATTGGGCTGGCCAAGATAAAAATGTACTCAAATGGGGTCTATGGAGCTCAAATATTCATTAATATGAGTCTAACGTGTCTATTTTTTTCTATGTTTGACGAGACAAGACTAGGAGAAACAGCTTGCATGTACAGTAACTGCTAATTTATTAGGAATATCACTACACCTGTTGTCAGGAATTGATCCATCAATCAATCATGTGGCAGAATTGCAGTGTATAAAGTCATGCAGATATATGTCATGCTTTAGTTAATGTCTCTACTAAACATCAGTGTAACAGGAAAGTGTGACTCAGTGACTTTGACTGTGGCATGATTAAGTGTGATTGGCTGGTTTGAGTATTTCTGAACTGCTCCTGGAAATTCCTTACACAAGTCTCTAGTGAGTAGCAGTTCTGTGGCCAGAGGTGCCTTATTCATGAGAAAGGTCAGAGGAGAATGGCCACACTGGTTGGAGCTTTCGACAGAACTATGGTGAACCGATAAATCCACTCTTTACAACTGTGGTGGAGCAGAAAAGCATCTCTGAATGCACAACAACCCAATGGATGGGCTACAACGGGCGGTAGACCACATCAGATCCAGTCAGTCAGAACATAACTGAGGCTGCAGGGCACAGGCTCAACAAAACTGCCGATGTAAGCCGAAGACTGGAAAAACTTAGACTGGTCTGGTGAAACTGCATTTCGCTGGGAGGCATGCAGATGGTAGGTCAGAATTAGGTGTCAATCTGTATGAAACCATGGAATGGGGATATTGTGGTTCCGAACTGCTGGACCTATTATATGGTGTTACTGATACAGTGTTTGTAAATGTAGATCAAAGTAGTGTATTAAAATTGTTACACATTTAGAATGAAGTTAACTTTAATAGCTGTACAGTTCCATTATTATTATTTATTTATTTATTTTAAATTGTGGTTTAATGGTTGTAGATGGTATGACTGATTTTATTTTTATGATCTTATTTTTTTTTTTATCCCAGAATATTTAAGGGTATTTAGTGATTTCCATACATTTACCACGAGGTGGAAATGATTGATAGCTATTGTTAAATCATTATGGATACTTAAAGTCTTCCCTGAAACCCAGACTAATAAATTATTTTGTATTATTATATTTTAAGTAAAATGACCAGCTTATATATTACAAGAACTGTATGATACAAGAATACATTATATGAGGGATTGGTTAACCAAAAAATAAGTAAGAAAATAAATTGCAGAATTAAATTGCATTAAATCAAATTTTGTTGCAGGTGTGTGGATGCACCAAATAGTACTCCCCAGTTCCAGCTGCAGTTTCTGTGTCAGTTAGTTTATGTAATATGATAAAATACAACTGCAGTAAAGCAGCGCCCAATATGGATTAGGACAAGGGCCACAAGGTTCACAATAGACCTTGGCATTGCACCATATACATTTTTAATCTGAAAGCAATTGTTTTTTTTTTATCACCTGGGAGCAGGAATAAGCTAGAACACACCACTGGCTTATTTACAGCCCAGCAGATGGGTCACCTGATTAATATAAGTCTGTATTCATTTTCTTCCTTTTTATGTCTGTTTTCATCTCCACCAACTCCTAAGAAAAACGCTAAATGCTAACTGTGTTGCTAACTTGTCTGTCAGCCATTTGATGCTGAGCATGTTGTTCATCACAGGGCTTTTTACAGCTGCCCCTGTGGCTGAAATGAGCCAGGTTATAAGGCAGATTTAGGTGATAATTTCTGTGGGTTCATCACTACCAGCAAGGCCTTTCACACAAAAGTAGTCTTATGTATCTATTGTTAACATAAAATATTGATTGTAGCTGCTTTAATAATATAGTTAATCAAAATACAAAAGCCTGATGACATGAATGGAGCTTTTAGGGCCCCTGGGAAGTTGCAGTGAGGTAATCAAGACTTCTATGTTTAACCTAATTTCAACCACTTCATGGCTCTGTATTTTGTTACGGAAGCATTGCATTCCCAAGATCTTTAAGTCTGACACTCGTGTCCATTGCTGAGAACTGTGGAATCTCACTGACAATATATGTGTTCATAAATTTGTGTCTTCTTTATGCGTGCTTGCTAACTTATCCATTAAATCATGCAGCTGTTCATTGTTTCTGCTTTAATTTTTACAGCACATGGATCCTAAGCACATTCACACTATATTTGACATCCAGAGCCTCCTAAAATAGTTACATCTTCCCATGACTCAGCATATTCATTCAAAAAAAATCTGACTACCTTACTCCTAGAGTACCAGATTTATGAAAATGTTACTCAGACTACATTCAGGTTAACTTGTTTTAAACATTATTGTACTAACAATGAGAATTTCCAAATTAATATAATTTTTTTGTCTAACAAGGTTATCAGCCGCGGGTGGAACCAGGCATTGTCAGCTTTTATTGCTTGGAAACATCCCCTGGCACTTCTGCTGCTTATCTTCCACGCTTTTATCCTCCACAGAGCAGCTCCAGATCGAACAATGTGATGTCCTAATACTGCAGGTTCTAGTTCTTTGGCTTGCTTCGGGAGTGAGTTTTGTCATCATTATTTAGCATTTGAGTATAATATTTATGCCTTAAGGTGGTAGGATGCTGGATTATCTACACTGGAACACTGTCATTGTGAGAACGAACATCATCCTTTTTTCTTTTCTTTTTCATTCTTAAATCTTCTATTTTCTTTTTGCTGAGATTAAAGAGAATAAAATTAACTTAGAAGAGGCTGGGGGTTAGAGGAAGCTTGTGAGGTGTGTGTGTGTATGTCTGGGAACCTTAGGGATGGAGAGCTTTCTGGCTTTAGCGGTGCTTTCCTTGGCTCCACGGTCAAAGAGCAAACACAGCAAGTGGAGGAGAAGATTAGTCAAGAGCATTATCAGCCCTTAGCAGACAAGTCTCTGTGACTCTGATCTCCTAATTCTTCTTTACTGATTTATCTTAATGAACTTCTTACAGGGAAGGTGGGAGGCTGAGGAACTCATGGGAGGAGAGTGAGAGGATGGGGTGATTTGTGAAAAGAGTGACGAGGCTAAAAACAATAGGCTCAAGCAAAACCGAAAAAGAGGAAAGATCCGGAAAGGACAAAATCACTGAGACAGAGGTATGACATTAAAGGTGAGGAGGAGGCAGAGATGAAATATACCCATAGGATACAGAGAGGGACTTCGTATATGTATGTGTATGAAGAGAAAGAGGGCAGGATGAGAGATGAGACAGCCAGTCAGCTGTGTGCTTCAGTGTGGGGGAGGGTGCTGCAGCAGCAGTGGCAGCCTTGCTGTGACTCAGCACTAAAATCTGCCTCTCTCTCTCTCCTCTCCCTCAAAAATCAGCCCTTAGTCATCGTACCAAGCACGCTATTAGACCTCTTTCTCATCAGTCTTTGGAGAGCTTGTCACGACAGCGCATCTGTGATTTGACTGTTTTGCTGAAGTTTTCCATCTTATCGAGGTTGTATGTATTAAGCAGTAGGAGGATTTATATATATTGCTTTCTATATTTGCTCTAGATATTCTCTCGTGTGCTGTGTTTTGTGTTTAGTACTAATCTGCAATTCTTTGAGTTACCTATACCTCACTTGAGTATGTCTATGTTATGCTTCTTAATGCTTCAAACTTAATTCAGAACAGAATCATGTACTCCCTTCCTCACTATATTTATGGACAGCTTATTTTACTAGTTGTTTTACTGATAAAATTTACCAGAAAATATATATCAGTATTTACTGTAAGAATTAAATATTTACAAAAATGTGTCTTTAGTATTGTTTACTTACAATGTAATACATAAAGGTTGTAAAATTAAAGAAAATTAAAGGAACCAGAATAAATGAGTGGAGAGACATTGTATAAATAGTTGCCTACACAGGAAGAGGTCACCAAATGATTTTATGAATATTAAATGAAAATGCTCATCATTAATCATGCTATGGCCTTTGTGAAACATCACATTTCAACCCAGTTGAACCTATGGGAGATTTTGATCACAGGAGAAAACACTCTCCACCACCATCATCAAAACACCATGAGAATGAAAGAATTGTTTTTTCATCCTCCAGTAGAGTTCATAGACTGTAGGATTGCCTTAAGGTACTGATGCTGTTCCAGCAGTTCGGTGGCCTTACTACGACAATTCTCCGTCCTTAATTTGTTACTCGTCTGTATGTAGTGTTTCAATATGAATTGTACATGTACCGCCTAAAGAATGTACATTTGTATCCCAGCGTCTATGTAATTGACTATGGTATGAAGCATCAGATCCTTTACTTAGGTAAAAGTAGTAATGCTATAATGTTAATATATCACATAAAAGTGAAATACTTGTATAAACTTATATGTAAGACCTAGTGCATAAGTCAGAGAATACATCCAAACTAAACTACAGGGAGTAGTTCCTGTCATATGTAATATTATTGTGTATCACACTGCTGGATTTTTTGCTGGAACACTACGCATTAATGTGTAAGCTGAATTTTTATCAACTTGAACCTGGGCGACTATACAGGTCTTTGTCCCTACCACCTAATGCAATGCATAGGGAATAAGTCTCTTGGAAATAACGCCTCCTAGGAAATTTGGCAGGCATATCAGACCCTTGTCAAAATACATATTAAATGCAGTCACATCAGCTAGGTTTAGGTACAAATAACTAGGTTTAGTTTAGAGAAGATCGTGGTTTGGGGTTAAAATAAGCGCCTTTAGGTTGAGGACATGGCGTTGTCAGCGAAGCCGGGTAGTAATAAAAATGTGGTTAAGGTTGTAAATGGTCACAGATCACAGAGGGAACCAAACAGTGGTCTCCTGTGAAAGTCCTGTGTTTTGTCATTCAATCCATCCACCCCCAACCTCCTTAAATATGTTTTTGACTATTGGAGCAAGTTTTAGAAGTGGTCCCCATAAATACAAGGATGCTTTATATACATAATATATGTAATGACACACCTACCAGGACATTAATAATAGATTGTGTTAGATGTAAGACTGTAAACATAACTTTTGTTTCCACCTTTAATAGTAGTACAGGCAGCAGCCAACTGGGATGCAACCTAATTTTAAGTATATCTATTTTTGTGTTTTATTTAATGTATACCTTTTGCATAATATTTTGTAGACTCGTTATAGTTTTTTAAATGGTAATTTGACCATAGCTTAAATAAATGCAGCACAGTAAAAGTACAGTATTTCCTTCCTGAAGAGATGGTAGAGCAGAAGTATAAAGCAGTGTATAACTATAATACAAAAGGTAAGTGTATATGAGTAAATGTGGTGTATCATATTTAAACACTACAGCATTTTATAGCAGGAAATACCACAGGCTCAGTTTCTGCACCCTCTCCTTCCAAATTCTATTTCATTTTTCACTGGTTTTAACTAAAAGCCTGTTGTTTTGTGTGGTCTTTATAGGCGCTTGAGTTGTGGAGCAAAATGCACATCAACAAGATGTGTATGAAGAATAGCTTTCAGTCTCATCCAGCCCACTGGGGAGAGTGATATTCAATCTGATAATTGCGTATTGATAGATCGGAGTAAGTGGCGGCATTGATAAGTGTGGACTGAAGGTCTTGTATCCGGCGGTGAGGATGGTTGTCAGGAGGGAGCAGAATCGATCCACATCGACCTGCAGCTCTACACCCTCACTGGCCTATTTTTTTCTTGTCTTTTCTATCCTTGGCTTCTATTTTCTTTCTTTTTGTTTGCCTTTTTTCCTCACCTTCTTCCTCACTATATATTCACTTCCTTTTGGTTCAATTCTTCTCTCTTCTCTTCTTCTCTCTCAGTACCGGCCCAGGAATCGACAGAAACAGCCAAAGCTCTGGCTACGAGGCTTGTGTACAAATAATAAACAGAGCAGAGAACAGAGGACAGACAGAGCAGGGTGAAGAACAGTCAGAGAGAAACAGAGCACCACATGATGCAACATGCGGTTATGTGTTATCAAGCATTCAATCTATACAACAAATAGCACAACCTTTGTGAAAATAAAAGAATACAGATATAAGGTAATAAGATAATGTAATGTAAGGTAATGTAAAAATATAACTGAGGCCAAGGAAAGTAAAACAGAACAGAAGTTGCGAGGGTGCACTGGCCCAGAATCTAACGCCCTCCTGGCTAGTTTACAGGAAGTGGCACACTACTGTTGACTGAACTCAAATATATGTGCTAGGCAAAATTGCAGTTGACTGTGTGTGTGTGTGTGTGTGTGTGTGTGTGTGTGTGTGTGTGTAATTGTTGGAGATTGCCCTGTTGCATGACTAGGGGTTGAAAATGCCCAGTGAGTAGGAGAAATGCAATGTGAGCTACAGTATGTATGAGGATGAAGAAGAGGATATGTCTGTGTGTTTATGGAACTAGACTACTGCACATAGTAAAATAAATGGATTAATATTTCTAGGAAATAAAATGCATCTACGCCATCTTTACTTCCCATCTCCCCTCTCCCACAGCCCCTCCTTTTCAATTACATGTCCCACTTCATGCCTATTTCTTTCTTTAATTGCTCCCTTCTGCTGGCCCTATTCAAACAATAAAGTCCAATGAAAATACAAATATGCTACCACGCATACATATCTGATAGTCTAGTCACTGTGACTTTAATTTTATAGTACTTCACAGCACTGAATGCCCTGTAGCAAACAAAATCTAGAGAATTAAAAAAGGATGACAACCTGGGAGGAAATTTTAAAGTTTTAAAGTTTTAAAACTATTTCACTCTACTGAAAAAGAAATTGTAAATAAGTTTGTTAGAGCCACAATGTGTTTGATTCTTGCCTCAGCACTTCTATGGTTGTGCTGCAAAGACACTTAGGGGTAGACCAACCTCACCCACGCTCATCTGATGATTTAGGGACTTGAATGAATGGGTCAAGCCTAATGCATAAAATGCATCCATTTTCATCAAGATTGTTCCATTTGTATTAGCAAAACTATGGTTTCGACCAAATACTTGCTAAACTAATGACATTCCCATTTGCATCTAGGCCAGCTTTATGTAGCACTTATTACTATAACTAAGACAGGAAACATAGTAAACTTAACCTTACAAACATTAGTGTGTTTTATGTATGTGAGGAATGCTGATGTTAGCAACCTGACTTAAGTCTAGACTCTACACTCAAAACATTATGTCATCTGGAGTTCATGCTGTAATCATATAAATTCTGCACACAGTACAGCTGGTGTTAAATGTAGCCATACTCAAAAGTCCAAAAAGCCTTTATTTTGTCTACAATGCTGTCCAGAAGACCTGACAACATTTCGGACCCAGTAAATGGCTCTCTTCCTTAACTTTTTTCTTTTCTAACCTCCTCTCACCTCCTCCTCTCTGGTTCCTCCTTTTTCTTTTCACTCTCTCCTCAACATCACCAACCCCTCCTTGCTCTCCCTCCCTCCTTTCATCATGTATCACACCCCCAGGGTACAGATCAACACTCCTTTCCCCAGCTCCCTTCCTCTTAATCTCAGTCTCCTGCCTTATCCTTCTCCTCCTTTCCCTTCTTGTCAACCCTTTTTCATTCTCTTCCCTTCCTTCTGTAGCTTCAGTGCGTCAGGCATTTCCCAGTAGGTGTGTGTGGGGTCATTGAGGTCAGGGTTCTGGTTGTGCAGTCACATCTTCTCAATTACTGGTACACACACCTTCACATGTGTGTTTGTCATGCTACATGCTCTGCTCTAATCTTGGTTTGTCTTTTCATATCATATCTCAGCATGGGCCAGAATGTGTGTGTGTGTTTTTCCTCTAAGAATCACAAAGCTCTGTTTTTGTGCTTCAGCACGTGTGTGTGTGTGTGTGTGTGAACTGGGCTACTCACGCTGCGATGCGCATGCAAATGTTTCACCTCAGCAGATCGAAAGCTAGATTAGCTCCCAGTGTCTTGCAACTGCCTGTTGCTATGGAAACTGGGTATCCTCTGTGCGTCACCTGTGCCCATGTTTGGTCTGGTTTCCTGCTCGCTTCTGTCAGTTTCCCTCTTGCTCTTGCTCTCTCTCTCTCTTGTACTAATTTACTGTCTTTGTCTCTGTAGTACAAACCACGCACTCTGAAACAGAAACACACACACACACACACACACACACACACACACACACACACACACACACACACACACACACACACACACCACACAGATAAAGTACTGGACACAAGCTGCACTAATTAAGCTTTCTGTTAACCAAATAGATTAATAAGAGCATTTGCATAAGCTATACACTAAGCACAATTTGAGGTGAACTACTCACACACAACCGAAACCACATCATACACACCACATTAACACAGACAAAACATGAAATGTATTGGAAACACATGGCTCATAGTGAAAACACATTACTCTGTGATGTTCTTCAGCAGAATGAGCTTTGATCAGTGGGCAGTTGATGAAACAGATGTGTCGCTCCTAATGAATCAGCAATGAGAAACAGTGGCTCATACTAAAAGCATAGTGATTTTTCATCATCAGTGGACTGTGGATAGTGACCCACATGGGCAGTGGGTGTGACCTGCTGCAAACCATGACTGAGATAATACAGCTCTGAGATGTCAGTGTTCCTTTTTCCCAAATTTACAAATGTGGAAACCTCTGTCTGAGGCAGCAACTGTGCATCAGTACTTAAAGCATTAGTTCGCCAGTTTGCAAAATACACTTATTCACTCTCTTGCTAACTGATGGGAAGATTAATACCACTCTTGCATCTGTACAGTAATAATGAACCTACAGCCAGCAGCCATTTAGCTCAGCAAAAAACATTCCTTAAATCTTTGGTCAAGTTATTCTAATCATGTAACAAAATGTATTTCATCCATATATTTTTTGAAAACAATCCTTTCCCTCTGGTTTCACAGCACAGGCCTACCACTGCTTTTACATCAAAACGCATTTATTGTGATGCACATGCAGGATGTGCTGTAGTATCAACATTACAACAGGTCCTCCAAATTTAACAACAAAATATGTTTGTTTTTTTGTCTGTGCCCTCCAGAATTACACACATAAGATTTTTCTGATCGGACGTCTCTATCGGCAGACAGCCATTGCAAATCACTGTTTCCAGAATCCATCTGTTGGATCAAATCTGAGGTTAAGGTTTGGTTTGATCTAGGCACAAAAACGACCTGGTTGGGATGAGGGAAAGATGGTGGTTTGGATTAAAATGCCTGGTCTGAAAAAAACAAACAAACAAACATGAATTTCTATTGGAGATGGAAATAAACGGCAGTGTTGAACACTTTGTTGATCCATCCACCCACTCTGACCTCTCCCTGAGTGTACTTTTGTCACAGACTTCCTCTTCCTACTTTGCTCCCCGCCATAATTACTACAGTCAGTAGAGGTGCTATGCAACTTGAGCATAAACATGTTTTGGGGTACTGGCTGAAACAATGATGCCAAGGGTTTTTCCTGAGAGGATGGCAGAACAGGAAGCTCCATTTAATGCCGCGTCACGCCCTCGCTGATACCCAGTACGCTTAAGCAGTATGTGCCGACTCCAATCCAGCAGATTGGACTGGGGCATTCCTACTGGGGCTGACTGCCACCCCTTACACACACCAACTGCAAACAAACTCTAGGAAGAAGTTTTTGTGCAATTCGAGCTTAAGCTACTATTTGGGCAGACGCTGATGCAGCCATATGAAAAGTGTAGGTCTTGGCTATCTCCTCGGTGCCTGCACACAGCAAGACTCTGAGACAACTTTACCAGAGGTTACAGATTAGTTTTGGACAGCAGGGCGCTTGTATCAGAAAGCAGAGTCCCATTGAGGAAAATGAGGATAAGGACAGAAAGAGACAGACAGTCAAGCAAAGACAGATAGATGAGACTCCAGTGAGAAGGACAGCAGAAAAGAGAGAGAGAGAGATGGGTCTATCAATGAAGCAAGTGGGTGGACAAAGCCACCACTGCAGTGAACGAACTGATCAGGCTTGACCCTCCTCCTCCCCTTTCCTCTCTCCTCATCGATTCAGCAGCAGCAGCAGGCATAACAAAACTCAAAAAGAAAAAAGAAAAAGGCTACAGGCTCTGCAGCATAACAGCTTTGGGAAAAACAATCTCCTTTTTTCTTTTTTTTTAATGCTGTGTCCACTCCTCCTCCACCTCACACCCCACCCCAACCACTGCCACCTCCTCCTACATTTCCCTAACAATAATCAGTCTCTGCCTGACACCCCTCCTCCTTGATACTTTCCCGACACGAAGTGTAACAGGCCAATTTTTCAGAAGACACCTCTCCACTCATTCTTTCTCATCTGTTGCACATCCATGCATCCAATCAAGGCTTCAGAACCCAACTAAACCTCTCATCTCGCCTTCTATTGTGTCTGGAAAACAGCATCCTCTCTCTGACCTACAATAACCTCCCATGCAGATCCTCATTTTTAGTCACCTCGCCTCCTCCTTCCCTGTTGCTCACTTAAACTCCCCTTTATCCCTGGCTGACAGGGAACAAACCTCACCCACTGCAACTTCACCTCTAGCCTGCAGCGCGGTTTCTCTATAGCGCATACAGGCGTGAATATGATAAGATCAGGGACATATGAATATTCAGGGTGTTTCAGTATTCTGTTAATTGCTCTCCTGGCACATTTCGCTTCTGGTTGCAGCAAACTGCATGTGGCTTTGCTACTATGCAGGAGAGAAAACAGGAATGATAAATGTGACGTGGAAGAGCTTTAAGGGAAATAATGCTAATGAGAAACATAATCACAAGTGACAAAAACTCCTCTGTGACTCCTACTAAGACTTCAGGTTTTTTAACAAGACAAATGCATCAGAGAGGGAAAAGGATTCTGATTTTCTTAAAATAAATTCATAATTAGATGCTTTTATTTGCTATTAGAATACAACAACGGCAATGTAAAAGTAGAACTGTTCAGAGATTTAAATATATACTGAAAGGTAAGTCAACCAGTCATGTGCTGATGCATGGAGTGGCAGGAGGATTTCTAAAAGTTGCTCTCTCCTCTTGTCACCCTTCCTTACATAACGCTCATCTGCTATATTATTTATAGGCTTATCAGAGTCTCTGCTGGACAATCCCTTATATAATATCTATATTTATGATCAGGTTTCTGCCAGTTTGATTGTGTCGTCCTTCTTGCTCAGGTAAAACCAACCACTGTTGAGCCGACACACCGAGGAGGCCTTTAATCAACAGGGAGTATGTGTGTATAAATGGGTGTTTGAGTGTGTGTGTGTGTGAGAGAGAGAGAGAGAGAGAGAGAGAGAGAGAAAGAGAGGAAGGGAGACTGAGTCGATCTATCCTTTCCTTTTTCTGAAGGACTGAAGAGACAGTTTGGGAGGCAGATGATACTGCAGTATAGACCAGAGCCAAATGCAAGACATAACAACAGCTTTGAAACTCTTTCAACAGGGGACAAGTTGCAGCCTGTAGAATTAGATAACTAGATATCATGCTCTGTTTCTGTTCAGGTTAAGCCTTTACTGCCATTAATAAGAAATGTGTTTGTAAAACATTTCAGATTTTAGATAATTAAATAAAGACAAATTAAAAAGTTAAACATTTTTTAAAATTTTATTTACCTAATATATGTGCACCTGTTTCATTTCAGTCTCCACCGTGTTTGCTGTCATTCACAGTTTTTCCTCTCCTCTGCTTTCTGTTCTGTTCTCCACACACACACAGAGCAGAGCAGGAGAGACAGGTCGACAGCTTGTTACCTTTATGCAATAAAAGTGTTTCAGTGGGTGTTATAAATCCTGCTCAAACCACAGATGGACAGATGGTGACCCCAATCATCTGAAAGTCAGGGTGAAATATCAGCATTTTAAAACACACACAATCTTGGCGACATTGGTGAGGATGTTAGCAGTTCTGTTGCTGTTATGAGTTTCCCAAAACAAGCAGAGGCGGATAGGTTTTACCCAGCTTGGCTGCTTTCAGAGAGGAAAAGGAAGACTTGTTTGTTTTGTTTGCTTGTTTGCTCAGGTCCAAATGTTCTGTAAATGTAACCAAACACAAAAGGTTTGGCGAATGGAGATGCCGCACTATGAGCCGGTTCCATTTTGTCTATTGCATACATGTGGGTGACACTATATATTATTCCCTCTAATCAACAGGTGGTAGTAAGGTTAAGATGCCTCAATGAAAACAGCAAAGAATAGAAGCGGGTAAATATGAATATAGATGATGCCGATTTAAAATAATTCAAACAGCTGTAATCAGCTTTGCAAACAAGGAGGGAAATACATTCAACATATCTGTAAGACCTCAAGGAACATACAGCATTTTGGGTGGGAGAGTAAGTACAATGGTACGTGCCCACACCACAGGGCACCTTTAAAGTTATGGGCAGCAAAACCACAAATAAATAGCAAATTACCTGAAATATGCGATGTTGTGCAGGAGCTGGAGTGGGACCGCAAAAGTCAAGGACACCTTAGAATAGATTTGTCACAATAAGCAACACCCTTTATATATTACATATTCATTTTCCTTTATATAATATGAATATATTGACTATGCAGCTTTAAACAAGCCACAGAAAGTAACATAACTAGGGAATGAGCTTTATGAGAGAAGAAGAAGAGATAAGTTTTGTTTTGACTCCATGTCAGATATCCATTATACTTGTATATTCAATGAAATAAAATATTGTCTACTTTTTAAAAGGATATCTTCGAGTTACACTTTTGCCTTTCTTCCAGAAAACATGCGGGTCAAGTAGCCCGGCTTCCATCTGGTTATTTTCCTCTACATTTGGTGGTTTAAGGCTACTGGCACCCCTCCGCCATGATCACTGCCACCAATTAGCTGCCCAAGATGTCTCAGTTTGCCAATTAGAGGCAGACAGGGTTAAGAAAGCTCAGAAAGGCCAAATGAATTCTACAGAAAAATACACAAATTACAACACGAAGGGTCTGAGGTCTTAAGTATTCTCATGATGCTGGGATCTGTTTTGTTTCAACATTCCCTGCAAATGATATCATGTGGGTTTGATTCCATTCTGTTATATATACGAGACTCACAAGATAGGTATTATCTCACTAATGTTCAAACAATTTTTACAAAGGAAGTATTATTGCAAATGCTGCAGCTGTGATCTGTCTTGTGTGATATATATTTATTGTATCTGTTTTGGGTCTCTCTTTCCCAGGAATCGCTCTGTCGATTCGAGCCATAAGACCCAACCTCAGTCACCCAGCGTTATTGGTCTCACTAAGAAACCAACCACATATAATAAAAGTCTGTACAAATTAACCACAGCTTGGTGTTAAAGAGATCTATGGCACCTGCCAGTCTTCACTTAATAATGATGAATCACTGCAACACACACCACACACACTCACACAGG
This sequence comes from Lates japonicus, assembly GCA_033238685.1. Classification (NCBI taxonomy): domain Eukaryota; kingdom Metazoa; phylum Chordata; class Actinopteri; family Centropomidae; genus Lates; species Lates japonicus. Next base: position 666,799 of record BRZM01000038.1, on the reverse strand, counting down.
AATACATTTTCTGTTCACCCAGTAAACCTTACAGGTACCAAAATGATCATAAAACACATACTATATTATTATATTTTAAATATTTTGTACGAGATATCAGTTTTATTGGTGTGAAACATGACCTCTATCATTACTAAACCAGAATATTAGCATTTATACCATCACATTAAAGTTATCGGCTCTTTGGAAAAGAGAGAGAGGTTATGAGCATGGAATCCATTCAGCATGAAATTAAGGTTATGGAAATGATTTCTTTAAACTCAATTTTGTGAATATATTTTGTCAGTAACTTTTTTGAGATATGGACATGTACTGTATTTAATATCATTAATTGAGTTAATCTAATTAAGCAAACAAAGTATTTTGATAATTGGATTAGTCCTTTTTGGTTGCATTTTTAAATGAAGTGATCGCGGCTTTTCAGACGCTATATAAGAGAGAAACTAAATATCTGAGGGTTTGGCTTTACACAAAACAAACATAAACATCAGATGTTGCTGTCTTTGTGACATTTTATAGACAGGATAGCAGAAAATAATTGGCAGATTAATCATTAATGAGAATAATCATTCCTTGCAGCCACAGTTTGCATGTATTCATATTGTTTATGCTGGCTTCAGTGGGCTGCAGGCAAAAACAGACAATACTGACGGTGTGTACTTCAGTGTATGTGTGTGCATGTGTATGTGATGTCCAGAGTGTCTGTCTGTGTCTGCTTGCTTGCATAAAGTATGCAATTATTGGATTATATGCATGTGTGAGCACATCTGTTACTGTGTGCATGTATGCTTAATGGAAGTAATGCTATAATAGATTGTAATAATAGCATACCATAATGTGGTAAACAGCAATACTATAGTCTGTGTGTGTGTGTGTGTATGTGTGTGTGTGTGTGTGTGTGTGTGTGTCCCAGTGGGTTGTTTTGGGAAGTGAAGGGTTGGAGTCCTGAGTGCTGAGTAAGCGGTGCAGGAGCAGAGCTGGGAGACTGCAGTGCTGCTGGCAGCAACACACACTGATTTGAGCTCAGACTGATACTCAGCAGAGGGGGTGGGGTGGGGGTAGAGGAGAGCAGAGGAGAAGAGAGGAAAGAGTAGGAGAGGAGAAAAAGGCCCCCAAAAAAGGCTCTTACACTGTAAAAAAAATTACCCCCACACATGCACTCACACTCACGCAGATAAATATCACAAGAACTGTGATGTTTTCCCACAGAGGAGCCAGAATAACATAAATGTCTATACACAGTGATGCACAAAATCACAAGCCACATACACATGCAGACATATAATAAAAAGACACACATAAACACATGAAAAACATACAGTATTTGCAAAGGAAAACTATTATGTGTCTGTGTTATAGATCCTTAAATGACACATTGTGAATAAAATGAGGATTCCTCTCTGTAAAAACAGACACATATACTCTATACATAGACACAGGCTCATAAAAACAGGAGTACACCCAACCACACAGACACACACACACACGCACACATACTTCATGACCATATAAGCCCGAGCCCACGCCCTGACAAACACACTGCGTCATGGCCAGCAATCAGAGCCAGGAGTCTTGTTTACTCCCTCTAACCTGTGTGCCACTGATTGTGCTAGAAAAGCCCTCATCTTCTCTCCTCCCGCCCACTCCTCCGCTTCCCCTCTCACTCCTCTGTCGTGCTCCCTCCCCACCCTCTACTCCCCACCCCCTCCAACCCCATCCTCTCTCTCCCCAACCTCCACCTCTTCTCCCTCTTCTATCCTCATGTCCTTTCGCCTTCCCTTGCTGTCAGTAGTCTCTTTCCCTCACCTCTCCTTCGTTATGAATGGCTCTGCTGGGCTTTTGGGGATGTTTTTCACTCACTGTCTTTGATTGTCTTTTTTTGTATCATAACATAAGTGTGTGCCTCTTTCTGCCACCTCTCTCTGCTTTCATTCCTCCCTTCTCCTCTCCCTCACTGTCATCACTCTCATCCATTGCCTCTTTCTCACATCCTTGTCATCAATAGCATTGTGAGCATGTATATTTAAACTATCCAGGCCCTGTATTATGAATCTCAAAGCCCCTATCCCCCCCTCGCCCCCCTCTGCCCGTATATTTGATTATATAACTGAGTCCCCATGGACCTTGAGGACACTGCAATCTAATTTTATCTGGTGATGGTGGTGGTGATGATGGGAGTGTGCATCAATGCGACATTTAACACAGAAAAAGATGAGCATTTTCTCAGATGACTCCTGATATGCACATCAACAACTAGAATATGGCCCAAACACTGGCATCTTCAGAGTCAACCACCCTGAGGCCATTAATGAAGTCAATTCATCAAGACAAAGATAAAACAGGGAGGGTGAAAGTAAATTCTTAACCATCTTCTGATGACGTTCTCTTTTTATTAATATGTGAAACGCCAATTCAAGTGAAGTGGTTAATATGAAAACAGTAAATACACATGGCTGCCATTTTGATGTCTTTCTGTGCTAGAAACACAAGAGCTCCCTCCAAGTTTTCTGTCCTCCCAGCTTAATAAACAACCAAACCCCTGCACTGCTAAATTTGCCAAACAGCGCCACACACTGGCTTCAACATGGAACTGCATCTGACTGTAGAGCAGATACTGAATATTCTGGCACTCAATTCCAGCAACATGGAGGACAACCAGCAGTGAAATCAAACACCACAGCATTAAGGAGGCATAGTGTCTCATGGAGCCATAAGCTGCATATACAGTATAACAGGTCAAAAGCATGTTTCACATACTATAAAGAATGTTCCAAGAAAGAAAGAAAGAAAGAAAGACAGCCATCATCTGCCACTTCTACCAGAGTCATGTCTCTCTCTGCAGCTCCACACACTGCAGAGTCAGGAGAGGATTTTAACCACCTTCCTAACTGTCTGAAGTGTGTACTTACAGCACAGTTTTACCCCTCTATTCTACTCCCAGTTTTAATTCAGTAATAGCCTGTAACACTAAAACTCTTATTCTCTGGATACTTACATGATATCCATCTAACTGGGCCTATTAACTGCCTGGCTCATTTGACTAAGTTACGCTGAGGAAGTGTAATGTGATTAATGTCTTACTCCAGTCGCCCTATCAGGGTATTTAACTTTCAAGACCATGTAATTTTAGACAGAGGACTGGTTCTGGATTTGAACCAGGCTGTAAGCAGAGAAAGCACAGTACCCACCAATTCTGTATACATGTACAAAATCTTTATATGCAGTATACAGTATGTTCCAGTGTATTGACAAATATATATATGTTTTGGGTTTTTACTGTGTTTAACAGTAGCCAAGAGACACAAACAGTCCCTGAGCACTGTGGATATACAGCACTGAATGTGTACCTAGGACATATCTTTACTTTTAATTGATTATTCACATTTGGATTATTTGGATGCATGTGTTATTTGATTGAAAAGATTAAAATATAAATGCAGATTCTACCTTAGATTCAGGTATTCCGGTGTGTTGAAGCTATACATGTAGTATATGTAAATGACAGGATTAAAAAATGAGAGGTTTAGTAACATGATGTCCAGCTGTGTTGATTAAAGCAGCTGTAATGGAAATAGATCAATCCATAACAGTTGCAGGTGGTCAACCAGCTCAGGTGTGTAATTCCAAAATGTCTGAGTGTCTCTGTCTTTCTAACCTACTTCCAGGCTTAGTCTGTGGTTTTTGCTAGCTCCAGCGTTGTCGTCTGGAGGTTGTGGCTGAAAGGCATCATGAAGTCGTCAAAATCCACTTCAAGGGATAAGAGCTCCTTCCGTCTCTCTATCTTTGACATCAACTGGCTGGTGGTGGGTGGCTTCCCCCAAACCTGAGACAGACACACAAATCACAAAAACATATAGACAGAGACTGCAAAAAAGAGAACTGTGTACAATTATTCAATAAGTTGGTTACAGCACTGAACTGATGCGTGCCGGTGGCAAAACAGGAGAAGTGTGCTAGAAATACTGAACGCCCACTACTTTTCAAAGTGAATGTAAAATGTACAAGAGTTTACTCTGTCAAAGCATCCTCTTCAAGTACTAGTGGATTGGAAGCTTACTTTTACTTTAATAAGACACAGAAATAAAAATACTTTGGTGTGTAATGAATGTAAATAAAAGGGCCTTAAAACATTTGCTTAAACCAGACCTTTAGCACACTGTGACCCTCTACAGCAGCAAAGCATCAACAACTATAGTTATAAGTAATAATGTGCTATACAGGCAGTTGCTAGAGTATACTGAGGCAACCTACAGTAAATAGTGATGAGGCCTACCGTTTTTGGCACAAAGGTGATATCCATAGTGTTGGTTTTCCCTTCAGTGATCCTGGTGTTCTGCAGGATGATGCTCTTTGAATCCTTCTGAGAAGTCTTTCCCACTGTTGCAGTCGATGTCTCTGCCTGCACTGTGCCTTCTGCAACACTGCCCTGTCGGGGACACCACGTTTTTCAGATTTCCATTATTTCTCTTCAAGTACTTTGTGCAGTTGCTACAACAGCAAAGGTCAGAGTCAGATTCAGGTCAGTCAGAGAGAGAGGGGTGTTACTCAACAAGGCTGGAGGCTGCAACGAGACAGCCAGACACATCAAGAATAGTGCACAAATTTAGGTCACAAAATTTAAGTGTAAACTGTGTCTCTTTGAAAATTAAAATTGCTAATTGTTAAAATTAAATGAATAACTTAAAAAACTTGGTGATCAGTGATAAAGATAGAAAAAAAAAAACATAGTCAAAGAAACCAACAAGTCCTCCATCCTAAACGAGGGAGCTTGTTCCTACCCTCAGGTACCACCCATAGGAATGTACCAGCGGACACAGTTAATGTTAAGGAACAGTCTCGTACGGATGCTTTGTCCAACCAAACAGCTGTCTCCCTTGCTGAAGTCCTGAGCTTTGTTGACCCATTCAACCACCCTAACCTCCTCCTGTCTTAGACCGTGTTGCTCTTTGTACTATGTAATCTACCCATCAAGAAAACGTAACTATGGGTCATAATAAGCTGCTGCACAGATTGCTTTGGGCTAAAATAAGTAACTATGAGAAGAGTAGTGACCAAACTCATTTGCATGTTTAAATTGTTAAATATAAAGAACACACACACATACAAATGGCAAAATGGCAAAATGACGATAGCTATCACTCTCCTTGCCTGTAGATGTCGTACAGACAGATGTCTGTATCTGCATTTTTAACCTGCTGCTGCTGTGACTCTCCCTGTACGTGGTATCAGGTTGGACCAGAACTGAAGGTCCTCTGTCTCTGCAATTGGGTATTATCTAGGCCTGGTTTCAAGTGTTTTGCATCAATGCTAATGTGTCCTTGTTTCAGCCAGGCCCTGCTTTAAAACCATTTAGTTTCAAACACCATACTCACATCTGGAAGCCAAAGACTTCTACTTACATCAAGGCCACTCAGCAACTCTGAGCAGCTCTATTATTTATGTTTACAATGATAAGGTCCTCACACTGTGTCTTTCTACTTCTATGGCAGAACACTGAACTGACTTTCTGATTTCTTAATCAAATTTGTTTTTTGCGAACATAGAAAATGTAATACCTGCCTCTGGCCTTTAGTGTGATTAATAGAGAGTATGGCTTATTATCTCAGGATCATAGGTTCAAAGCCATGAGTGAGTGTAACACTGAAATGAAAAGCATGTACTTTGACTTGAGGGTGCATGTATTATTTACACGACTGACTTACTCATGAGTCACAGTAGATGGAAGTTTAATAGGCTGATCACTTTCTTATATTAGTTAGCGAATTCCTGCAGTTCTGTTGAGAATTTTTGTCATTTATTGCCACCAGTCTGACATTAGCAGAAAACAGGAAAGCACAGGAGCACTTTCTGTTATGATCATTAATGCTTAGAGGGTAACAGCTCCACATTATACCTGTGTGCAATTTATTCTGCTTGATAGACTCTTTCTTGCCCTTTAGAACTGCTGCCTGCAACTATGCTAAACTATGTATATTCCTGATGTATTTGTGCCACCTGCTGCTCTCTGAGCCTTAATGACAAAATCAATACATTTTGTCTGATTGTGGCCTCGATATAGGAGATGCAAATCCAAGTGACAGTGTGATCTGGTTGGTAACATAACACATCTGGTCTAATTTGCTTACAAGTTGGTGCCTTGCAGTCACCAGATCTCTTTACAGTCTTGGGTTTCTCACGCTGAAAACAGAGGCCACAGTACATGGATGAAAACCAGGCTGAGAGATTACCTTCAGTCAAATGTTGGTTACCTTTTAGTTTAACATCATTTAGAGTCATATTCTGTTGTAAATTTTTGCAATGCAGGGCCAGTGGTCAAAATTCATTTGTATCTGCAGAGAGTTACCTTTCCATGTTTATGGCTTCAGAGTAAAGAAAAGCTATGTATATTCCCACAGTGACAGCCATGATTTTTTTCTGAATGTGTCTAATTGGGTTTTGTGGACAGTGAATAAAGAAACATACGCAATTTTCAGTTTGCACACATGCATTAGACAAAGAAAACAGAAAAAGTTTGAAGCCTCGCGATTTTAATATGTTTGTAGTTGGCTGGTAAAAATATTTTAATGGAGTTACTTGGATACCTTGTCTTTAGCAGGTTTTGGTTTTTGACCTTTGCCCCCCTTTCCCTTTGTCTCCTTTGATTTAGGCAGAGAATCCATCTTGTCTTTGACCAGGTCAATGATCCTGGAGTCTGAAAAAGCTCTAGCGATGTCAAGGCAGTTTTGCTCTGAAGAGAAAGAAAATGCAGTCAGTCAAATAATGGCAGAAGTTACAGTGTTATCTATAAAAAAGAAGGAGCTTGCTACAATAACCGCAGTATATTTGTCAGTAAATTTGGTTTAGGACAGTTCAGTAAACAAATATACAAAATATCTGAATGCTGACACTTTATATTTCAAACAAAGTTAATTTCAGCAGCAGTATTTTTCAGATGAACTTTGATATATTTTAGATGTAGAGTCAAACCTTTCTTGTTCTCTGCATTTACACTGGCGCCCGCCTTGATGAGGAAGTCCACACAGGAGGGTCGAGAGCTCTCGATGGCCCTCATGAGGGGCGTGCCTCCACTGAGCGCTCGAGCATCTATGACAGCCCCCGCCTCCACCATAAGTTCAACAAGTTCCACTTGACCGGCGTGAGCTGCATGGTGGAGGGGCGTCCAGAAGAACTGGTCACACACATTTACATCTGCCCTGTCAGGAACAGTTCACATCATGGTGTCATTTAAAGATTTGTTTTAATATCACTTACCTCATACATATATCTCAAACATTAGATATTCAGATGTCCCTGAACACACCGGTAAAGACAATTTTCAAAATGGCCCCTGCTTGTATCATGCAGTAAAAACCAAACTTTTCACATAAAAAGAAGGTGCTGAAATGTTCACTGTTGATTAATGGTGGATTTCCCATCCTGAAAAACTTTCTAATTTTCTGAAAACTAATTATATAGAGTGATGAAACAAATAGACACTAAGAACACTGCTTACTTAGCATTGCCAATAATCCAACAACACTTTTGGATTATTGCTAATTTTGAGAGAGCAGCTGAACCTTTTACCAAAATTTTACAGTTTGTGTTTTTGTGCATATACATGCTTATTTATGATGAGATGTTTTGTAAAAATGGCTTCATTTTCAAATTGCACTAAATGTTTTACAGTGTATTTAATGTTATAACCCTTAAAAAAATGTTCTGCAATAGCCATTCAGTGTATTCACAATTTGATATAACTTCCCTATGTAGCAGTTTTCAGTTTTAGTTGTGGGGTATGCCATTCCACAGCGGGAGTGTGAAATAGTCACAGGAAATATAATGCGTTTGTCACAATGTTAGCACGGACAGTGACTGTTCATCAAACATGTATACAAAACAAAAGTCATTGTCATTTTTTCTGCATGTAAAGAGACACACCATTCCTGACAAAGTAAAGCTCAACAAGTGTTTGCTGCCACCAGTGTTCTGGACCTATGGGTGTCACCAATCAAGAATTATAACTTTACACTCATATTGTTGTTCATCAGTCTCACATAATAATGATAATCTTCATAAATGAAACTAAAAAGCATGCGTTATTGCAAAAAGTGAAGAAACCATGAGTTTTCTCACCCCCGGCTGAGAAGGTACTGAGCCACCTCGTAGTTGCCACTGGAACAGGCCACCATCAGCGGGGTTTTATAAAACTGATCTTGAACATCCACAGGAACCCCCTGACTGAAAGCAAGGTCCAATGACTCCAGATCTCCACTTTTCACACAGTAGCTGATATTGACGTAGACCTTCTCTGGCTTCTCCATGTACCATCCAGAATCATTCATTAAGGGATGTTCTGGCGGGTGATCACGGTCAAATCGACGGATGTCTGAGCAGTTGTAGTATGTCTCGATCATGAAGTGAGGTGGTCCTCCGTCCGGTCGCCGGGGCATGAGCTCCGCTGGGAGGGTGCAAATGGGCATCGGGAGAACAAATTTACCCTTCTTCTTACCTCCTTTTCCTCCCTTCTCCCCCTTTTTCTTTTTAGGCATATATGAGGAGAGGAGGAATGGTTTCTTGATGTACTTGACACCTTTGATGAAGTCATTTATGTTGACACACCCCTCTTTTCCCTTGTCATGTGCTGAAATGACTGTATGGATCTGGTCCAATTCAACTGGAGCTTTTAGATCCTCTAACACTGAAATAAACATCTCTGAGGTAACTGTGTCCGATTTGTCCCCAAAGGCTTGCCGTAATTCAGTCTCATACTCATAAGACCAGTCGTGGAGGGTCAGGGCCCAGCGGTCTGACATGGGGCCAGGACCGCTGGATTTGTTGCCTTTCCCCTGTTGCCTCTCAGCTTTCCTCAGCTCCTTGGCTGCTGCTTTGTGACCAGCATCTTTAGCAATCTGACGTGGCAGCAAACCTTCCTGGTTCTTTAGTTTGGGGTTACAACCTGAACACAGAGCACAGCCACAGTTTTATGAAAAATATAAACATAAGGTCAAATTACCTGATTTGATTTAATTGCAGCAGCATATCATCCCATTTAATTGATTTTCCGGGCTCTACGTGTATTACAAAAGAGATATAAGCTTACAACATAAACTATATATAGAGAGACCAATAGAGGGCCTGTGTCAATCCTGTGACAGCAATCCTTAAGGTATTAGGAGAAGTGATCACAGAGCTAATCTTTGCCTTGTCTTTGAAAACCCAAAAAGCTGAAATTCACTGCATTAACATCTGGGTGCCTATTATTGTTCAACTCTCTCATAGCACCTCTCTGAGCCAGGAACTTGCAGCAGTTAGCATTTCCTGTGGCAGCAGCATAGTGTAGGGCTGTGCAGTCCTCAAGGTTAATCACGCCCATGTCTGCTGAGTATGCAGACAGCACCTGAATCACCTGGAAGGCACAAAACACCAGAGAGAAACGGATCAGATCACAGATCAGAAGAAACACTTAATGAGAATGATTCAGAAATATTGTGTATGATACTTCGAAGTGATGTGGAATATACAGGAATATTGTTTTATGACAGTGTTGTCATATTCAAACATTAGGCTATTCCTTGTACTTAAAAAGTGAAGTTGAGTGTCTAAGCAGTTAATGCACCTCAAAAAAGCCTCCCATAGCCGCATAGTGCACTGCTGTGAAGCGTTTCCCATCCAGGGTGTTGGGGTTTCCCCCTTTCTTGAGAATGGCTCTCACAAGCTCCAAGGAGCCCGCCTTGGCTGCCTCCATCAATGCTGTGACACCAGTTTTCTGAGGAGAGGAGAGGAGAGGAGAGGAGAGGAGAGGAGAGGAGAGTCAGTAGTCAGTCTTAGGAGTTAGTTACAGTTCCTGTTAATTCCTCAGTACTATCCCTGCCATTTAATATTTAACCTGGTTTGTTGCATTGGGGTCTGTCCCACCATCCAGCATGATGAGACACAGGGGGGTGCACTCCTGAGCTTTTTCACACATCAGCTGGAAGACATGAGTCCCCTGCGCTGACACGTTGTTGGCGTCTGCTCGGCACTTCAACGCCACCTGCAGGCAGCGGGCGTGGCGCTTGGTGGGGTAGATACAATAGAAGAGCAGACCTAAAATGAGAGGAGGAAAGGGGTATAAAGGTTTAGAAAAAGTGAATGAAACAGGAGAGACACAATGGCTCTGATAATACTCTGATGATAAGAGAGATGTCTGACTGAAATATACATTTTAAGTGGGGACTTCAGAAAAAATCTCAGCATAAAGATTATCAAATACAGCTCTGGGCAGGGGTGTCCTGGTAGCTATATAAACCATATACTGTGAATGGAATGGCCCAGTTCAAATTCTGGCCATGGACCTTTGCTGTTGGTCATACTCCTCTGTTTCCTCCCTTCTCCCTTTTGGCACAACTGTCTACTGTTTAATAAAAGCAGAAATGCCACAAAAATAATTTTGAAAACGATGATGTTAATGATAGTCGACACGTAGTCTGCAGTGGTTAACAGTGTTCCCTAACAGCAAGATGGTACCCCAGCAAACCCAGGGAACAATGCATTTCTCACAGGCACAGGGCATGTTCTCCCTGTGCCTGTGTGACTTCTCTCTGGGTATTACAGCTTCCTCCTACAGTCCATAGACATGCAGATAGACTCTAAATTGCCTGTAGGTGTAAACGTGAGTGTGAATGGTTGTTTGTCTCTATATGTCAGCCCTGATAATCTGGCGATTTGTCCAGGGTGTACCCCACCTCTCGCCCAATGTCAGCTGGGATAGGATCCAGCCCCTGCAACCTTTAAGGATAAATGGTATAGGTTAAGGATAGTGATATGGACATGTGGATACTTTTTAAAACCCTTTATCTATCCAGCTACATTTTGCTGTGAGGAGTGCTCTCTGTTTCCAGGATACCCAGGTCACACTCACACAGTACATACACCCATATTTACATACACACAAAGCCACCCAGAATAACCACGTTCTGACCTGTTGACTATGCAGACTGTTGCTAAATGGCACTGTGGGAAGGGTTAAGCACTATTTTTTTTCAGAGTAATCCTGATGTATAAATCAAACTGGTGTCATAAGCCCACTGTTCAGATGAATACCATGGATAACACAAGCGAGTGTGTGACTACTGACTACTGACTTGGCTGTGAGCGTTGAGACTGGGCTGAACCAGTCCTTTGAGAGGGCATGAGGATATCAGGTTACTCAGCATGTTTCACAGGAGAGGATCACCATTAGGGGATGATCTGTAATTAGATGTACCCAAGCGACCAGACATACACGCGCAGACACAATTGTGTAAGCACAAACACATACAGCATACAGTACATTATACAAAAGCATGTATTCATGCACACAAGCACACCCCGGACACACTGTAATTGGGGTAATTATCACAATTGGTTTAAAAAGGTCCTGAAGAAGAACTTTAGGCTCTCTGATTGGAGTTGTCTGGGATACCGCCTCCTCATCAATATCTAAACAGTGGCACCATGCATTTTCATGAGTTGTAAGACAAGGCCAGGCATTCAGAACGAAGCTGCTGGTCTAACTTGAGATGGAAAACACCTCTCATGATTGAAGCCACATGTACATTATAAGCACAGTCCTGTGCATCATATAAGTTTATATATAATCAAAAATATAACTGAGACAGGTCAACAGGTCAGTTGACTAGTCTTGTCAATCAGACTTGTTAATCTATTTGAGAGCTATAGCTATAGTCTATAAATGTATTTATAGTCTATAAATTTTCTTGTAAATAAAAACAATTTGAAGAAAACTGTAACAAGCAAATGTTTCCTTCAAACCACATTTCATCATCTTCTTCAGCAGAGTTTGCTCACTTTATGCCAGCTGACAAGATGTTTACTAAAGATTAACTGCATTCATTTAGGCTCTCTGTGCAAACTTATTCCCTGTTTGTAAGTCAGTGCAATGTTCCACCAAATATCTGCAGTATATTTGGACTGGATCTTTATCTAGCCCAAACTCTTCTCTATTTCTTCTGCTGTACTGTCCTGGGTGTTTCCAAGACTACTGTCCTTTCTCATACACAAAGCTAATTTTCTGTTTATCCCAGTTGTTAAAATATGAGACTGGCTTTGCTGATCTGTAATTTCTATATATTTTTTTGTATACCAGTATCTCAAGATCTCAATATCAATGAGACTACCAGATTAAATAAAGTACTAAATCTTTTTTTTAGAAATCTACCATAGTACTTCTCCACAAGTATCTGCTCCTCTTCAGAACTCACATTGCTATATAACAAATAGCAACGCCTCGTGCTGCTCACCTTTGCCCTCAGCGTCTTGGAGCCTTAGGTCAGCATGGCTTTGTGCCAACAGTACCACTATGGCATCATTGCCCATCTCAGCAGCTAACATGAGTGGGGTGCGGCCCTTCTTGTCCTGGATGTTGGGGTGCGCTCCATGAGACAGAAGGAAGCTGACCAGGTCTGTGAGGAGTCAGAGCGAGGACAGAAACAGTCAGGAGAAGGAAGAGACTTTGAAACATTACTTTCTGGTGTGCAGTACAAGGAAACAGTAATAGACCTTTCCTAATTCCTTTCTTTGCTATCATATTCACATGTTCTGTAAGCTACTACACATCTTTCTGCACATTATTAAAAAACTTATGTAACACCTTGATTAAAAAACTGCCCTATTCAGATATTCACAGCGTTCACATTATGGGAGCATAGTGACTGTATGAGGCCACTGCTTCGGTGTTGACCACTGCTAAATGTAACTGAGTTTGATAAGCAGCAGATTGCCATGCAGCTGTTAGCCACAGCAGACCAGAGAAACACTACTTGTATATAACAAGTAACAGAGCAAGGAAGAGGACCATCACCCTGATTGTTGGCTGAAACTGCCACGTGAAGCACCCCTGTGCCGTCCTGTGGCTCAGTGAGATTGATGAGGTTTTCCACCCCAAGGTTCACCATCTTCTCTATCTGCTCCTTATCCCCTTCATGGACGTACTGCAGCAGGCGGTAGATCTGAAGGACCTGCAGGCGGCCCTCTGCTGCTCTGCCACTCATTGTGGGAGCAGAAAGAGGCTGGTGGACGATAAGAAAAGGGAGCTTTAACTTCCTGACCAATATGCAGGTATATTTACAGTGTATCCTAATGACCAAGGGTGGAAGCAACTGTGCAGCTTTTTAACAAATAAAATGTTAACATGAGTTTGAACTTAAGTATTGTTTGATTAACATCACTTTATAATGTCATATCATCACAGAGCACATATGTTGGTTATGTCACTTATGAACAGTCTGTGGAGTCATTACAGTGAGCAATGTAAAATATCCTACTTTAACATTACTTAATTTGAGCACTGTATTTATTAGTTTCACTTTTTTCAATGATAATCCAGTCTGACTCACTTTAACTCACATTCAGTGACATTTTGAATGTCTTTTCTGAGAACGAGTAGCCAACAGCATTTTTATAAGTAAGCTAGGTTACGTCTTAACGTTACGTTAACTCTTAAAGGTAAGACTTTTGTGTCTACTCAAGTTATAAACCGACATTTTTTAAATGCTACTGACATTTGACCCGTATTGACCCATTACAGTATTACACTTTTAAATAAAACAAACCTGAATGAGTCTAAAAAGCGCTTTGAATACATTTGCTAATTAACTGTCCAGGCACAGCGCACTGATAAACCTGCAGTCATTACATCCACTTGCACACAATTGACAATGTTTGCTAGCAACCGTGGGTCCTCTTGTTTGGTACGAGCTCCTTACCATGCTGGAAAACTTTATAAATCCTTACACTATGTTGTCCACATGCCGTCTGAACAGCGAGAACAGTCAGAGTTATTCCAAGTGTTTTCACAAGGTCCTTACTTTATTTTAAAGCACAACCTTTCACTTTGTATGAACCGGAGGAAGGAAACAAACTCAGCTCCATGGCGACGGAACGCCTGAAAATCCCGGGAATGACGTGTTGTGCTTTGGTGGTGTCTGGTGCTGCTTTCAAGTGCTGGTGATGAGCTCGGTAATGTGATAATTACAATTACAAATATGACTGCAGCAAGGAAAGATGTTCATTATTGTAAAGCACGTTATATTAAAACCAAATTAAACAAACAATAAATGACCGAACAAAAATAAATAGATAGTGGGCTTGTTAACACCAGCCACAGTTGGTTTTAAGCAACATTCAGGTGTCAGACAAGAACCATTTTTTGCATAATCCAATTCCAGTTCATAATCTGACAGCACTGGGTTGTTTATTCTTTATTTGTATTGCTGTTAGCTTCCAAAAAGTAGCTGCTTGTCTTCATGGGATCCATACAAAATGATTCCCCCATAAATATCTATGTCCCATCTTGCTATGCATCCTTACATCCTTAAGCAGTGTAGGTAGAATTACCTATTCTTTACCCTTGACCGCCAGAACATAGATCAACTTACATAGTCTTAGGGATGACTTTGTTTGTGTGAGTGACAGTGGAATAACAGCTATTGAGTGCAGAGAGGTTTAGAAAGAGACCTGTGATTCACATTGATAAGTAATGAATGTGAAGAGAATGGAGGACAAGTGATAGCCTACTGTTTCTCTTAAGGGACTTCTTAGTTCTTAAGGATCAGCAGCAGAACCATCAGCCTGAATGAGGGCAATGATACCTAACACTAGGTGTCACTGCAGCTCAGCACATGAAACAGCTTTTAAACTACTTCCTTTAAGTCTTCACCTAAAAATAACCTATTGATGTCAAGAGAAAGAGATTGGGAGAGGTTCAAGTAGGAGCCAGAAACAAAAGTTAACCCAGCTGTGTGTATTTGTGAGAGCCAAAAAAGTGCCAGATTAAATAAGTGAAGTCAAGCGCAGGCTAAACAGTGTGTAAAATCTGGCACATTCTTTATCATTTAATAAAGGAACAAAATCCAGATAAAAGTGACACTGTTGACATCAGCTGTGTAAAACTGGGTATTTGTATTTGACGCACACGTGGCAAAAACATACAAAACATATACAGTACCTGCCCGGCAAGGTGAAGTGGTAATTCATAAAAATCTTATAAGAGCAAAACAGCTGAAAAATATTTACATTCCTTCACGGTTATACAATGTATAGAAACGTATAAAATACACTTCCACACTGAACACTGAGGACAAAACTGCCAAAAATATGCATTATGAGCAAACCCTGATATGCTGATATTAATTCATGTGTTACTTCCACCATAATATAAATATACTGCAATATGTGGCCCAATCTGCTGTGTCATCACTGCAGAAAATGTGCAATGTTCCTTTAAAAATCCATTCAATAATATCTACAAACTTAATATCATGCATATATTTTCTTCTGAAGGCATTTTAATTAGACTTCTGAAAGCAGTATTCATGAAAGAGGTGGGATTTGTAACATAGAGACACCAGTATGAGTATCTTCATTATTTGTTATTGTTAGCGTTACATAAAAATTCCATTGTAAGATGGACTGATAGTAACAGCTTCATAACTTTAACTACTTGATCCTCCACCAAATTTAGATGGCCCTTATTAGGATAGAGGGGGGGGGGAAATCCCCATTCTTCCCCCTGGCCGTCCCCCGCCCCGCCTGTTTCTGGGCACAGCTAATGTCCTAAAATGGTCTGATTGTTTTGCTGTTGTATGATTTATAAAATCCTGTGGTTTCTAGTCTGAACTGTCAGTGACTTCATTTGTGCATTTCCCTCCGAAAGAATAGTGGTTTGGACTGTGTCCCCACCCCCTCCGCCTACATCACTCTGCAGTTTTTCCAAGACAACTGTTTTTCAGCATTGCATTTCTGGGAATTTGCCTGTGGTCAAAATGAAACTGCAAGCAATAAGAAAACATATATTAGAAAGAGAAAAAAAGATTGTGTAATAACCTGTGAACATTTGATATGCTGTGGATGGATAACACACAAAAACCCCACATCCTTAATCCTTTATCATTTTACCAATTCATTAACACCAGTAAGACCATGAAGGCTATCTTGGTGTAATCAGTAAAGAATTCAAGTTTATAGCACAGCATGGAATATGGAATTATGAAATAACCCTGCAGTGGCCTTTTCTGAAGAAAACACACGCCAAATAGCAAAAAATGCAATTGCTCTTTGTACAAATAGTTTTCTTTAAAGCTGTGAAACATAAAAACAAATCATTATGGTTGAAAAGGATTTTTTCTCCTTCTTTCTTAGCACATAAGGTAAAATATAACATATATTTCTCCATGCTGAATAAATCCAGTCCAGTTGTTTTAGTCTCCTTGCCTGCTCAGTCAGTGGCTCTGTCTCAGAGAGTTCAGCAGACAGATTAGACGAGTCATAATAACGCATGACATCCTATCAGACAGTCTCGTACAGCAACATCCCACTGAAGATGGTCAAAGGTTCAGAGGAGTAGGCCAGCTTGCCAGTGACAAGGTCGATACAGACTGTGTCCCCTGCCTCCATGGGCAGGATGATGTTAAAAACAGCCAGAGCTCCAGGAATGTGCTTGGCCTCTGCCATGGGTTTCTCCAGGCCTTCGGGCTGATACCCTGCTGAGTCCACTCGGGCCACGCCAGTGTTGGACTTGGACAACACAGCCTCAATCTTCATGTTCTTGTGGCCTGTGAGAATGCCACTGAAGAAGTACTTCCCACGCACTGGAGCTGTGAAATAACCTAGAGAATGGAAGCAGGCAACGAGGAGGATATTAAAGGTGCTATATGTAAATTTTTTTGCTATCGCTACATAGCTAACATTAGTTACAAACAATGCTTTTTTTAAATGAAAAATTGTGACAAATTGGCAACAAATGTGGCTGATGTTGACAGAGATATACACACTTTGCACATTGACTTACAGAAATAACAAGAAAAACAATTTCTGTGGAGTTAATCTAAAAAGAATTCATGGTTGTGAGCACAACAAATAAACTTCCTTTCATTCACTAAATTGGGATGCCAGCAGAAATTTCAGAAAAGTGAAGGTGTAAGAAGGTGTTATTGGCCTTGACAAGAACGTGCTGAAATTCCAGCTATAACTGACCTGTTTTGGGATTGTAGACGTTATTTTCATTGACAAAGACCTCGTTAAAAACTATGGTTCCTGCGCTTCTCATTGGACGAGTCAGTTTAGCGGAGAAAGAAAGGCGTGGCACATGGGCATCAGACCCTGCAAGACCTGGTCATGGAGGAGAAAAGGAGAGTAGGAGTTAGAGCGCAATAAAGATCATAGAGTAATGAGTGCTTTCATCTGCTGTTCAGTAAGAGCAACACATACCCTGTTCACCTCTGAGACCTGAGAAGTAAGATGAAAGATAAAGCACAGTTACTCATCCAACAATATCATTCTTGCTCTTTATTTTTTGTTCTTATCATATTATATCTACAGTAGATGTGCAGAAACAAAGATCAAATATACAACTGGCAAATCAGTCAATGTTATTACATCAAACAAAGCATAGGCATAGTTTGTTGTCTTTACCTGGGGGTCCCAATGGTCCCGGCTTGCCCTCTTTGCCTGGAGGTCCCGTTCTCCCTTGGGGTCCTACAGGACCCTGAAGTCCACGCTCACCTTTCTCTCCACGGGGTCCTGGCAGACCAGGTGGACCTGGAGGAGTGGAATGTTTGGTGAGACAGCACAGCTGACAGACCTGAACAAAAATCTTTTTACTCAGAATGGTGTCTCTTAGGAGGATTCTAAAAACATGTACAATAAGCCAAGAAAGCTAAGACATTTAACCTGATGTGACTCCCTCTGTGCTTTTCACCCTCATGTTTACTAAAACTGCTCTTTCAGACAGACTGCAGACTTTATGGGTTCTTAAGTGAATGCTTCTTAGGATGACAGGCTGAATTCCTTCTTTGGTCTATTTTTTCTTCACCCTGACCTTGCCTCCCTCCAACTGGGTGCTATCTCTTGTCCAAAAGTCAAATCCCATGCCCTTCATCTTCTATGACTTACCAGTGAAGTCCTGTTCTATGAAACTGTGGAACTCCTTGGCCAAGTCCATCACTGAGGAGTTCAGCCTGTGTATCTTGGTGTGGACGTTTTCCAGCTGTACGTTCTGGATATTGTCGATAAGATCTCCTTGAGATGTGACCGTGACATTGAGTCCATTAACGCAGCTCCACAGCCCAGACACATGTCGGTTCAGGCCCTCCTTGATCCTCTCCAGGCTGTCTGAGAGAGAGTCGAAGCGTCCGCACACTCCCTCCAGCTTGGAGAGCCTTTGGTCCAGGCCGTCGCTGGCCCGCCGGCACTCACCCACCTCTGTCATATAGTTGCTCCTTATTATTTCAATCTCGTTGCCCAAGTTGTTGAATCGAATCTTCGAGTCGTCAACGTGCTCTGTCAGTTCCTTCTGCAAGTGGTTCACCTTGTAGAGAATGTTAATACTTGTTAATGTGTGTATTTTGGATGAGTTTCCTTTGACAGAGTTCTACTATAAATAAACTTTTTTCCATCTTTGCTACAATTTATTTTCCTATGGTATCTTATACACACAAATAAATGTAAGCACATTATCTGTCAAGACAACTCTAATATTTGCAATATGCTCAAATATTTTCATAACTATAATAATATTATGTGAAAACACTGTTGCCAAGACAAACCACAAGGCTTGTTTGATTGACATAATGTTTTTACAGTACACAAAGAATAGTTAAGTTTCAGTGTGTATAGTTTAATAAAACAACACAGATCATCAGTGAATTGCTGCCATCATTCTCATAATGGTAGTTTGGGACGAGTTTAAAGTTCAATATTATAAAGTGGTTCCCAAACTGAAGGGGTCAAAAGAACAATCTGAGGGGTCAGAAGTGTTTACCAGATAAGAAACAAGGGGGAGTTTTTGCGTACTATACTATACAAATTCTGATTATTTTTCTATTTTGTTTTCTATTTTTCTTTTTTTTTACCATGGCTCTGGGCATGTTGGGCAGTTGGTCTGCCACTGTGGTACAGATTAAAATATCTAAATAACTACTAAATGAATTGTGAACATGAAATTTTGTACACACATTAATGGTCCTCAGTGGACAAGTCCTAATCACTTTGATGGTCCTCTGACCTTTCCTCTTGCTCCACTAGTGTGTTGATATTATTGGTTTAGAGTAAAATGTCTCAACCACTATTGGATGGATTGCCATGAAATTTGGTGCACACTACCAAGTAAAAATTGGCCAACATTTTGGCTACTAACCAAATACTGCAAAACTAATAATATTACAATCCTCCTCAGCTCTACATTACCTTCTAAACATCAACATGTTAGCACTGTCACTATAAGCATGTTAACATGTTGATGTTGAGTGTCTGTAGATGCTTAGTCTAGCTATTGTGAAATCCTGGATAGTTTAACCTCTTCAGGACTCTAACAACTATTAAAATTTTACAATCAGAGAAAAGAACATCACTCTTTGGTTGAACTGCTTACAACTCAAATGACTAGTTTAAGGTGTAGCAAAGGCCAAATATAATACACAAAGTGCCCTTGGAGTAGCAGTATTAGCAGCAGGTCCATCATTACATCATCTTACCTCAGAAACTATGTCATCCCTGCTGTTGGTCAGGTCAGTCAGCTTGTTACCATGTGTCTGTACGGTCCTTCCAAGGCCCTTCAGTGTGTTATTAATGGAGTTAAATGTGATCATGACCCCAGCCAGCTCTCCTTGGATGGACTTCAGATCCCCTCCTAATCTTCCATTGTGGACAGTATGACTGTCCAGACGATCCTTTAGATCATTTATGTTGGTTTTACACTGTCCAGTACATTCCTCCACTTCCTCTCTGAGCCGTCCCACCTCCTCCTGAAGGTTGGAGCACACCTGAGAGCAAATGGATTCTCCTGAGTCAACTTTTCTCCGCAGATCAGTAAGCTCTGTCTGGCACCTGTTGAGACCGCTGATGGTGGAGTTGGTAAGTGAGCGCATGTCCTCCTTTATAGTGCTGCAAATAGAACAGTCCTCAAAATTACGGCCCAGGGTTTCAACTTCTGTTACAATCCGGTTAAAGTGCTCACCGTTTTTCCCTGTCACGGTTATTATCTTTTTGACATCATCCGTTAGGTTGATCACTTTCTCACTCAGGGAGTCTCCTGACACAGACAAATCATCTAACTTGGTGTTAAACTTCTGGATCTCCTCTTGATTGGCCACAACCCTCCACTCTAAGGTTTTCACAGTGTCATCAGTCTTACGGCCTTTTCCATTAGGCCCACAGGTTTCATTGCACATGTTTGTGGTCGATGTTAGCCTTCTGTCCAAGAAGGTTGTAATGTTCTCCAGCTGACTTAAACGTCGACTATGGTCTGTCACCGTGTCTCCAAGAACAGCCACGTCCAGCTCTATTTTTCCTATCTTGAAGCTGTGGTCATCCAGCCGACTGAGGACCATGTTGCGCAGCTGTGTGACGTCTCTTTGGACAGTGTCCTTCATGTTGTTCCCAGTATTAGTGCATCTCTGCTCTGCCTTCCTCACAGTGTTATTCACCCTCTTCTCTAATTCTCTCAGTCTGCCATTCAACCTGTCTTCTGTCACTCTTCCCTTTCCTCCACCTGTCCCAGCAAGCTCCTTATCCAGGCGCCCTTTAATAGTGTCACACTTGTTAGCGGTGGAGGTGACTTGGACCTCTACATCAGACAGCCTCCTTTCCAGCTCAGTGACTGTGTTGCAGCAAGCCTGTGAGCGTTCAATCTCACTGCGTGAGACTTCCAGGGTCTGCCTCAAGTGCTGGTCCATAGAGCTGACCAGCTTCTCCAGGGCCCTGATCCTGTCCCTGTCCTCCTGCTGCTGGCGCCTCATGTCCTCCACACCAGCCTGAGAGAAACAGGGATTACAAGAATGGTGACTGTTTTTCCTTAACTGTATAGCTTGTATCTATTATATCTTCTGTTTTATGGTGTCAGGTTTCTCATACCAGCCTCTCTTAATCTCCTATATGATCAAAATAAAGTTCAGGTGCCGTTTTCAACCAACAACAGAATAAGATAAAGAGGCAAAGCAGCTGGAGAGGCATCCAGGGGCCCATGATTGCACTTGTAAGCCAAATAAAAACTAGATTTACAGAAAAATAACTGTTTTATGTTCAGTCCTAAACTGCCAATTATTTCAGCTGGAAAACGGGAGTTGCTATTTTCCTGTTGTTTTTTTTAATCTTTCTTTCACCATGTGATTATTGACTTTTTTGCAGTATTGTTTCTCGGTTTTACTATTTGTTTGTGCAGTGGTTTATGTGGGAGCTCTGTTTTCTTGTATTACAGTCTGCATGTGGCCATTATTTTTTATTGCTTTAAGCAGCGGAAATCACTGACAGAGCACCACTGGGAGCAAAGTAGACACATGAAGATTTAACAGCAACACAAACAGAATTTATACTCAATTCATTTTTGAGTTTTTCTTCTACCCAAAATGAAGATTGATTTTGGGTAGAATGAAAATGATTTTTGCATAGGATTTTCACCTGGCAGGCAGAGCAGGATAAAGACACTCTTCTCTCAAGCTCTGTCAGTATCTCCTCCTTCAGAGAGTTCAGCTGGTTCCCTGAGGATCCTCCTCCTCCTCTGGCCACTCCATCCAGTTCATTGCCCCCACCATTCACCAGGTGGTTGTTGATGTTGAGCAGGGTCTGATCATGGACCTACCAACAACCAAATATTCACATAATGAATATGGTCAATCCTTACATTTACTCATGTGAGTGGTAGATATAGATATCTAGACAGGCAGAAAAACAGATCTAGCTTACCTGTGTCCTGTTATACAGGTGGTCCAGCTTGGTCTGGATAGTGTTGATGGTTTCTTTCATGTGTGGCTGAGCTGAATCAGCGGGGACAATTGCCCCATTCAGACCAGGCCTATGTAGAGTGACAGATATACAACATTTTTCATGAAAAGAGGAATATGAAGAAGATGAAGAAATAATTGCCACAAGATTCATCATGTACCTAGGAATGTGGTTTGTGGAGAGGATGGGAAGGTACAAAAGTAAAGTTTTGTCTAAAATGAGCAGATTCTGCTTTGACAAGTGCAGTAAAAGACTAAGGATACATCTGTTTGAGGATTAACCGTAGTATTTATGTCTTCCTAAACTAATTACCAGTCTCAGTGTATATGTTAATAAACAAGCATATCCTCTCTACATAAACTGACCTGCTACAATAAACATTAATAAACAGGAAAAGATATACAGTACTCCGTATATCTGGGTGATACTTTGCACTCCATGAAATATTGGAAATGATACATCAAAAACAACATTCACATACAGCCTCTGGTTCATGTCTTGAATGGTGGTCTGCATGGTGTGGAGGTCTTTGGTCAGACCACGGATCGTCTCCTCCAGCTGTTTAATCTTCTCAGAGTCACCTTGAGACAATACAATTGAATGGCCCATTTGAAAGAGGAAATATAGAGTTTAATTCTAAAGCAATCAACTTGCAACATACACACTTAACAGAGTATGGAACCTTTAAAATGTGTAGACAGAGTTGCTAAAGGCCCTGAAAACCCTTTTTCTCATGGATTTTCAAACATGGTTTCTTGCCAGATTTACACTATTATAGGTTACAATAACCCTTCTGAGCAGTGCTGCTTCTTCAGGGCAGTCTGGATGGTACAGTCAGTTGCTATTGCAAAGTGATGAGACGGGCCAGCTGGTGAGTATGCTAACTTCAATAGAAGAAAAGCAAAACCTGCAAATAGCTCCTTTAAAATGAGCAATGTGGTCTTACACGAACACAACATTTTGGACCGAACTTTCAGCAGGTCCTTGTTTTTGTAGGGTGGGGCTCAGTTGGAAAAAGAAGATGTCATGTATTTCTGTGAAACAATCAGAGTCAGTGTGAATCTTTTTACCATCCCTACCTTCTCCTCTCTGCCCACCTCCTGTGTTGTGGCCCGTTTGTGTGACACGAGGTCGCCCTCCGCTGATCTGAGTGTCGGGGGTCACCTGTGGCCCGTCATGGCAGTCCTCCCCTGAGTAACCATGGCAACACTTCCACTCCATTTCTGTCACCATCTTGTAAGCTACCTTATACCTTGGCCTCCTATATGTCCGGTAGCTGAGGGTGAAACAGTAAATGAAATGTCATCTGTTTTCTTTTCTACACTTGACTTAAGATTTAACAATACAAACATGTCTGACTTCAGATGATATTCTATTCTATATTCTATACTTTTGGACACTTGGTTTTTTAGCCATGCTAGCTGTGTGGCTTTATGTCATTGTTAGTTATCAGCTGGTTGCT
This sequence comes from Lates japonicus, assembly GCA_033238685.1. Lineage (NCBI taxonomy): Eukaryota > Metazoa > Chordata > Actinopteri > Centropomidae > Lates > Lates japonicus. The sequence goes on along the minus strand of BRZM01000038.1, from coordinate 643,602 downwards.
CCACCACTTGAGTTCCAGACTGAAATATCTCAACAACCAGCGGATGAATCGTCATGAAATTTTGTCTCAGACAATCATGGTCCTCAGAGGATGGATCCTCCTGACGTTAGTTATCTTGTGACTTATCATCAGATCAAAACTTTAATGCTAAATAGCAAATGTCAGCAAACTAACACACTAGGCTAAGATGATGAGCATAGTAGACACTGTACCTCAGCATGTTAGCACTGCAGACGTAAGCAAAAGAAAGGCCTGCTGTGCCTCTCACAGTACAGCCTCACAGAGCTGCTAGCATGGCTGTGGATTAACTGTCTTATTGATTTGTGTCTTAAAACTCCAGTCTAACTTGGAGCTTGAGAAAAGTTGACTTGTTCCAGATCATTCTGAGATTTCAAATTTGTAGTGTGATCCTAGTAAACATGTCAAGGATTAATAGTGGTCCCTCAACTCTGTACTGAATATAATCACCGTACTCTGTTCATATTAATGTGCACTGACTCATTAAATGTCTGGAAATAGCTACAAATCATCTACTGATGATGGATGAGATTAAGAGTTCTTTGTAAACTTTAAATGTTATTCCTGTCCCATTTTCCAAAAGAAATCAACTGCATTCCACCAGTCCTAAATCTTAACATCTTGCTCATAGATGATTCCTCAGAAAAAAGCATGAATGTTTTATTTGGCAAACTGTTCTGTAGTTTTATCTTGAATATATCATTCAGCTTTGCCACTGAAGAGACTCTCTGTTACAGTAACAATGCAATAAATAGACCAGAATTGGCCGGAAGTTTCAATAAAGATTTATGGCAGCGTCACAGGCACGTTAACAAGCACTGACTGTGCGAGTTTCAGCAGGTTGCTCTCCCTTATGCCAACCCACAAACATCACTGTAGGTATCACAGAGCTGTTTCTGTGCCATAGAAAAGATTTCATCTTCCAGCTCCCTGCTCTGAGAGCGTGAGAAAAAGGATCCAACGTATTCTCAGAGGAAAAACAAAAACAGGAGCTCGGAGAGATGAAGGGAAGTGGAGTTAGGTAGAGTAGAGTTTGTGAAAGAGTAAGAAAGGAGGAGAGTCATAAAACGAAAGACAGACGGAGTAAGAAGAAGAGATTGTTTTTACGGGGTAGGATACTAGACTGTGGTGCCTGGAACCCCTGTCAGCCTCATTCTTAGCATAGTCCAGGTTTAGGCTGGGCTCCCTGGCAGGCATGAGGATCAAGCAGCCAGGCCAGGGTCAAACAACATGGTGAAAACTTCAAAAGAGGAAAAACATCAAGAGCCCTTGATTAATGTTGTCCTGCAACCGTAACATCTAAATTTGGAAAAATAATTCAATCAATCATATCTATGGTAAATTTGCTCCAATATTAATAATATTGGAAATTCCCAGATCTGTATACCAGGCAAATTGGAGTGCCACGACTATGTGTTTAAGACTTGTACTTCATCACTGAGATTAACCAGCCAGATACTGCCAGAGCTGTTATTATGTCTACTATGATGTACTGTCTTCATACAAGCCCAGCTAACAGACACTTTCCTGACCAGACTGCGGAAATTCTCCTGAGAGAAAGACGGGTAGAAAATGGAAAGAGCTGAGTGAAATCAGTATCCACAGAGAGGAAAGAGGGAGAGAGAGAGGAAAATGACAAACTTCTGTGGATCTGATAACAGGAAGTTGGAGGAGTAAGACTGACTACAGATTAGATTCCAGTGGCAGAGAGAGTGAATCTCAGGAGATATGAGATACTACAGAGGAGACGAATAGATACTCACACCACTCGAGGACACTGGCCCCAGGTGCAGCGTTGGTAGTCTGGTTTGATGTACGTCTCCACCCCGTCCTCCATCACACAGCTAACCGTGCGTGTCACCACATAAGCACACCAGTTCCTATGAAATCACACACACATGCCGGAAAAAGGAAATGAAAAATGAATAACTGTGTGATGACTGGCACTTTTACCATAAGTTTGGAGTCAGGCGTTGACACAAACACAGCAGTCCTCTTACACACATACACATTTGGTATACATACTCAGCTGCCGTTCTTTGTTTTCTGGGCAATAAGAGGAAAGATTTGGAAAAAAAAAAAAACAGAAATCTGGTCACTTGTTGAATGTGAGGCTCCAGTGAGTTTTGAGATCAATATCTCAAACCCCGGACTGATTACTATTCTGTACAACATTCGAGAGAAATTGTCCGCTGGTACAAATGTCAGATCAGTTCAGGATAACTGCATGATTTCAACAATGGCTCCCATTGTATGCCGTCCCAAATCCACATCAACCAACCCACACAAAGACACACACACACATACACACACACTGAACATCCGTGTGAGAAACTACCTCAAACACCCAAATGTGAATAAATTCATGTTAATCTTAAGTTATTTGAGATATTTGACAAGAAATCAAATTAAGAGTGTATCTAGAACAGGCCGCTCGGATAAAGGAATAGTTCATCGTTTTCTGAAACATACTTTATTTGCTTTTCTTTCAAGGATGACACCAGAAGAAAGATATCAGTGTCAAGTCTATGTGTTAAAGCATGGATCTTCAGTCTAAATATCGTACTCAGTTGTCCAAATGTACGTTGAAAGAAAAGAGACCCTTCTAATGAAAGTCTGTGTAAGATGGGGGACAAACATTCCTCATGCTTTACAATGCATCTTAAAGTTCAGCTGAAGCTAATTATGGGGTTTCAGTAGTTGGAGTAATCTGCCAGCTCAGCAGCTATTGCAAATTAAATTAGTTTGCTAGCATTAGCTACTGAGGCATAGGTGGAGTTAGTATGCAGCTTAAGTTACTGCGTTAAATACCTACTGTATGTTCAGTACTGCAACAACGATAACAGCAATGGTAACAGGGGGTTGAAGGAAGGACTTGTTTAGCCAAGGTCAGCACAAAGGCTGGAAGTAGGGGATAAGTTAGCTGTCGTCTGTTCAAAGTAAAAAAAATACACCTACCACTACCTGTGAAAAAACACTGCTCTGAGATACCAACGATTTACCATGTTATTATGACTAATATAGCAAACACATTCCTACTTTTTTTCATCCAGCAAACAGAGAGAAACATTAGCAGACAAAGAGCAACATTAGCATCCCACTGGAGTTAAGTGCACCAGACAAATGGTTGGCCTTGGTCAACCCACTATAAAAAACATATTTAGCTCTTTAGCTTGCTAGCTGTGCCATCTTAAGCAGTCAGTTGTTTACTTTGGTTGACATCACCATCAACACCTCATATTGATATTGACGACCATACAGTTTATATCTTCCTAAGCCAGAAAAACCAAAACACAGATCTGAACGTAGCTTCATAGAGCTGCGCAGAAGTTTGACTCTTTACCTGGAATAACTGATTTTGTGGCCACATAGTGAACCTGCTAGCAAACAGTTGCTTATTCACACATTCAGCAGACACAGAACAATGTTAGTATTCATTTGTAGTCACTTTCTGAGCAGTAAGTGGAATATTCACTTCCATGAATATTCACTCCCATATTACTTATTCGCCCTCCACCAACTTCTCAGGGAAATACTGAGGTCATAGCTGCTGCACCTTCCAATATATTCACCTGCTAGCTGCTATGTCTGTACCCTTTGGTAAGCTGGGTTTTTAGGTGTTTCTCACTGAAAACATCTGCCTGCTGAGGCTGAAATAAGTTAGTCACTACAACCAACTTTTTACATTACATTTGATCCATTCTTAATTAAAGAAAAATACTGATTATAGCAGCTTCAATGTTAATTCAGGTTTAAACTTAATCCTTTTCTTAACCTTACTCAAACACTAATGAAAAGCCCTGTAAAATGAAGGCTGTCAAAAATGACTTCACATAACAAAAATGAAAGAAACACACACACGCTGCCAAATACTCCCTTCAGTCTGCATGCTACTTAATTTGTCCTCATCCCCCTGATCTCCCTTGACCCTCAGATATCTCTCTGGATAGCAACTGCAGATAGATTTAAGACACAGACGGCCTTCAGTCACTTTCTGTCATCATTTTCATATTCCCCAGAATACCCATCCAGCGCTATTTCCCTGGTGGTTATTATGACCAATTAGTGTCACTCTAGGATTCATCTGAACAGAACTAAGGCTTTACGGATAAAAGTTGGAGCATACAAGGAGTTCCTTCATGCTGGTAAGTCAATCAGCAGCTTTAGTCTCTCTGACTTCATGTCTGTCAGTCTGTCTCTCTATGTCTCTTTCTTTTTTCTGCCAAGCTCACTCCCCTGTGCTACATGTCTCCCTCTGGCTAACTAATCTTATTTTTATTTTTAAGGCTACCCTCTGTGTGGATCTGTCTCTCTCTTCTTCCCCCACACCTCACACTTTTTGTTTCTTTTGCTGTTACTTTCATTTCATCCCTCTCCACCTGCGTCTCTCCCTGTCCATCTCTGCTTATCTCCTTCTCCCCTCTGTCTGTGTCCCTCACTCTGTCTATACCTCTCCACAAGTTCCTCCCGCTAAGACCACGATCCTCCCCTTCATTCCAGAGCTTGTCTGACTGAGAAAGAGTTTATCATGTTATGTTCCTCCCCAGCCCCTCATGACCTCCTGTTCCTGTTGCTCCTGTACATGGGAAAATAAAAATGACTAATTAGCTGTCAGACTCTACTGTAAAGGTTTTTCTCAAGGAACACACACATGCATTTTATTATGAACTAATACAGGGTAGGGCCTCCCTTTGTTCTCAAAAATTCCTCAAATCTTCGTGGATTCCACAAGATGTTGGAAACATTCCTTTGGGATTCTGGTCCACGTTGACATGATACTATTAAGATAGTATTGGATATAGTTTTGGTTTTACAGCATTTTCTTAGGTGCCAGAGATTTCTGCCACCATGCTAATACAATGAGGGAGAGGCAGAAACCTGGGCAAATAAAACCACGCCTTTCTGCACACCACACTCCATAACACAGCCACATAATTTTAGTTTTTACTGAACATAATACTTCCGTCTGCCATCACATAAGAGCATTTGATAAAAGAATAAAGAGAAATCTTTCACCATCTTTTTCAGTATAAGTGAATCTTTGTAGTCTTGTTGGCCAGTGCTGCCTGTGACGGTTACTTTTTCAGTGGATTCCCAGCTTTATGAAAAAAACATAAGAGTAGAGACTGCAGATAAAGACCTCGTGCAGAAACTCTTCACTGTGTAAAATGAGCTTATTCTGTATATTCACAGTATATCGTGTTGCTTTCAACAGATCTGAAATGAATCCTAAATTTTGGTGGGGATTCAGCTGAGCCCGGAGTCAGCGCCAGATGAGCATAAGTGAATGTCATTTGGCTGTAACCCCTTCTGTGTATTTCCACAGAGTTGCGGTTCACTGTGATCCACATGACCTCCTCAGGCTATGTGTTCAATTGTATTACATTCTGACTTGCTGTGCTGCAGTTTGTTATATTATATTTAATGTGTCTATCATCATCTGGTGATTCAGAGCAAAACTCTGCCAACATACGTCTGAAATCAGCCGACGTCAGTGCTTCCATACACAGCTGCTTCTTCCAGAGCCTTGCGGTTCATCACAGTGATCCTTATTGCATTATGCTATATAAGGGGTTCCCTGGGTTATCTTGTTTGTTACACTGTGTATGTTAGTCTCAAAAGTTTTTGAGAAACATGGTATCTAACATCTCCAACAGGAGCTAAACCAGTGCAGATGGGAGAAGTAACATCTAAAATCAGACAGCAGTGATAAATCCAAACAGCTCCGTGTCTTCCCCCTTGTTGTTGTTTTTTGTCACTGTGATTCGGTGAAGCAGCTCTGCCGATCTATTACCCCTGACTTGCTCATGCTCAGGGCCACAGACAGCAGATAAAGCATAAATTTGGCAACGTTCACACCCTATCTGCCCTGATGGAGAACAGGCGCTGCGTCTCGTATAAATAAACCTAACCATCACTGACTTTTTTTCACTTTAGAGCAGACGCAGATGTGGATGCACACATGCACACATATACATACACAAACATGCAACTCCCACCATCTCTGCAGCTTCCAAACATCCACACTCACGGTGCTGTACATCCCGCCCCTCCCTGCCAGTTCATTTTCCATCGTTCCGTCACTGGCTTTTCACTTCAATGAGAGACATAAGAGGAGCCTTTATACTTGTAGGAGGATGACTAGTACTGAAAGATTGTGTCTGTGTGTTTGCATGTTCCTAGACATAAACCCTTTACAGAAAAAGGTCCTGAATTTGTTTATGTAAACCCCCTGCAAGTGCTAACACAGGGACATTTTCTGTTGCATGGGTAACACCTTCAAAACAACTTTTCAGCTCCAAACCCATTGGCCTTTCCCTCCCTCCCTCTCTCCCTTTCTCTCGCTCTCCCTCTCTCCCGCTCTAACCACCATGAAGTTAAGCATTCTGAACAGTAATCCACTAAAGTCCCATTAATCCAAATGGCTGCAAAGAAATTTGGGATGAAAGTAACCAACGATTCTTGCATCTTTTTCCATAAGTAAAATACAATTACAAGCACACACACACACACAGACACACACACACACACACACACACACACAGAGCCATGCATTCACAAGAGTCCCCACACAGATAGACAAGTACACTCACACAGTCACTGGGACATGCAGATACACACGTAGACACAAAAACATCATCACAAACGCTTATTTTTCCACCTTACTACACTGCACACCTTCATGCCAGTTAAAACATTAAAATTCCAGTCAATAACCTGAGCTATTCATACATGATGCTTAATGTACAAAGTGATAGAGAACAAGTGGTGGGCGTTTGGTCTCCTTCATCTCCCTGTTTCCTTTACAATATCAGCAACAGGGAAAGATCATTGATTAAACAGTCCAGTTCCTGCACATTACTGAATGTTTGTAACTACAACATGTATTTGCACAATGTTTGTCAGCATTTGTTAACATTGTTAAAACCTAGCAGTCTGAGTAAAAATTTGTGACAAAAAGTTTCCAAAATGCCAAACATCTAAAGCTAATTTTGGTGTAATGTTTATTCCATTTGGGACCATCTTCATTCTTCCTTAGTGGCGGCTCTGCACTGTGCACTCAGAGATTGGGTGTTAACCAGACGTGGATTTGCAGACATTTGTTAGCACTCATAGTTATGGCTCCTCTTCTTAAAAGCGTTAAAGAAATTTATATCGGAAGTGCTTTCTAATTACATTTTGGTTTTACAAGGGAAATACTAACGATGAGGTCTAATCATTGGTCGGCAAATCCACATCTGTTACCCATCAGTATAATAAAGTGCAGCTGGGCAGGGGTACCTCAAATGCTGTGCAAGACATCTGTGACAATGATGTTTTCATACAGAATATAAAATGCTGTCAACTTCACCTCTACAGTACATCTAAACCTTTTATACGATTTTGTTTTGGTACATGAATGGACAGAACTGTAAACTGCAACACTGGTATATTATCACTGGTTTATACTCTGGCTTATTATATGTTATAAACAGTTTAAGTAATGCTGTAAAAGTTCAGCAAATAATTTCAGATTCTTCACTTAAGCTGCATACAGTCATGTGGTCCATTTTTATTTTAAAAATGATCAATTATAGCAGCTTTAAGGAGAAAAGAAAAGAAATAGGAAACTGTACATTGAGGGATTACGGACTGGATTTGTTGTACATGATGAGACATGACAAAAAACTTGAAACTTGTATTTGCCATAGCAAAAAGTGTGTGTTCAACAAAGGTGACTACCATTACAGATTTACGAGAAGACACATTTGCGTAGTGTTATTTAACACACTTTGTCCTCGCTTAAAGACATACAAACAATATCTTCATTACCTCTCTCTGCCAGGCGTTGAGGAGTGAAACTTCCATTGTATACATTATTTTATTTGTGGTTTAAGCAACACGCTGCATGGTGGTCCCTTGCACCTGTCTCATACTTTATTCCCCAATAAATTTCACCTCCTTATAAAACAGCAGACACCTCATAGCTGAGTAGGAATTCGTGGTCTGACATCTCACCCCACACACATAATACCAGGGCTCATCTTATCAAAAGCACTTGCATGGTTTCTACAGATGAGAATTGTGGATAAAAGCAGAATAGTTAGTACAAAAGTGATATAAATAGTTAAGTGGGAGGAGGAAGTAATTTGTTAGTGAAAGAAAGAAGTTGGTAAGGAAGCTGTATATTACTTTCAAACAAGAAACTACTATGGTGCTATTGTTGCCAGATCTTTCATTTAGCTCTGGGGAATGCTCTGACAGCAACCTGAACAGAGTGGATGGAAAGGGAGTACCTTAGTGCTTGAGCCAGACCCAGAGGTCAAGCACCCTCCAACGTCCTTTTGTAGCATCCCATGTACACAGCCACCGGTGCTACTAATAGACTGTCACAGACGACAAAGACAGCACTAACAGCACTCACTCATGCTTGATTGATCACGGCGACAGACAAACACATATAATTCCACAGACACACACATTCTTCCAGTCTGTCTGTTCTCTCTTAAAATGCAGCTATTGCACATGCACACACACACACACACACACACGCGTCAATTTTCTCTTTGACCTGCTCCAACATCAAGGGACTGTAACTTCTTCTGATTGTTTATTTTATGTCATAAAGATATGGGTTGGTGAGAACGCCCATGATACTGCCATTTGCTTTAACATTATTGCTCAGATACGCCCATGCTCAAAGGTCTGGTAGGGTTTTTGTGGCCCACTTGATTTTAGCCATTTATGGAGGCACATGTGTTAAAACATAAGCTTCTCAAATCCTTAAACTGCAGTTGCCCAAAATAGTGCAGACTATTTACCTAGACAAACTTAATAGCTGCTCCAAAGCACAAAATAGTAAGTTTATAACTGGAATTCGGTTATGTTGTCTCATTTATTTTTTGACTTGACAGTAGATTTAAGGCTTCAATTGTTTATGGAGGTAAGATGAGCATCAGTTTCTAACTAACCCTATTTAAACAAAGTAAAGAAGACCTTCTTCAATGCTATGCATGCCAGTGAACCAGTAACGGGTTGTTAATGGCTGTGACTCGAAAGGATCCTTTTCCCATATTTACATTACCATATGTAAGAAGATTTGTTTACCGGGCTCAATTAGCAGAAAGCAGAAAATCACACAGATTATCTCCAAACCCATTGGCCTTTCCTCCCTCCCTCTCCCCTTTCTCCTCACTCTCCTCTCCGCTCTAACCACCATGAAGTTAAGCATTCCGAACAGTAATCCAATAAAGTCCCATTAATCCAAATGGCTGCAAAGAAATCGCTCAGATGAAAGTAAACTAACTAGACTTGGCATCTTTTCCATAAGTGTAAAATACAATTACAAGCACACACACACACACACACACACACACACACACACACACACACACACAGAGCCATGCATTCACAAGAGTCCCCACACAGATAGACAAGTACACTCACACAGGCACTGGGACATGCAGATACACACGTAGACACAAAAACATCATCTCAAACGCTTATTTTTCCACCTTACTACACTGCACACCTTCATGCCAGTTAAACATTAAAATTCCAGTCAATAACCTGAGCCATTCACATGATGCTTAATGTACAAAGTGAGACAGAGAACAAGTGTGGGTGGGCGTGCTTGGTCTCCCTTCATCTCCCTGTTTCCTTTACAATATCAGCAACACAGGGAAAGACTAACATTAAACAGTCCAGTTCCTGCACATTACTGAATGTTTGTAACTACAACATGTATTTGCACAATGTTTGTCAGCATTGTTAACATTGTTAAAACCTAAAGAAGTCTGAGCAAAATTCTTGTGGAAAAAGTTTCCAAAAATGCCAAATATCTAAAGCTAATTTTGGTGTAATGTTTATCTCCATTTGGGACCATCTCATTCTTCCCTTAGTGGCGGCTCTGCACTGTGCACTCAGAGGACAAAAAGTTAACCAGACGTGGATTTGGCAGACCATTTTGGTTAGCACTCATAGTTATGGCCCTCTCTCTTAAAAAAGCAAAACATGGTGTTAGAATTTATATCGGAAGTGTTTTCTAACACCACATTTTGGTTTTACAAGTGGAAATACTTCAACGATGAGGTCTAACTGGTTGGTTTGGCAAATCCACATCTGGTTAACTTCATCAGTATAATAAAGTGCAGCTGGGGCAGGGGTAACGTCTGTAAAATGCTGTGCAAGACATTCAGACAATGACAAGCTCATACAGAATATGTAAAATGCTGTCAACTTCACTTCACAGTACATCTTTAAACCTTTATTAACAGATTTTGTTTGGTACATGAATGGACAGAAACTGTAACCGCAACACTGGCATATTATCACTGGTTTATACTGTATGGCTGACATGTTAGCAAACAGTTGCTAATTTACGCAAAGTCCAGCAACAATTCTCTGTGGATTCTTCACTTAAGCGTACACAGTCATGTGGTCCATTTTTTATTTTAAAAATGATCAATTATAGCAGCTTTAAGGAGAAAAGAAAAGAAATAGGAAAACTGTACATTGAGGGATTACGTGACTGGATTTGCTGTATATGATGAGACATGACAAAAAAACTTGAAACCCTGTATTTGCCATACAAAAAAGTAACCAACAAGTGTGATCACCATTACAGATTTACGAGAAGACACACTTGCGTGTGTGTTATTTAACACACATACACTTTGTCCGCCTAAAGACAGACACATACAAACAACATCTTCATTACCTCTCTGCCAGGCGTTGAGGAGTGAAACTTCCATTGTATACATTTTATTTTATTTATAGAGCCATAACACAGCGTGAGTGGAACTCTTGCACCTGTCTCAGCATTTCTTTATTCCCCAATAAATTTCACCTCCTTATAAAACAGCAGACAGACACCTCATAGCTGAGTAGGAATTCGTGGTCTGACATCTCACCCCACACATACCAGGCTCATCTTATTCAAAAGCATCTCTGCATGAGCCCTACAGAGGAGAATTGTGGATAAAAGCAGAATAGTCAGTGACAAAAGTGATATAAATAGTTAAGTGGGAGGAGGAAGGAATGAAAGAAAGAAAGAAAGAAAGGAAAAAGGAAGCTGTGGTTAATACTTAAACAAAGAAATCACTTGGCGGTGCCTATTGTTGCCAGATCTTTCATTTAGCTTCAAGGGAATGCTCTGACAGCAACCTGAATGAGTGGATGGAAAGGGGAGTGTCTTAGTGTTTGAGCTGTGACCCAGAGGTCAAGCACCCCTCCAACGTCCTTGTAAAGGTATCCCCATGTACACACACCGAAAAGCACACAGACTGTCACAGACGACAACATACACACTCAACAGCACTCACTCATGCTTGATTGATCACATGGCGACAGACAAACACATATAACGACAGACACACACATTCTTCCAGTCTGTCTGTTCTCTCTTAAAATGCAGTTTAAGTTGCACATGCACACACACACACACACACACACACACACAATTTTCTCTTTGGACCTGCTCCAACATCAAGGGACTGTGTAAACTTCTCTCTGATTGTTTAGCCTGGCGGTCACAAAGATATACAGAGAACGTCCATGATACTGCCATTTGCTTTAACATTATTGCTCAGATACGTCCATGCTCAAAGGTCTGCAGGGGGTTTTTGTGGCCCACTTGATTTTTAGCCATTTATGGAGGCATGTGTGTTTAAAACATAAGCTTCCTCAAATCCTTAAAACTGCAGTTGCCCAAAATAGTGCAGACTATTTACCTAGATAAAACTTTAATAGCTGCTCCAAAGCACAAAATAGTAAGTTTGGTAACTGAATGTCTTGTTATGTTGTTCCATTTATTTTTTGACTTGACAGTAGATTTATAGTTTCAATTGTTTATGTGAGGTAAGATGGAAAGAGTTTCACTGCTCTCTAACTTAACCCTATTTAAACAAAGTAAAGAAGACCTTCTTCAATGCTATGCATGCCAGGAACTAGGGTAATTAGGTTACAATGGCTGTGACTGGAAAGGATCCCTTTTCCCACATTTACATTACCATATGTAAGAAGATTTGTTTACTGGCCTAATTAGCAGAAAGCAGAAAATCACACAGATTAAGTGAATTTGGACATTTTCCAATGGTTGGTCAAGAGGAGGACAATCCTGTTATTGCCTGACAACATAGAGGCCCATTTTGGTATGTGACCAAGATTCTTCATGTCATTACAGTGCATTGTGGGAAATGCATACTTCTCTGAAAGGTGTTCTGCAGTTGAATGTTAAGAGCCAGAAGAAACAAGAGCCTACAGTCATGCAAGCAACTTGTGAGGCTGTACTTACGTTAGCAATTTGAGCTAAATGCTAATGTTAACACACTGACATGCTCACAGTGACAATGCTAACATGCTGATGAGGCATGATGTTTCCTATGTTCACCATCTTAGTTAAGCATGTTGGTATGCCAGCATTTGCAGGGGAAGCTGATGGGAATGTTGTTACTTCAAAAACCAAATAATCGGACAAAAATTTTGACCTGATCACAGGGAGTCATTCCTTACTTCCCAGGGTCCTTCTTTCCCCAGATTTATATGGCACATAATGGAAACATGACAAAGGGTCCTATGTCCTATGTTTCTACATATGTGTTCTTCCAGGGTCTCATGTTCCCTAGATTTATGGGAACCTGAAAAAGATGTTCTTTAGCTCTGTATTCATTTAATATGACATGGGCTATTGTGGACACTCGCCAAAGGGGTTTACTGGTCCCCACCACTGCCATATGGCTCTCAGAATAATAGGCCTACACTTAAGGCTATCAAATGGTTTAGGGTTAGGGCTGTGTGTTTATATAGCTGTTATGTTCCAATTAAAAAAGGGTCTAATTTGACAGGAACACTATAGGAGAATATATGTGTATTAACTGAATATTGAACTGGGGAACATAGGACATTGGGAACATGAGACTTTTGGAAGTTAGGATCCTAAGAACATAGGGCCTTGGAAACTTAGAACTCTGGGAACATACATTTGCCTGAGGCAATACATGAAAAATTAAGGCATCACCAATGTTAAAACCACAAATCAAAGCAAGTCAAAACCACAAATTTCAACTTCATGGCGGTCCTAGAGGAAAAATCCATTCAATAGTTATTGAAATATTTCAGTCTGAACCAAAGTGGTGGAGCAAGCCAAAAAAACTGAGCTGACATTGGTAATCAGTGGCCTAAAGTGCAGATAGAGACCAAGTCCAGTCACAGCCAGTCTTTAAATGTATCAGGATCAGTGTAATGAGCTCTTCATAAGATGTTCATTTTAGCTTATAATTTTATGTCAGATGGCATGAATAAATTGATAAAATGTATGAATCACAAGCTCATAACTGCCAGTTGTAAACTTGATATACAATCTACGTCTTAAACTAACAGTTAGATGCGACTATTTTCCTTGTGACGGATACAAAGCAGATTTATAGGAAGGCTTTTGCATGTAAGTAAAATTCTGAGCAACCACAACAGAAAACAGTGCAACCACAGTCTACTTCTGCTGCCCTGGAGGCACTGGGGGTGATTAGCTTGCTCTGGAACAATTACTAAAAGAAGCTAAATTACTGACAATTATTCTCTCTTTAATTCCAAACTGACTTTTTTTTCAATTTCATTTCAATCCCAGTCCTTAGATACTCTCATATACCATTAGAGTATATGAATTACTGATGTTTGATGTATTCGTGGGGTTATTTTGTTATCATCTCTTACTTTTCCCAAAATTCGTTTCTACAACAGAAGAGGCATCTGCCATTGGTTCTATGTTGTAAGTAGGTAGAGAGAGAAATATCAGGGAAATGTCAGTCAGTAGAGTAGAAGAAAAGAACATCCTGTGGCTTCATTGCTCATTGTTCTAATGTGGTCACTTGAGAAACTGCTATCCATGCCTCTCCTTGTGATTCTTAAATGCTGGTGCCAAATGTCAGCAGCACAAAGAGGCCATTATTATTTAATTTGATTGATATCACTGTTATCCACAGAGACACCAAATATACTCAAGTAAACAACATCACAAGTCTTGGAATGCTTTTTTTCCTTTTTCAATGCTCTCATCAATTCACATGGCTTTTATCCTCCCTAAAATTAACATGTATGTATGTCCTAATGGATGAGCTACAGAGGCCAAATATGTAGTATTTACACTATGTGACCAAAAGTATATGGACACTCATGGACATTAATCTGCCTCTAGAATTCACAAGATGTTGAAACCTGGCAGCAGGAATTTGCTCCCATAACACAGGATCATTGTTGAGGTGGAGCATAGACCTAATTTATAGCCATACATTACCTATCTCAGTCTGGATATCTTCCAGAACTCTGTGTAGAGCTGAAAACTCACTGAACGACAGAAAATCTTAGTGAATTTGAAGCTGGAAAAAACTAAACCATGGGTCTGTAAAGTAACAAAACACAATATCTATTCTGACAGAAAACTGTCTCCTCTATTAGGGTCAATACAAGTCATTTATCTTCTGTGAGTTTGTATTATCTGTAATAGTGGAGCCCTTTCTCTTTTCTAAGTCAGAATGAATCATGTTTTCTTTACTTTACAGCCGCTTCATGACATTTTGTATTTTGGACATTCTTACTGCACTAAATGTTATAAATGGACCATGATTTGTAGTATAGAGTCAGGGATAGTCTGGCACTGACTTTGGGTGATAGAGTCATCCCAAAGGCGTTGGATGGGTTCGAGGTCTGTCAAGTTCTTCCACACCAAACTGGGAAAATCATCCCTTTGTGAACCTGGCTTTGAGCCCAAGGAGCACTGTCACACTGAAACTGGAAAGGGCCTTCCTCAAACTGCTGCCAGAACACTATTATCTCTGATTATATGCAGTAGCTTGTAGGATTCATTCATGAAATAAGGCCAACACAACATCTGGATGTCCAAGGACTAAATAAGTGTAAAGTGCATTTGGCCCCTGTTATGACCAAAAACTAAGTGTAAGGGAGGACAGGTATGACTAATCAAAGATAGAAATGATGAAGAAGCATACTCTGTATCTGCTCCTTGCTACCCTCCAGTGGTGATCTAATGCTTCGTCCTTTAAACTCCAAAACAAATCTGCAGCCCATCTGCATCTACATAGATGCATCAACACACTGTCCCTTCTATCTTCCCTCTACCTCTCTCTGGAGCAGACAGGATCATGTGTAGCTCTGATATTTTGGCACGAGATGTGTCAGACAGCTCTGGGTCCTCCTGAGCCTCCCGTAAGACCCCTGCTGGATGTTTTCAGTCCATTCAACAGCCTTTACCACTTCTGGAATACTTCACACATCTGTCAAAACAGATCAATTGAGTTCAAACAGATGTCAGAGGGGCAAACCGCATTGCCACGGGCCAGCGCATTCTTCTTCCCGATGCGTCACTTTGACTGTGTGTGTGTGGTTTGTATGCGTGTGTACGTCACAGGGCAGCCATGCTGACTCCTTCATAGCTTACTGGTTTCAGCAGGAGCGAGGCGTTTAAGGACCCATTCCCTCTTCTCCTCTCTTCAGTCTGTCGTGTCTCTTGCTGCGTCACAGCTTCCAGTCTTTTCTCACTCTTTCATCCTCTCTTGTCATGCCTGCTCAGGTTCTCTCTCTTCTCTCCAGATCATCTGTTTCTTTTACTTTTTTTTCCTCGTCTTGCCGGTTTTCCTCGTCTTTGTTCTTTCTTTTTCCTCTTACTCGAAGTCATCTCACTTATCTTGCTCTCTCAATAAGATACTTTATCTGTTTCCCTCTCTTCTATTAATCGGCCCCTCTCATGACTTCTTATCTCTCACTTCTGCTTCATCAATCAAAATCTTTATTTTCTTTCTCCGTCTTTTGCCCTCTGTCCTCCTCTCTTTTATCCTCCTGCTTTCTTTCATTCACAGTAGCCAACAGCTCAGCTTCAATATCCACCAACAGAGAGGCGAACCATCCATATCTCATCACTCAGGCAGCCACAGCAGCAGCAGCAGCAGCAGACTGTGCTGTGATGTGGAGAGAAACTCGATCGAAGCTCATATTGCAGGAGCTCAACTCCCAGAAGCCTGGCCAGCCTGGCAAAAACACACACACACACACACACACACACACAGATATATACACACACGCTAAGTACAAACACATGCAGGCATGCAGGCAGATGCGTACCACATGAGAGAGCTCAGTCGTTCATTCACTCAGGCGTTCTGTTGTGACCCCTTTTATTCATACACATGCACACACACTCTTACATAATCAGTCACTGCCAAAATCTGTACTCATTCATTCATTTAGAAGCACACAAACAAGTCACACACTCACACACACATCTGTCTGCAGAGGTGAGGGGGTCGTCCACACACGGGCCCCTCAGGCAGAAGCTCAATGACATGCTAATAACACACTATGGGGCTACAACAGCACAACAAAAACATACATGTGTTGGCTCACTGACAGTATTAACAGCTTTATGATCGGGGGCTCCGACACCCATCACTGATTTATGAGACTATTAATCAACAATTACTAAGATCTAAATGTTCATACTGTCCCATAAAGAGGCAGATAGCGTAAATCTGAATCCCTTTCGATGAAAAAGATTCATTTCTGTGAAAAGTCCACTTTTTATACAGCATCGTCTTCTGGATTAGTGATGTCCAAAGTTCACTATCCCTGCAGCTAACTGTAGCCCCATTCACCACCTCCACCCAACTGCAAGATGCTTTTTGGCCAAGTAGTAAATTCCACCTCCAGCAAAGGCTGACACTGGGGGGGCACTGCAAAAGATTCTGGGCCCGCTGAAAACAATTTCGCCTTGAGGCCCTGGGCAGTAATATCTATAATCCTGTAAAACCTGTCCAGCTCAGGGCCTCTTGAATCATCACAGCCACCACCACCATTCAGTGAGGGCCCTGGTGAGTAAGACCTCACAAATAAGATATTTCCTCTGAAAACTGAGGATTTGGCAGGTTTACTGAAAGAGCTTTACCGGAAACATACTTGGGCCGGCTGGACTCAAAAATTAATCAGGAGAACCATCACTTCTTAAATTAGAATCTAATTAAAATTTGTTAATTAAGTTCATTTAGGGTGGCAACTAACAATTCTTTTCATTATGGATTAACCTGTTTGTATTTTTTTTTTATCTTATCAATTAATCATTTTAAACTTTAAAATGTAAAAAAAAAAAAGGTAGGAAATCCCCATCACAATTTTCCACAGTCCAAGTTTCATTTATATACATGAAGAAAGAAAAAACAGCAACTCTTCACAGAGAAGCTGGAACCGCCGATCAATCGACTAATCAATTCATTGACTGATGTGTTATTTTGATATTGGAAACCTCAAACAGACAGCAGGTTAGTGGGTGACTTTTTTCACTACAATATTCCAACCTTAAATCAACCTTTTCCCAATGAAGTTTTGAGACTGCCATCTGACCCAGCGGACGAGCCGCAGGTAAACGACGTTACGCACGTGTGACTCGGTTCATGTTGATCTGCTGTGTCTGCTCATACGCTCTCCTGTCCGCTCACAGATACTGGACTCCATATCCGAGACCCGAAACGAAGCCCGGGTTAACACCGAAGGCGAGCAGGTAAAATAAGGTCCCATCATCAAGTCCAGTGTGGTTTACAGAGAGCAAATGTATTTAGTCTCAAGTTTCTCCCGAAACAGTCTCCCGTTCGTTTGTCTTTAGTGACGTGCTGTCGGTAAATGGGGATGGAAAGCCATGAGTTCAAGAGGATGAAAAGACCCGCAAACAGCGCGGTGTCCAGTCAGTGCATTCAGATGGTAAACTGCTGCTGAAGAAGCGACGAAGTCTGACTGCTGAAGAGCGGAGTTGGGGAAGAAGTTTCCTGTCAGGCTCCAAGAGCCGTCATGCCAGCTCAGGTCTCTTTCTCTCTCTCTCTCTCTCTCTCTCTCTCTCTCTCTCCTCTCTCTCTCTGTATGTATGTATGTGGATGGATGGATGGATGGATGGATGGATGGATGTGCCTTTTCCCTCTTTCTACCCTCATTTTCTTCTGTGTTCCTCTTAAGACTAATTCAGCTCAACCCTTTTCAGTTCATGTCAGCTGAGACTGCTTCACTGGCACTGAGAGACATTTTGACTCAGCCAAAACAATTTAATGTCAAACTAATAACATTGTTGAAGTAGACAGTCCAGAAAAAACAAACCAACTCCAGAAAAAGCCCCCCATGATGAAGTTCAAAAACAGTGAAACCTTTTTAATGGACATGAAAAACAACAGCAAGTACTATACGATTGGCTATACTCCATGTGTTTTAGGTGGCCTAGGTTTTTCTTTTTCCCAACTACCCCTCATGTTATGGTAGATGAAGGAATGATGGGCATATCACGTACTTTGCTGCTTGAGCAATGCTTTTCTTGTATCAGTGACATTGTTCCATTGGAAGTTCTCAAGATCATTAAATGTTTTTATCTAAAGAAATCCAAATGTGGTAAATACCTAAATACTTCCATATTACTCTCAGGCAACAGCAGCAGACTGTGCTGTGATGTGGAGAAACTCGTCCAAACTCATATTGCAGGAGCTCAGCTCCCAGAAGCCTGGCCAGCCTGCTTGACACACACACACACACACACACAGATATATACACACACGCTAAGTACAAACACATGCAGGCATGCAGGCAGATGCATACCACATGAGAGAGCTCTGTCGTTCATTCACTCAGGCGTTCTGTTGTGACCCCTTTTATTCATACACATGCACACACACACACTCTTACATAATCAGTCACTGCAAATCTGTACTCATTCATTCATTTAGAAACACGGAAACAAGTCACACATACATCTGTCTGCAGAGAGAGGTGAGAAGTGCGATCCACAGGCCTCAGGCAGAAATTGTACTAATAACACACTATACAGGATTTCTAACATGTAAAAACATACATGTGTTGGCTCACTGACAGTATTAACAGCTTTATGAGCGGGGGCTCCGACACCCATCACTGATTTATGAGAGACTATTAATCAACAGTTACTAAGATCTAAATGATTTCCTTACTGTCCCATAAAAGAGGGCAAGATGGCAGTAAATCTGAATCACTCGAGTGAAAAAGATTCATTTCTGTGAAAAAGTCCACTTTTTTATACAGCATCAGTCTTCTGGATTAGTGATGTCCAAAGTTCACTATCCCTGCAGCCCAGCAGCCCCATTCACCACCTCCACCCAACTGCAAGATGCTTTTTGGCCAGAATGATAAATTCCACCTCCAACAAGGCTGACACTGGGGGGCACTGCAAGAGATTCTGGGCCCCATGAAAACGTTTCACTTGGGGCCCTGAAGCAGTAAATATCTATAATCCCTGTAAAACCTGTCCAGCTCAGGGCCTCTTGAATCATCACAACCCACCACCACCATTCAGTGAGGGCCCCTGGTGAGTAAGAGACCTACTCACAAATAAGATATTTCCTCTGAAAATGAGGATTTACAGCAGGTTTACTTCTGAAAGAGCTTCTCGGAAACATACTTGGACGGCTGGACTCAAAAATTAATCAGGAGAACCATCCCCACTTCTTAAATTAAGAATCTAATTAAAATTTGTTAATTAAGTTCATTTAGGGTGGCAACTAACAATTCTTTTCATTATGGATTAACCTGTTTGTATTTTTTTTTTATCTTATCAATTAATCATTTAAACTTTAAAATGTAAAAAAAAAAAAAAAAAAGGTAGGAAATCCCCATCACAATTTTCCACAGTCCAAGTTTCATTTATATACATGAAGAAGAAAAAAACAGCAGCTCTTCACAGAGAAGCTGGAACCACCGATCAATCGACTAATCAATTCATTGACTGATGTGTTATTTTGATGACCCAAACCTCAAACAGACAGCAGCAGGTTAGTGGGTGACGCTCACTACAATATTCCAACCTTAAATCAGCCTTTTCCCCAATGAAGTTTTGAACTGCAGCTCTGACCCGGACGAGCCGCAGGTAAACGACATTTACGCACGTGTGACTCGGTTCATGTTGATCCTACCTGTGTCTGCTCGCCGCTCTCTGTCCGCTCTGAATACTGGACTCCGCATATCCGAGACCCGAGCAAACCCGGGTTAACGCGAAGGCGAGCAGGTAAAATAAGGTCCCCATCATCAAGTCCAGTGTGGTTTACAGAGAAACAAATGTCATTTAGTCTCCAAAGTTTCTCCCAGAAACAGTCTCCCGTTCGTTTGTCTTTAGTGACGTGCTGTCGGTAAATGAGGATGGAAAGCCATGAGTTCAGAGGATGAGAAAGACCCGCAAACAGCGCGGTGTCCAGTCAAGTGCATTTCAGATGGTAAACTGCTGCTGAAGAAGCGACAGAGTCTGACTGCTGCTGAAGAGCGGAGTTAGAGGAAGAAAGTTTCCTGTCAGAGCTCCAAGAGCCGTCATGCCAGCTCAGGGTCTCTTTCTCTCTCTCTCTCTCTCTCTCTCTCTCTCTCTCTCTCTCTCTCTCTGTATGTATGTATGTATGGATGGATGGATGGATGGATGGATGGATGGATGTGCCCTTTTCCCTCTTTCTACCCTCATTTTCTTCTGTGTTCCTCTTAAGACTAATTCAGCTCAACCCTTTTCAGTTCATGTCAACTGAGACTGCTTCACTGGCACTGAGAGACATTTTTGACTCAGCCAAAACAATTTAATGTCAAAATAACATTGTTGAAGTAGACAGTCCAAGAAAAACAAGCCAGCTCCAGAAAAGCCCCCCCATGATAAAGTTCAAAAACAGGTGAAACCTTTTAATGGACATGAAAAACAACATGAGAGTACTATACAGTTGGCTATACTCCATGTTTTAGGTGGCTGGGTTTTCTTTTTCCCAGCTGCCCCTCATGTTATGGTAGATGAAGGAATGATGGGCATATACGTACTTTGCTGCTTGAGCAATGCTTTTCTTTGTATCAGTGACACATTTGTTTCACATTGGAAGTTCTCAAGATCATTAGAAATGTTTTATCTAAAGAAATCCAAATGTCTTGGTAAATACCTAAATGCTTCCACCTTTACTCTCAGTGTAAAAAGTTTAATGTATCCACCCATGTATATATTCAGATACATTTTTGGCCAATACTTGCATATCTTAGCACATCAGACAACATGTCTCTGTTCCAGTTAGTAGCTGTTTTGACATTTCAGTCACATCACAGGATCTTCTTTAACAGATGTGGTTTGTCACAAAAATGTAGATGTTCAAATTTCCATTTACCAGAACGCTTCAAAAATGTTTCGCATTTCCCCTGTTAGCTTAACTTGACACTGTAACTTTCGCCTAAATGGCAACCACAGTGGCCACAGGTACAATTACAGGATACAACACAGTGAATTTCCTGTCATTTCCTAACATTGTTCATTTAGGCGCTTTAAAACATCATCGTACGGAAACCTCATTGAGATGAAATGCTGCGTAATGGTAGTCAATGAACTGGCTCAGTAATGTCAGTTATAGAGCGATATCTAAACTTAGCTACCATTAGCCAACAGAGGCTACTGGTCACACCAGACCAAATAAGTCTGTAACAGCAAAATCCCTGAGTGTATTGAACTGAGCAGGGATGCCTTTTACTGCTAATGAATTCAACCTTTCATTTCTTAAAGGAAATTTATGGGGTTTTTTTTTCTTTTACAACTAAAATTGTCTCACTTTAAATTAAAAAAATAAAAATTCAAAAATTCAAAAGTGAGATTGTTTCTCATACTTTTTTTCATGGTCAAGGGTGAATTTTCAGTCTGTTTTAAGCTAACGAAGATGAGAACACATTTACTCTAAGTGCTCTGGAAAATATTTTTTTAAATATTATATGATCAAAAACTTCAGAGCAGCTACATAATAATGATAGTGATGCAATGATTTTTCTAGCTACTTTTTCAAAGTCAAGAATGAGCTTTCAATCGCAGTATGTGAGGTCTAGTTCATTCTATGCTCAGGTGAGAGGCAGTTTCACAATAGTAAATGATTGACAAATAATTAATTAACATTCAGCACATGGAGGAGTGTGAGTGTACATGTGTGCATCTGTTGCTAGTGATGGCTAGTTCCCTTGCCTCCCTCCTCCCTCCTCATAATCACAGTCAAACTGAATGTAATCAGTCTGTCTGCCTTGTTTCCCTTTGGCTCAGCATGGCAGATTTTTATCTGAGAAGTGTATGACATCTAACAGCCCAACTCAAAGGAAAGACACACATACACAGACACACAGCACATAGTAACAACTCCTCATCCTCTGGATAAGTTGTTCTCGAGCTGTGATTGATGCTGTTGTACTACCAGAGCCAACAGGGAGGTTGACTTCACGCCATGATTTACATTGCACTTCATTTCCCCTTCTGCCTCTTTCCCGTCATTATCTGTATCCAAATTTAGCAGACATGCCAAAAAGTTTTAAATAGACCTGTGCTATCTCAGCAGTTCTGTCAGAGATACTGTACTGGAAACAGTGTCGGTTCAAATTCCATATGCTTCCAGTTAATTATCAGAGGATGAAGTACAGTGTAACAAACCCCATTTCCGCAAATTTGCTGAACTCTAATGTGATAGTAGTGTTTGGAGATCTGTGGGTCAAAACTAAACAGAAGGACAAACAGGGTTACTCTTTTGTCTGTTTGTTTAGTCATGTTCAGAGAACCTTAAACGCTTTCATTTTCCTCATGACCAACTTTTGTGAGAACTATTGTAGGAGGTTATTTACCTTTTCTAGAGTTCAGTTGTCCAGTTTATTTTTATACTTCTAGTCATGAAAGCTGTGCATTTCTTCCACTGCTGCCACAGAGGAATGCCCAACTCTGCAATCCTCCCATCAGCCCACTAATGAGATCAGCTCTCCCAGCTGCTCTGTCACAGACTCTGCGACTCCCTACTGAGAGCGTAGCCAGGCATACTGAGGAGGATGAGACGATAATGGAAACACACGGCCGCTACTTGTACTTTTATGATGTAAAACAGACACCTGGTAACTTGGTATCTAATTCCAGTATTCATCAGCCATACCAACCTGGACATGAATTAAATAAATCGTATGTTAACTGCAGATACAGTGCCAGTGTTTAGGAGTTATATTGTGGCACATTTGTTCCATGTTCCACTTCTATGTTTGTCTTGGTTTTTATGCTCTTTAGCTGGTAACTCACCATCATTACATAGTAAATGTAGTTGACAGTTAAAAGAGTCGAATCTGGCAGACACATAAAGTTAGCCACGGCCTACTGACACTCTTGTAAAATGTATTCCCAGCACACAGACCTCTGAACTTTTTGGGGTCCATGCAAAACAATACATTAAAATTCTTGCCAAACAAAAGTTGGAAGCAGATTAGGAGGTGGTGACCTCTGTTTGGTGATGGGAAGCTCACTGTACTTTCTCTTATGGCTCATTAACTGTAGCTACAGGCTGCAATTTGGCTACTATACCTTTCAATTGAACTGTGGTTGGTGTGAGATGCTGGCCAGGCAGCAGTGTAAGCGATAAGGCTGAGAATAAATGCAAGACCTCAGGAACCATGTGATGTATGACACAAACCAGATATAAGACGAATCGGACTGTGGGTGAGTTGAAAGCGATGGTGAGGGCTTTGAAGAAGAGTGGTGTTCATCATGTTGGAACGCACAAATTCTCACCCACATCCCCTCTTTGTTAACTATAAATCGTAAGAAAGCAATTAATCTGGACAGATACACATACACACAGTCACACCCTGTTAAATTTCAGCCAAATTCCTTCCCTAAATTACTTCCTTCTCTGAAGCCAAAGCTTGCCTAGATCAATCTGTACCATTTCCAGAATCACTTGTAGAAATTAGTACCATTTGGAATTTAATAGTGTTATGAGCTTGTGTGCGATATTGACAGGTATTGAAAGCCTATCTACTCCACATTTCAAATAAACTGAAGTTCGTTCAACTCTCTGAAGCTGTTTTTCCACTTGCTAATTTTCAATTCCCTTTACCATTAAAGAGGAAGGTAATCATCCTACAAACAGGATTGCTTGGAAATCATGCATCATAGCAGAGCAAGAAGTTCTGCTGCATAAATCTATAGAAAATTCTCTGAGTCTCGCAATTTCATTTTTCATTCCACATCGTTTTATGTGCTAAGCTAACCAAACTATACTCGAGCTGCATTTTTCAGTTGTCTGTCTCACATTTGTCTGACAGGACAGATGCAACATGAATCCATGTACATAGTGTTAACACAGAGTACATAGTGTTGCTGAATGCATACTGTGTAGATACAGGCAAAGCACTGGAGATGCTGCTCTGCTAACGTGCTGCTTCTGGGAACCATGAATATATCAGCTCTCATTGCAGTTCATCCTACTGATTTTAGTCTAGATCCTTTCTTGCATGGATAATACAAATTAGACTTATAAAAGATTAAAACTAAGCTTTCCTACTTTTTCATTTCATGTCACTTCACACTGTTTGACCCTCGCCTGGTCCCTAAGCTGTGATTAAATTCATGTTAAAGACACCCCAGAGCCCATGTCCAGAGGGAGCTCTATACCATTTGACAGCGTGACAGTCTATTTCTTTCAGTTTACATGCTGTTAACTTTTATTTTCTCCTGCAGATGTTGCAGGGTGAAACTTGCTGATGAGTCTCTTCTGCTTTCCTTCCTCACAGTTAGCTTCCTCTCACTAGAATCTCTGGCGCTTTTGTCGGTTTATGTGGTTGCACTATGAGGCTATCTTTAAAAAATGCAACTGGATAGCATTTCTTTCCTTTCCTGTGGCTTTAGATTAATTGCATCTTCCCTAAAGAGCCAGCTTGCATTGGGATGTACTTGGATCGACCCTGTCAACTGTGTGGCGTTCGTTGGCTGGGCCACTGGACTCTTGACCAAAGCCCTTGGGAAGATTAACATTCCTGCGGGGGGACCACTGTATCTCTGCCATTATAAATAGGCAGGATTAGGCTATACACAACAAAACAAACAATGCTCTCTGTTATAGCAACACACAATATATGTTGATAAGGGATCATTACTCTAAACAGTTAGTGTACAAGTCTGAATTCTGAATACTTTGAAAAACTTGTATTCTGTGCCTTTCTATTGTTCCTATTGTACCCCGTTTCTTTTCTATCTACTCCCACTGCTTCCTCCACAGCTTTATCTAGACTGTGTGTGTGGTGTTTGACCACTGCATGTTTCCAGTGCTTTGTGGCTGCCATGTTGACATTCTTCAAGGCTTGGCCTGCATTTCACATTTGTGCAGGTCAGGGTGTTTTGTTTGCTTTAACTATTATGGGAGACCCCCAGTTGTTATTTCGCACTTTGGAGGAACCTTTAAAATGGCTCTGCTGGTGTGTTGTGCTCTGCTGCACCAAAAAGGCTGGAGCCTTGGGGGAGGTGTCTTAAAAGTGTGTTTCTGTCAGACCTCCGTCAAGCTCTAGACTCACTGACTGATTTGTTTTTCCTTTTGAGGCTTTAGGTGTTCAGGCCACATGTACTTCCAAGACAGCATGCATTCATATTCCAGACTTAGGTGTGTGTGCAGCAAACATACAGTAGTCCTATGCAAACCCAGGTTCCTCACACACAAAGCTCCCTCATGCTTTTCCAGACTTTACACAAGCTGTAGGAGCCAGTGTTTCTGAAACATATCTCGACTCTTTTATAGTCGTCTAACAAAAAGTTACCTTAGTTTAAAGTCCACTTCTTGTCAGACAAAGATAAACAAAACGTAAATGTGACTGTGGTGAGCCTGTTTTGACTGAGAAGGTGATTTCAGTGTTAATCATCAGAGTTACTATCATGAGTCAAAAGCTTCAGTTTCATTGGAAATAATTAGCAATGGTGTGTTCACATTCCAAAAAAAGGTAATGTAAATACATTCAATCTTGCAGTGACCCTGCCTCACTGAACGGAAGTTCATAAACCTCTGTTATGAGAAACTTAAACTCTGGGGCTCCACTGATTCAACTCTATGCTGTGACAGCCAGGAATTCTTTATGATGCTGAGACACAGAGGATAATGGGCTTATGACTTATATCCCACATTAATAATCCATAACCTGAACTGTGTTCTTGGCCCATGATCAAGGTATTACAGTTCTATTAGGATGATGAATGCAATGTTTCATTACTTTAATCCTATTGAATTCAGCTGTGGTAGTCAGACATTTTCTGGTAACACTTAGCAATAAAACAAATGATGACTTTCCCTGCTGAATCAGATTACCTCCATTTACAAAAAGTGACTACTATTCTTACGTCTTGTCTTACTTGGCTGAGAGCAATGTGGGACTTTCCAAGTGTAGCAGGACCTCAACAGAAAATGTTGAAATGTCTTGGCCTGTTTGGCCACTTGGGGGCAGTGCAACAAGCTGTAAACACAACACGTGCTGCTTGTAGAGAACATTAGCGATCATTTAGAGTCCTGTTTTTGGTGAACTGATTACTATAGCTCTGCTTTGAGCTAGCTTTTGAGAGTAGAGCTGTCGCTCTTTGCCTGCTAATGCGTCACTCATATAATCTCTGCAGATTTCTAACCCGTTTCCTAAGCCCAATGCTAGCCTTGTAGTCACACCATTTAAAATGCCTACAATTTCTGTTGTGCTGCATATTAGTGTATTTTGTCAACAAATGAAGTCAGGTACAATCAGTGTACTGCTCCTTTTGAATGAACTAAATCAACTGTATTAGTTTAAAAAAAAAAAAAAAAAAAAAAAAAAAAAATATATATATATATATATATATATATATATATATTTTTTTTTTTTTAGGCTAATTAGTGATGGTAGCTTTGCTGATACTTCTGTTATTCTTTCCACCAAATGGGAGACATGTTAGCTTTCAGAAATGTCCAATATCTGTGACTTGAAATGACATCTTGGAGGCTAGCATTTTTTCCCACTTGGCTACTTGTAATTACAGTTACATGTAATTATGGTAATTAATTATGTTAGCAAGACTAACATAATCTATCATCAAGATCACTGATGTTGTCTATCTGCTTATTGGTGTTGGACATGTAGCATGCACAGGGTTTACCAGAGCTTTTTTGCTGAAAACA
Organism: Lates japonicus; assembly: GCA_033238685.1. NCBI lineage: Eukaryota > Metazoa > Chordata > Actinopteri > Centropomidae > Lates > Lates japonicus. The sequence continues at coordinate 616,615 of BRZM01000038.1, read as the reverse complement.
GATGTGTGTCGTGGCTGGAAACAGTGCAGTTAAGTTGTGGGCCATAAAACCAAAACAATGAGCTGAAATGATGCTAAAGAGCTCTGTAAAACTGACTGGACTCTTCAGAGTTGGGTGATAATTCTCAGTGGTTTTGTCACTAATTCAAGAAAAGGATCATTACTGTACTGTCACTTGAAAAGCTCCATCTCCAACACTAACACAGGCACGCTTCAGTTTATTTTTTCAAGATAATGTCTCATCACTATCACATGTGGAAATAAATACCCAGACCAGGGTCTTGGCCCTCTCTATCTATTCTGCTCTGTTGAAACCGATGTCCCAGTGATGCTGGGTGGGGTGAAGGGGAAACAATTTCTCTGTCATTATAGTCATTACCCCCAGGCCCTTATCATCACGGATGTTTGTCCAAGAAATCCTGCGTTAGCATAGTTTTTGCAAAGATGGTGGTATAACCCTCCTGAAAATGAAGATGAATTGGGCTGGGTCAGTTTCAGATACTTGAGATGTTCATTCATTGTATACTCTGTATTTGCATTACACTGCTTCACAAATCATCCTCATCATCCTCTCACGTTGTCTTAGCATAAGAGAAGGCCAGGGATTATTAAAGAAGTCATGCAGTGCAAACGGAAAGTAGATGCAGGGTGTGAGCCACCAGTTTAACCTTGAGTACACATACCTCCATGACAGCAGTAACTTTGCATGTTGTATGTCGGTTCTTTGTTTTATTCCATTGCTGAGGTGTTTTGTTCCCTTTATTTTACGACGCTTTGTCAGCTACTTAATAGCTGCCAGTGATGGTTCACTGTGTGAATGGTGTGATACTTTTTGCTGTGAATCCCCTGTTGTCATACAAGATGAAACCGACCTCCTGTGTGGGCTTTGTTTGAAGAGGCTGAGCTCATAAACAAACCACGAGGGAGTTGCAGCAGGATGTTTATGGGGATGTGAGGTAGAATGAATTAGGAACCGCAGGGGTTTAAGCATTGGGGCCTCTGCCACACATATATATGCACACACAATCACATATATACAGATAAACACCACCATGCAACACTAGACCTTCTGGAGTTCTATGTATCCTGCAGACACAGTCAAAGTCCAGTAAAAGTAGAAGCCACTAACAAACTAAACTTCAGCCACTGCACTTTTATATTCAGTAAAATAACCTTTACAAGTTTTGTTTAATTTCAATGCGCTCTGTAACTGAGCTGTAAAAGTCATTTTCTCACACTATCTGCAGGGGATGCCAGATGGGGAGGTTTTGCACGAGAGAAACAGACACAGAGAGACAGACTCAAAGGAAGAGTGAGGGTCCATCAGACCAGTATCCATCTGCTAGGTTTTAACCCTGAACATAAACCACAAGTTCAACACCGTAACACACACATGGTTAAAATAAGTGAATAAAAACAATATATTTGTACAATTTCTCCATTTATACGTGTTCCACTTAATGTTTACCATGTGTCCACAGCAATGGCACGCATCTTGCGGTGGCTGCTTTGTTGTTGTGTTGTTCTCCCGTGGGAAAAAAAAAAAACAACCTAAGGCTTAATCTTGTTTGAAGCTAAGTAGTCTTTAATATCTGCGCTTTGCTTACTTTGTTCATTTTGTTGCTTTTTCAATGCAACAGTCCCTCATTTGAACTTTCACTCCAGCCTGGTACTCCTGGGAAAACATTAGTCTGAACTCAGAACAACAGCTAGATCTTGGCTGAACAACAGCCCAATTTGACATTTACACTGTGCGCTATTTACCAAAGACTGAGCGCTTGTTTGTGCTTTGTGCGTTGTGCAGATAAATAGAGATGGAAGGTCATATGTTTAGGTGCTGAACAAGAAAAAATAGATAAGACTTGTTGTCTTCTCCCTCCCAGTTTTGCATTTCCTCTTTAGTGTGCATTGCCTAACACAAAATGAGGGTGGCATAGGCTCAGAGCTCAACCAGATGATGAACATCTGTCTTGCAGAAGTGTCTCTGAGCAAGGGACAGGGATCTTTGCTTGCCCCTGGGCTGCTGAGGTCAGAGCAGGAGGTCAGGAGTGCAGAGTGTGTTCACTACAAATTAAAAGTACATTTCTGTTGTAAATCTAATAATTAATAGGTTGATATATAAAATGTACACTTTGCTCCATTTTCCTCTCTGTAGCCAATCAATTCAACACAGCTGTGATTCTACCTGTGTCCAGTTCATGAAAACATTTACACTGTTGTTCCAAAATCTGGTGTTAGGTAGGTCCTTCACAAGAAAAATACCCACAGGAAGTCACATGTTTTATGTTTCCAACAGTAAAAACAGTGGTAATTCAAAATATATGATGGGGTATTGACAGTTGCTATGGCTAAACAGTAGCTGAAAAAAGAGAGGTAAAAAAGATAATAAAAAAGAAAAACACACACAAGATATGTCATATAATATGCAGGATTCACTATGTCAACACATCATGAGATGATCTTTTTACTTTTTAATTCACCAAAGTGAATTAATCTGGCATAATCCCACTTTAGAATGTCAAAATTTAATACTGAAGTGATCCCAAACCTCTGGCTTTGCTTCCAAACTCCATAGAAGGGAATGTCCAGCCTTGAGGATTTAAGGTCTTCTGGGGCCAAATTTGTGCTTGACTGCACTGGGACCAACCTGACCGCTCTACTGATTCCCTCATGTACCAGAGAGCTGGGCTGCAGCAGTAGCAGCAGGAGCTTTAATGAGAGTAAGAGTTAAAAAAGCAAAAAACTTGAGTGAAGAAAGCCCTCCTTTATGTGGGTCTCTGTGAAGGATGTGTGTGAGAGAAAGAATGAAAAAGGGAGTGAAAAATGTGCTTAAATGTATTGGTTCTTTCTTAGTGTGCATGTTTTTGTTTGTAGGAGTAGACCATCCTATAAACCACCACCTACGCCACCCATTGCCTTTAGCAGCAGGTTCAACTGCAGAGGCAGCAGTGTAACAGTGAAACCCCGTCCAAAGCAAACATCACACTACCCCTGTTTTACTTTGGATTCCCGCTACTTGGAATTTTTGTTTTCTAAAAGGTGCTCTTTGTCCCCATGTATTGATCTGGTGAGGCACATGGGAGTTCACCCACACTTAAAACTGACCCAGGTGGGTTGTTTAGCTGAAACAGATACAGCCACCTGAATATGCACGCTGACGATTAGTAGCAGAGTTGGATATTGGCCCTCACAGAGCTGCCAATAAGACACTCCCCACCCTCCTCCTCTACCTTCCTTCCTGCAAATTTTCCTAAAAAGTGAGAGGCCCAAGGCTTTGCCTAGTGAGATGTAAATTGCTGCTATTGCTTGTACCTCAAATTGCAAAAACATATTTTTTTATTCAAGCTAGAACTTTCCCAGGGCCTCCCTTTGCTTTGATGTGAATGAGCTCAACAAAACCCATTTCAGTTTGAAAAATCACAAGCACCAGTCTGGAATTCCCTAATAAAAGTAAGGTTTTTATACAGCATTAGTAAGGAGAACCCTACGTTTTTTTCCCTCTCACGCCTCCACCTAAATGGTAACACTAGAGGTGATCGCAGCCCACACATGCCAGTATACAAAGCCCAGCATTCATACACTGGTCCACCGTCTTCGACGCCCACAGCTCTGACAGCATACAGAAAGCAGCAGCCAACAGGATGGAGAGGAACGTAGAGCTGATATTTCATGGAAAGGAAAAACATGAACAGTACTGAATGAATAGTGCCCTCAACACACCATTTTTAGCATTGAACTCTAAAGGGGGTAGTGTTTGAGAACAACACACCACTGTTTCAAGCTTGACCACTTTTAATTATGAAGAAAAGCAAAGGTGTAACTGGTACTGCAGTACATCCCATGGATGAAAAAAGTTGTTTGTACTGTAGAGAATAGTGTGAAAAAGACTGTCTGTGGGTTTTAGCTTCAGACAGTTATTTATACTTGGGGGTTTTTAGCGCCCACTCCAAAAGCTCTCTTGAGTGGGAAGCCACTTAAAGGATGATATGTTCCATATATCAAATGTAAGCAAGAATCTTGCACACAGTCCACTTTCAAACAATGACCCTTTCAGCTTCTGAATTAAGTGCCTTGAAGGTCAAGTCCAGCAGCTTATAGCAGCTTTAAAGAGAAATCTTGGTATTTTTAAACCTGAGTCTTCATCTTGTCATTGTGGCCAAGCCATGTCAACTTTGTGCTGGTCATGTCAGCTATTCCGGAAACATGACTACAGCAAATATGCTAAATATTAAACGGTGTGAGCAAACATACAATCAATTCAAACACTTATCTGTGAGTCCAAACTAAAGTGAAGGTAGCCCCCGGGATGAGCCCTCATAGCTAACTGCAGGGGTCTACTTCTGGGGCAGCTTGCCAGCTGGCACGCAGATTCCTGGTCATTTAAATACAATTTAGCAATTCTTAAACATATGTGGGGCTGTGGGTTGTTATTGGTTCAGTGTGTGTACATGCTGCTGAAGTGGTGGGAAAAATCATAAAGGGAAGATTTCATTCATTCCTGTCCTCTGAGAAATTCAAGAAAAATAAGTACCATGGCAATCTAGTGGACTGTTATGAGGCTGACACGGAGCTTTTCACTTTGATGGTATTCAAACCCGTGTATACAGACAAGGATAGAAATCAAGCAGAATGGCAGTGACGGATCGTCCTGCAAGACAATATACCTCAAGAAAATGGTGATGTTCCTGAAGTCACTGCTTGCCACAACTGACTGGCTAGCTTTGTTAGCTGGGTGGTTGCCTCATATTAAGATCCCTGTGTAGTGAGCAACAATAGTTAATTCAGAGGTTTGCTTTCTGTGTTTCCTTTTATTTGGACTCTGATATACTTTGTTTTTCTTCTGGAATCTCTGTAATGAAGTTGCTGAGTGCAAAGTTAGTATATGAAATAAGTAATTATGACAACAATTATGACAGTGAATCTTGGGGACATAACTATTCAAACTCCTGCAGCTGGTGAGCTAAATGTTAAACGCTAGCATGTTAGGATAATGCTAGTCAGTGACAACAGCTCTCTGTCCTTTCTCTGTACAGGACAGTTTATTAACCCCTGGCATTTTTGTTTTTAGGATGATACCTCATGTCGTTCCATAAAGAGCTGTTAAGGGAAATAAAGCTCTACAAGCTAACAGTGTTGCTAATTGTCCATTAGCAAGCTCATTAGAGCTCTTACAGGGGAGGGTGAAGAGTGAAGAGAGCGACCCCTCCACAGCTCTCTGTTCCCTGAAAGGTCATCAGTATCAGTATGGCTTGATTTTAGTCAGTGATAAAAGTTTGAAGGTAAAAGTACAGTAAGATTGAACTCAACACAAAATTGTGGAGATTTTATTTTGTAAGTGAATCCACAAACAGTGGAATTTGAATTGATTTTGGTGTATTTTGCAACTTCATACGCTGGTCTGACCAGGCCTTAAAACCCAGGTTGAAAAATACTAGAATCTTCCTTTAAAGAGCACGCCAGCAATTTACTCAATACAGCTGCACTTAGTCCACTGCAGAGAATAGTGTGTGCCAGCTGTGTGGAAATGCCAGCCACCTTGACCTCAGCAACAAGCCAGAGATAGGCAGGGTCCACTGATCTGTGAACAAGATTTTCTTTTTATCTCTGAAAACTGGCAGGCCGGAGTGGTTGGACTTATCAAGGACTGTTCTCATGCCATGCAATAACATCATCACCTCGGAATCACCAGACACTGGGCGCATTTGTCTGATGGGTTTCAAGTGAAAGAATAAAACACAGCTCAGTGGTTCAAAACATTGTAAATTTTACTTCAAATGATGCATTAATGCAATGTAACTATGTTTCCTCCTTAACTTTTATGCCTTAATTTGTCCACCATTGTCATGCTCTTCACTTATCTTCATGCTTCATTGGATTGTGGGGAATATACACACTGAGTCATCACCTCCTTTCTCAAGCCTAATGTTATGGTAAAACATTCCTTTGACATTACCTTATTTCTTCTTTTTAATTTCACACTGTTCTGTATCTCCCCTTTCACAGGCAGCAGCACTGGGGCCACCTAATGAATGTCTGCCAAGGTTGTAGTGTGTGTGTGTGTGTGTGTGTGTGTGTGTGTGTGTGTGTGTGGGTGTGTGTGTGCGTGGATGTGTGTGCGTGGGTGTGCGTAGGTCTGTGTAAATGTGGGAGAGCTGGTGCTTCATGGTGTATGCCCTGGTGTCCAAACATTTGTGAAACATCTATGTATAACTTACTTTATTACCAAAGATGAATAAGGCAACAAATAACCCAAAACAAGTTTAATATATTATGTGTTGGCATGTGCTGTCTGTGCATGATATGCAGCACACATGTGTGTAAGCAGGCCTGTGTGAATTAAATGTGTCTTTGCATACACAGTATCAGTGACAGACTCAGTATTATGGTTAAAGAGGCCCAGTAGCCACGCAGACAAGCAGCAGGTGGCCAACGAATGACTGTTTGGGGAGCCGGAGCTGATCAGCTAACTTGTTCACTTGACCTTGGCCTGCCGTCAGTTGCTCATGACCTACAGAGGAATGTAATCTGCCCAAGAGCATTATTAACTTCTGCCACCATCGTTGATTCTATAACTTATTTTGCATGTGCATTGGAATTACAAGGTCCTCCACTGCTCTGAAAAAAGTGAAGTCATTTCCATGACCAGTCAGGAAACTTAATTCACGAATGAAGTTCTAGAAGTAGCTAGTGAATGGATTTTTCTTTTAGTCAAACTACTGGATAAATGTCCACTGACCTGTAGGATAAGACCCAGTGGTCAATATTCACTGATCTTAGTCAACAGTAAACTTAACTCTATTCATGACAGTGCGTAGAGTGCAAGGACTAAGCCAAAACACTGAGCTAAAAGACACTAAAACTGTCCTCAGAGCTGCGGGGAATGACAGATTTGGGTGAGCATTCTCTGTATTTGTCATTAGATCAAATGTTTATACAAAAATATTGATTGGAGCAGCTTTAAATAGCTACGTTTTCAGTTTTTTACCTGCACCGCAGGGAACTGTTAGCTACTTATATCTCCATCCACAGGAGTGTCGTTACCTGTGAGCTGCTCATAACCACTTTGTGTGAAAAAAAACCTGATATAGAGCTTCATCTATTTGAAATACACATGCCTGCAGGCATGGCAACAGCAACCCAGCCATCACAAAGGACACTTCATGCTGTTTTTTCTTTGTGGGTCACTATGTTATGTCTATGTTTTGTCTTCATAACAAGTCTCTGATGCTACAGCTGTGGGCAATTTTGCTCCTGTGCAGCCTCTCCAGTCATTCCGTCTGACTTTATCATAACTCTGAAGGGGCTCATTTACAAACTGACTGTAATTTTTAACACAGGCTTGTGGTGCTATTGTCAGACTGTTTGTCACTGTGTTGTCTTTGCTCGCAGGAGATGAGCCAAGGATTCCAGCTCAGTCTTCATCCAAATCCTCGGGTGCTGTGAAAAGTTTCCCTGTCAGTCAAGGATATTTGCATATTTAAAAATTCCATGATGGCTTCTGTTGGTCTGGGATGACTGGCAGACATACAGTAGACACACTGTGAGAAGTAAAAGTTTAGCTTTAAAACTTGGAGTGACAGAGAAGCAGAACCTCTTTGTTTCAGGCCTCCAGCACACTTTGGCTATTAAAGTGTGTGACCGCAGCCTCAGTAGCTGCCTCTCCCCGCTGTGTCGAGAAGAGGAGTCCTGCTGGTCAGGGATTACAAAGCTGGAGGCTGTTGGCTGTGGAGGTCAGCAGCAACAGTGAGGGGCTGTCATGTACGTTTAGGCCGAAGACTAAATGGAACGAGACAGAAGTTAATTTGCCACGCACACACATACACACAGTAGTAACAGCACCAAGGAAACATAGCCTACCCAGACCTGAAGCAACAGACCTTACAGACAGTGTAACACACACTTTAATACACATGTCAAACACACACACGGCAGCACATTTCACACTCTGCCCACCCCAGTAAAAAACCTCCAGAGCTTGAAGCACGCTCCCTGTAGAGCAGTATAATCACTCCACACTTCCTCTGAGCTGCCATGGTGACAGTTTGAAAAACAGTCGTATTCCTGTTTTTTGGGCAGTGGTCACTTGATAGTTATGGTCGCTGTCAGGTGAAAACCTTGAATCTCCAATAAGTCACTTTTTCAGGGTCTAAGAACAGAAGCTCCCATGTTTCACATGTAGTTCAAGCTTCATCAACAATAAACTACTGTACAGAAAAGGGGTGGTTATGTGACAGTTTATACTGTATAAGTGCTTCGAAGCAATATGATTGATAATTTATGCTTTGCTGAAACTGCACGAGATGGCCCTGTTGACTTCCCTCTTCAAAGCTGTTTTGACACAGCAACTGGGGGAAGGGGGATAATCTTTAAAGCATATTGCAGATGGTATAAGATCACACAGATGGCTGCAACTGTAACTCTAATGTAACTGAATGACAAACAAGACTAAGTCTATGGGCACACCATAGCAGCTCTGAGATATTGCACATGGATGTTCTGAACTAAATAATGACATGCTGATGTCTGTATGTAATGTTTACAATGTTCATATCTGGGGCAACATGGTTATGCAGTGGTTAGCACTGGTTGCCTCACAGCAAGAGGGACCCTGGTTCACCTGAGGCTTTTTGTGTGGAGTTTGAATGTGTCTGGTGGGTTTCCTCTGGGTACCTCAGCTTTCTTCCCACAGTCCAAAAACATGCAGGTTCGGTTGATTGGTGACTCTAAATTGACTGTAGGTCTAAATGTGAGAGTGAATGGTTGTCTCTATATTTCAGCCCTGCGATAGACTGGTGACCTGTCTAGGTTGAATTCCCTGCCTCTCACCCAGTGTCAGCTGGGATTGGCTCCAGCCCCCCGTGACCCTCAGAGGATAAGCAGTATAGATAATGGATGGATGTTCATATCTTTAGCTGAATTATAGTTCTACATTAAAGGCGATATATGTAAGTTCTCCTATCACTACATAGCAACGTTAGCTTTTACAGCTGTTTCCTTATCAGTCTAGAAGAAATGCGAGAGTTCAGCATCAAACTTCATTCTTTTAGTTGCCAAGATCCATTTTGCTCAGAGCTTTATCACTTATTTTCTTCCACTGAAGTCACCATGCTAACCAGTAGCGTCCAGTGTACCCCAAGAACTGGGGTTGGTCAGCCTGGGCTGCTGGTGTTTTTGTCCTGCAAGTTTCAAATGGAGGTGAACACTGGGAAAATGAAAGATGACTCAGTAGTTGTCTCCTTTTCAGAGGTGAACATCTAGACAGAGACATCTCTGCTGCAAACTTTCAGTCGACTGAAATCATCACTCTCTTATCACAGTGAATTAAATAAAATAAAGACAGCGACCATGTGGGAGTATTGTCTTATTCAGTAATGAGACAAGGTGAAACAACGTTACCTTGCTGTATCTCAAGTCCTATAAGTATGAGATCACTATTTATTACAAAGTGAATGAAACAGTATAAAACACAGTTACAGTGGGTAATATAATTAAAACATGGCATGGCCTGACTATACAATACAGTCATCCAGCATTGTCATGGTGTTATCGAGGGAACTCCCACTGGGCCATAATAAAAACCTATACTGTAAGAAGTGGGATTCCTGGTAACCCCTTGGTTCAGGTAGAAATCCAGTTTTAGTTCAGCATGTTAGAATGCGAGCACTAGCTCATGGGAAATGATGGGAATAGAGTAGGTACTTGGTCATAAACTAAAGTATTAAACAGATTTAAATTCTGACCTTCTGGTGGCACTGGAGACATATGGAAGTCAAGGAATCTGGAGACCATTAGCACCTGTAACAAAATTTCATGGCAATCCATTCAGTAATTGTTGAGTAATTTCACACAAAACCAAAAATATCAACCCTAATAACAGAGTTTGATGAAAAGTCAAGGGATCACTGGAGTCTTTAGGATTGGTTCTCTGGGGATCATGTGGGTAATCCATCTAACACTTGTTGAGACTTTTCAGGTGGAAAGTAACTAATCCAGTTTTAAAAAAGACTTGATAGAGTCTATAAAAGACTGTTCTAATCCAGTAAACCTGTACAATGCACATCACAATCATATTTAAACTTTGTATCTTACATTTGGGTTGGTTACTCTTACAGTTGCTCCTCACCTTCTTCAAATTATCTGTGCTGTAGTTGCCTCTAGGTTAGACAGAAGCCATATAAAACTGTCAGTGTTGTTTCATGCCTGCACGCTTATCTGTCCATTATACCAGGTGTCTCGGCTTACTGTAATTCCTCATTCTTAGCGCTCTCACACACACTGTCCTGTCTGAAGTGTTGCTGTTGTCCTAACTGATTGCCCATCCGTCCTGAAACATTTAACTGCCTGCTGAAAGGAGACATTACGTGAAAATGAAATTATCAGCCTTTAAAAACAAAAGTGGCGAGGCAGTTACGATAAGCTGCTGGGAAGTTCAAAGAAGACGCAGTGGCATGTTTTTGAAGGTGATTCAAACCAGACCTGGGCCAAACAGAATTTGCCAATAACTTTGTGCTCCGTGGAGAAACAGATGGTAAGGCTTATCAGAACCATCAGGTAAATTATCAATCATATTATTTTAAACAGATTTTGGAACTTATTGCGTGCTCATATCTGGCAATAGTCATTATTCTGGATTGTAATCAGCCTAAAAAATATCTGCAAAAACTATCCATGCTCCATCTGTTTAACAACTTTCAAATTTCTAAAATTTTCTAAAACTTCCTGGGCCTCAAAATGCCATATAGCTTTACTGAAACTCTAGAAATACAGTTGAGGCATTGTTGGAAAGGGAACACTAGTAAACAGGCCTCCTCATGTTTGCCCTTTTCCCCCTGCACATGTCCGACTCAGAGGGGGCAGAACATTAGTTCAGGTTATCCATCCATCTATCCCTCATCCATTTATTCATCTGTATCTGTCCTGCCTCAGCTCCCAACAGCCCTCCTGTACTGAGCAGCACCGTCACAGTCTTTCATGCATGTCAGAGCTGCATATTTTATGTTCCCCTCTGCCCCCTGCAGGTCCTGCTGCCGTGATTTAGAGCAAGAGAAGAAAGAGGACAGGAACAGAGAGAACAGGAGGCCCTGGGTGGAAGAATGCCTCCATCCTTCCTGATTTAAACGATACCACTGAGGAAACACCAGCCGGGACCTGTAAAGGTAAGATTTGAGATGTTAAGAGACACACACCAGAGGCTTTTACTGAAAAAGCCAAAGTGGGGTCATACTTTTAAAAGTACTCTTACTGCTCATGTTGAATGTTATTCACTTTATGGTTTGTAAACCTTCAAATACATACAGCATCTAGATTCCTGGTCTCTCATAGAAAAATTACTTCAGACATGCAAATGAAATATTTTTGCTTTTCACTAACCTAAACCTGCATTTATTACATTTTTGGTCAGTTGGGAGAAGCACACACTGTAAACATAACATTTCCATACTAATGTAGTGGAATTGTCATCCACAAAATCAAAAAAATAGGAATCAAAGCATTTCCCTAATGGTTATGTGTATATTAGGAATTACACTCTCTTCCTTGGTCCACACAGATGTAAAGTTTTCATCTGATGTAATTTTTCGTCTGTCAAGTGGAACAGGAGCAGAAGTCACGTGCTTCATGTATATTGTAATTTGTTTGATAAGTCTGTTTCCATTGCACTTTGTATGAATTTAACTTTTAATGATACATCAAGTGTACATTTTTTTATTTATTTACATATTTGTGTGACTGATTTTTTTGTGTATTTTTGTTACGTGCAGATTGAAAAAGTCTACAAAAACAGGTGAGTTGAAACAAATGTATTAACATATTGTTACTTTATGAGGATGTTAGCAGACCGTTTCATAATTACACACCCAGTGACAGATTCACTTTTAACTGTGTTTTGGTCCATCTCAACTGTTGAGGATTATATCAAAATCTTTAGCTGCTTACCAGCCAGCACCTAACTTTGTTCGTCAGGAGCTGGTCTGGTAGCATACAGTGGGCTGCCTGTAATTGAAGATGAGGAGACTGAACCAAAACAGTGAACTTGCAAAACCTGCAAAATTCACAAGAATAGTCATCCATTGCTAATGTTAAAATCGTGCAGGAGCTCTTTGTTGTCACTACATTACATTATATACTGTTAGCATTCACAGCTTTTGTTAACAGTCTAGAGGAAATGTCATGAGTTCAGCATCAACTTTATTCCTTTAGTTGCAGAGAACCGTCTAGAGTGGTGGAAAGCAATGCAATGTTGACTCTTGCTTTGCTTCTAGCTCTATCACTTCTTTTCTTCGACTGACGTTAGCATGCTAACCAGCTAGCTCCAGATTGGCTGGCCCATCTTGCCACTTTCCAGTAGCAACTCACTGTAGTGTCTAGACTTCCTTGAAGAGGGCGTATCATATTCTAACCTCTTGTATTGTAAATGCAATGATAAAGTGTTGGTAAAGCTCTTAGCAAGCGACCATCACCACCATCTGTTCCTGGCAAGAAACCACATTCTGAATCAGTGAAAACTTACATATAGTTGCTTTAAGTTGTGATATTTTTTAAAGAAGGTAACACTGAAACTGCAACATTACACATAATAAGAAAACCAGTGTATTAGGATATTTGTAAATTTCTCATGTAAACAGTATTCAGTGTTGTTTTGCACACAGGACTTGTTCTGTTCCACCACAGATTAAAAACAGGCTGGCCACATTTTCTCTGAAATGACTCTATTTAATAGCAGGTAACCTTTTTTTTTTCCAAAGGGGACACTTGTTTGTCATACAATGTTTTTGTGTTTGTGAAGAACCCCAAGAAATGCTAACTTCTTCTAAGAAAACACTATGACGGAGCACACGAGGAATGCAGCAGATCATCAGATCTCTGGGCACCCCTTTAAAGCGGTGATAAATGTGAAGCAGTTCTTCAAGGTGTAAGGTGATCAAAGGCGTGGCAGAGGTCTGGGCTTGCTTTATGAGAGTGTGGTGGTCAGACGACGGGCCTTGGGATCAGAGGGCGGAATTCACTTTTCCTCAAGCACACATCTGTGTTTCAGGCTGGTGAATGTCCTGAACTAATGCAGAATGGTCCGTTCAGGTTTTCCCAACTTCCCAATTCCTATGAGTTAGAGACATCCCCGAAACTCTGTCAGCTGTCACTGACACACTTAATTGTTTTTCCTGTCCGCATATATCATTATTACAGTCTTGAATGTACACCTTTTCAAGACATTCCATAGATTAATGTTTGGCTTTGTGCGTGGGGGATATTTTAAATTGCAAATCGGAGCACCAGTCTGTTATTTATTTGGTTTTCTTTAATACTGTTTAGCATCTGTACTCTGTGTGTATCTTCTCACTGGAGCCAAAACTCAGGTAAGACTTGGACAGACTTCAACATTATGAAACAAAATCTGATGTTTTTGTACCCTGACATTATAGGTTGACATGTTCCATTTAGCCACCAGCTACAGAAGGACGATTAATTCAAATCACATGGCTAACCTTTAACAGTCTGTGCATGAGAAGTAGTGTGGGTTGATTTTGGCTGAGAAGATGAGGTATAGAATTTTACAGAATTGGTTAATTGGTGGAAATATGATTATATGTAAAAAATAAAGTACAGACCTGTGACTGACGAGGTGGAGGAGTCTCTGAGGTTCAAGAGTGCAGAAAATTCAAATGGAGCCCAAACGCTGGAACTGCTTATACTGTATTATAGATCCAAATTCCCAGCATTCCCTGCCAGACCGCTTGAGAACACAAAAACATTTTTAGCACAGACTGAAGAATAAAGAGAGGAGAAAAACAGACACATGGGGGAATTGTTTTGTTTCTTTTGTTCTTCTCTCTTTCCATGCTGTTTTCACTCTTAATACCCTCTGCTCCTCTGTGTCTGTCCTTGCAATATTTTTAACCTGACTCTAAATAGACTGACCTTTTATGGTTGATATTAGCTTTTTTTTTTTCTTTTTTATCTCTGTCCATAGCCATCCACTCACTGACAATAGCTCAAACAGTGTATCTGATTTACTGCTGAAATGTTGCGGCATCCCATCACACAGCAACCAGTGTTTGATATATTTTCTACTACTTTCACAATTTTGCTTAAAGCTTCATTAATTGATGTTTTGGCCACTTGGGGGCAATGAAGCTAGATGCAAACACAACAGTGACATCACCTTATAAAGCTGATATGGCAAAAGTGTTGATGCTGATTTATACCTCTGTGTAGGATCAACGCAGAGCCTCTGCTATAGCCTATGGAAGTGGCCTATGCAGCTGTGTGCAGTTACACATGTGTGCTGGTGTGTCTGCGTCCACCAAAATGCCAGTTGGTGGTGGGGTGTCTATACCACTGTGTGCAGTGTCTTTGTGTGCTTAAAATATTGCTGACTGACACCAACATGTTGGAATTGAAACTAAGAAATGTGCTGCAATGCAGAGAGTAGACGCTGGAGGAGATGATGTGTGCGAGCATTGAAACGATTGAGGCAGGTGGAAAGATGATGCTACCGAGAACATCAGTCACAGTTGTTGTGGACAGAGTCACTGCAACGTGCAGTTAAATTTCTAGCTAGGTGAACATTAGGTCATGGCACTGGGTACGCAGCTGCACCGCACCTACAGCATCGAATCTGAGCAGAGGTATAAACTGGCCTTCACTGTAGCAGTTGTATACCCTCTCATGCATATTGTAATGAACGAGACACAAACACTTTTGGCCGCAAATAGATGTTTATTCTGGTGACAACAAACACACACAAAAAAGCAATAATTTAGCTCAATGCTTGTTAGCAAACCACACCATGGTGGTTTCTTGTGATGTGAAAACAAGCTAACAAAGTTACTTAACAACAGCCAACATAGCCAACATAGCTGAGCTTATTACAGATGAACAATAGCCCACTGGATGGCCCTTATGGTTCACATAACAGATCAGTCCATCCATCCATCCATCCATTATCTGCACTGCTTATTCTTAAGGGTCACGTGGGGGCTGGAACCTATCCCAGCAGACATTGGGTGAGAGGCAGGGTACACCCTGGACAGATCACCAGCATGCAACTATGAATATACATACACACACACAAGTACATACTGTGATAAAAACAAGTAATGGCAGGAATCATTAACTTTGCTATGAAAGGAAATTCAGACACAGCAATATTAACTTTTATTTGGAGTTGAGTTTCTGAATATAAGTCCAATATTCATTCTCCTTTTAGTTCTGTTTCGGTCACCAAATTCTGAGCAAAATATCTGGCTCCAGCTGGCTGCTAACTTTGCTAACTGTGGTGCAGGGCAGGTAGCTACACAGGTCTTTCAGAGCTCTACTGGTGAAAACAGCTCTCGGAAATGACTCTAATGGGAGTGGTGAGACTGAACCGACAGACACAAAATACTCTGAAATACTCTGAAATACTCTCTAATACTAAAATAGTTCATCACTACAATAGGTTCCTTTCACAGTTGATCCACTCAAATCATAAAAGAGCAGCTTTAATATACACCAGAGAGGCCCACAGTGACAAAAAAAAGATCATAGATTTTGTGACACCAAATTTCCTCCCCCTTCTCTGTTCATGTTTAGAAACTCATCGTAGTTAGCAGCTGAGGTTTAACACCAATATTCCTTCACAGCCACGAGGCAAGAGGTTAACAGTAGCCATAAATGGAGGCTAAATTTTGTTAAATGAGCCATGACAGTAGCCCCACAAAACACATGCTTAGTCTCAAGAAGAAAAGACCTTGTGCATCCCCCTGGAGAGAATGTTAAACCTATTTGCCAGAGTGGGTCAAAGGTCGCCTCAGTGTGACCCTGACTCTTTGTTTGTTCAGTGGGTCACCACCTGGATCTGTTTCTAATTGTGTCTTCTGGCTTAAAATATGCCTTTGTTACAGTAGGGGGAGGCTGAAGTCATTTATTAACAGGTGGGGGGAAACAAGTTGACAGGCCGGTGTGGTGTATTTGATAGTCGGAGCCAGGGCAGAGGATGAGTGTGCGTGTGCGTGTGCATGTGTGTGCGTAAGTGTGTGGAGGTTTATATAAAACTTGAATCACATTTGTTTGTCTTTCTGTCTCCCGCTGTTTTATTCATCTGTTTCTCTTTCTCTGTCTTTCAACTGTTCTGTCTTTCTCTCTTAGGCTTTTTTGTCTTTCTCTCACTCCCCTGCTGTTCAGAGGTCACTCGCCCTGGTGACTTGCCTCTTGGTAGCAGAGCAGAGAACAAAGATAAGAGTCTCAGTGGGGAGGTGTCCATCTTTTAGCCTCTTGCCAATCTGCTCAATCTTTTAAAATACATCACACGCCTCCCTCATTAGACACTCACTCACACACACAGACAGACACACTGAAGCCTTGATCTCTTGCTAACTGATTAGCCTCATTGATTAACTTGCAATACACATGTAGTTATCCTAAAAAAAACACAAACCTGTCAACCCCTCCCAGTGTTGACGGCACTTAAAATGACAGATCAGTTAGCAAGGATCAGAGGAGCAGGCTTTTAAAGGGTGATTATTTTATTAGGCTAAAGCCGTTCAGGCAGCTGTTGTTTTCAGGGGAAATGGTTTGATAAACCCACAGCACACTAGACAGCAGACAGATACAGTTAGCGACTAGCAGGTAGCATTACATTGTGTCTTTGAGTTATGTCGTGCTTCCTGGAGAGTATTTTGACAGAAGAGGCAGCAAAGGCACACTTTGAGTTTATTTGCAAAGAAACTGAAAGACCAGTATAACTGTAACATTTGTATCAGCTTGTTTTTGATGACCGCACCCCACTGGATTTCCCCCAAGCTGACAGGTTGATAACTTGTTATTTCCTCTCAGGCTCACACCCTGGCTCACAACTTCCCTCACTCTTGCACGTAGGAATGATTCACACACATTCACACACGAACATTTAACCCTTGTATCCCAACCTTTGATAATCATTAGTATTCACAATGTAACATGGTTTACATTCATTATATCATATAATCCTCCCTCTGGGTGTCACCAGACCCCCAAACAACTAATCAATGCAAGTGAGGGTGAAAACCCAGCGTCATCTTTGCTGGGAAAAACTTCTCCAATAACCTCCAATTCTTAATACAGGTCACACACTACATGCACATAGATATGTATACAGAGAATATTGAACTCCTTGCATCCATAATACAATCAACACTCAATGATGATTCTTCAATCAATCATATCATATAGTGGAATTTTGAGCAATAGCTGGGACTAGTACTCTCTCAAACGTGAGTTAGTGAAAAATCTTAGCAACTCAAAAGTTAAATGTTGACTAATCCTAAATGCTAAATCCAGTAGATTTGTTCACATTTTGATCAAACATACGATTAGAGTAGAAAGTAGGAATGAAAAAGTTGAGGCGTAGTACAGAGGAAAAACATTTACCCATAAAACACCTGGGTTTGATTTCCAGCTGTGGTGCCTCTGGTTTGGATAGATGCACCACTGAACACTACTGGAAGGTCTGTGAGGGATTATGTCCTTGTCAGTGCACTAAGTGGTAAAAATAGAAGCAAAACAAGAGTTAGCAGTGGTGTTGCTTTCCATGTCTTCTAGACTGGTGTAAACAGCTGTAATGCTAACGTTGCCTATGTAGCGTAGCAAAAACTGAAATATATAGCACCTTTAAATACTTGGGGAAAGGAGGAGAAAACATCTTGTAAAGGATTCATCTATGGCTATGAATAGATTAGTCCCGCTCTGTTTCTACTTAAGAGGACTATAAAGAGTACCATATTTGATTTATTTGTGAGTATATAAGTGTGTATGGTGTCCATATGGATGTTATGGTTAACTGATGGTGCAGTGCAGGGAAAGTGGGTCAGCTTTCTCATACTGCTCTACAATTAGAAATTAGAAACAGCACTCTGAGCACCGGTCCTCAACCTTTTTCATGTGGATACAACTTGTAGGCAATTGGAGAGCACTTAGTTTGATTTAATTTAACAAGTCTTATTTGCATTTCATGGTTTTTAAAGTTCAGATGAATCAAAAGCAGATGGGGAGGGCTGAATGTTTAAGATAATTTGGAACATTTTTAACATTCCATATTAAACTACTTGAGGACAGCATTTTGCAGCTATAATAACAGTGGCTGCCACATTTACACACAACTTAGTCCAAGTTATCTGTTGCAAAGCTTGAACATCTGACTGAAATCATTCTGTCCATTTCGCAGTTTTCAGTGAATACAACATTGTATGCATCTTCAGCTGATGTTATGCTCTATATCAGCACATTTTAATACAATTTTAACCAACGCAGTAATATTATCAGCTCATCATAATCATAATTGCACTCTCTTAGGAAATATCCCTTTGTTTTGGTCTATTACAGCACATCCCAGCATCACTGGAGTATTTTTATTCTTACATCAACTTGTAGGTAGAAAATATGATTACATACATCTTGCTCTGTGCTACTGGTGACTACAAGTTTTTTCTTTCTCACTCTTATTCTTAAAGTGATCTTGACTGAGTCATATAAAATGTGTGTGACAAAGTGTATATAATGTACAGTACTGTATCTCTGTAATGATATTGTCATTATGGGTAATAATGACTACATCAGGAAATGTTTTTGCAGTGGATGCTGTAACTGCAGTGGGGAAGTTCAGATCATTGCCTCCATAATGAAGTAAGCAGAGGCCGATAAAAACATAGAGTCATCCATTTTCCAGGCAGCAGAGGGTGACAGAGCACTACACCCATAATGCTTTTGTTTACTTAAGAAACACAAGTGGAGGCAGTACATGCTCATGTGGCAATGGGGTTACATTACTAACATTTACACTCTTTAATTACAGTGAAATTAATTGGTGTTGAAATCCTGGAGGTCCAAAATGTTAAATATTAAACACTTAAATCAGACACTGAAATACACGAATACATGTTGTTAAATTGTTGAACCTTATTTTCATATTAACAGTGTTTTACAGGAGTTCATTCTTATTTCATTATAGATTTTATATCATTTAAACAAATTCAAGTTCAAGGTTTTTGTTACAAAAAATGTGACATTTTTATTTCATGTTATTTTTGTATGTATTTAAAAAAAATTTTTTTTACCTATTTAAAGCACCTTGGATCCCCTTATGAAACTAGTTCAGTTTTAATTGATTCAATTTGAATATTAATCAATAATTATGTTGTTGTTGCATTTAGAAAGAAACAAACTGGGGAAAAACATAACTTACTGTTGACGTTGTAGAAGCAGTGTTGGTGTAACACACAATACTTAGGTGCATTTTACCAGTTTTTGATGAATGGGACCACACACTTCAGGAGTGACACCTATTTGACATTCATTCATTCATTCATTCATTCAAAAGCATTCCTCTTTTTCTTTGCTCCTGTAGTCTCTCTCCCTCTCTCCACTGATGCAGACACACGTCATCTGTATTACCTGTCGTCCATGAGAGTGACACCTTCATTCGCTGAACACCATGAAATCTACACTTTAACCAGTTTGAAGATTCAGTAAGTACATCAGCGATGCCAAAGTGAGAGTGACAGGCAAGTAAGTGTTTCTCGTGTTCCTCACTGACCTTAACATCATGTCCACCACACAGCAGAGTCATAACTGTAACTATGTCATAACCAGAAAGCTCTCTCTTTAAACCTCTGACCCCCCCACTGCATTGGAACTTGAGTCGTCATGCATGCGTACCCCTGTGTTTAGCATCTGCACCACATAAAGAGAAAAGATATCCAATAAAACCATTAAGACAAACCGACATCTATCAAAGATACCTGGTATACCATACTGTTGACCTCAAGACTCTCTGCAACCAGAAGATTTTGGGGTGGCTGTGCAGATATCTGATGTATTTCACATCTGCAGGAAGAAGAGCAACCACTGAAGGTCAGGTCAGTGGTGCAGGGCTACAGACCTAGACACTGATATCAACATCAAATGCTTTGTCTACACAGTCATCATAGCAACCTATTTTATACCAAAAGAAACATGACTCTGATTGGCCAGAAGATGGCACCACCACCAGACTATGTGTTCCCATGTAAAGAGAAACGGTGCCTCTCCTGTCATAAATGAGTAATGACTGTGTCTTCCCTCTAAGACGCAAGGATTTGCCATGACTTCAAAAATTTTAGAGTGAACAGTTTTTTCTCACTCAAAGTGTAACTGCACTACACATGGCCGACACTGACTTGGTTTCAAGATCTTTACAGTGTTTTCACATTTTAAATGTAACTGTAACTGCTTGGTTATTGTAATTACATTACAATGGCAGCTGCTACGAGATGTCTCGTTTAAGTGTCCTGCTGTTGCGGGTTGCTGTGCTGACAGGCTGTGTTTCCTGGAAAAATAACTCTTAAAAGCTGGATATGAGACTGACTTGCTTTTTACAGTAGACCAATAAAAATGTTCATGGGGTGTGTGGTCTGTGCTGCCAGATTGCTTTTTGTATGTTTATAGAAAGCTTTGTTGCCCCTGATGGGCCTTCAGGAACATTCATTTAAAAACATCAAAACTTTAGACGCTATGGAAACACACTGTGACAAATCAGTTTATTTAGTTTGGAGTTATTAATCTGAGCATGTAAACAGAGTGTATTCAACAATAAACCATAATCTAATATTTATAAAATGTGCTGGTGTTAACCAGCTAACCCTAACCCAAATTAAGTTACAGGATGCAGTGATGGTGTAGATGTTGATGTTTCAGGACCAACCGTATGACATATTTGTTTGTTGCGTGAATGGTACAGTTAATGGATACTCTTCCTCCTGAACACACCTGCAGTATCAGGCAGTGTTGGGATTGCCTGCTGCCAGCAGAGACCCGAAAAAAAAAGATTCATGCAAATATACAAGATGCTTCCAGAAAATCATGCTCCAGTGCAGACACACACATTTCTCTGGCAGTCTTTCATTCACTTCTTTCTCACTGTACTTGTCAGTTCCCTGTTCCCATGGTAACAGACTGTTCCAGACAGGCTGTCCTCTGACAAGTTTAACATGCAGACACTCAAGTCTGTACAGTAAACGAGGTCAAGACAACTTTACGTTACTGTAGCATGGCAACAAAAAAGCTGTGGGAGCGTTTTGTTTTTTAAATGCTTCCTGTGGATCATGACTAAATTGTGTTAAATATACATGAACTAAACATGGTGATTGTGTCCTAAATTAAAGCATGATTTTTTCTCTCTCATGTTTTCTGCTGATGCAGCATTAATGCAGGCTAAATGTTGAAGTCATGTCTCATAAGAGACCTAAACCATTTATTCCACTTTCAGCTGAGCTATACACTATTTCAGCCAAACTCTTCTACAGTTCAGGAGAAAAAGGGATTACACTTCACTTTGTGTAGAAGTGGGTGGACTTGCTTTGTTTCCCCTTGATACCAGAGGTCCTGCCTGTCAAAATCAATGCTAGTAAAAGCCCTTCAGCTTCAATTAGATCACTCAGTGGAGTATTTTACCGGTAATCGAATTGTCCTGCAACGGACACCTGCATGAGCACAGACGTGCTCACGCTCAGTTCATATATTCACAAAACTTATTCACAATCACACACACACACACATGCGCACATGCACACACACTCAGTGGAATGAGTAAGGCCTGTAGTTAGGTGGGATGATCTCATCCTGAGACACTGAGAGATGATGTCAGACTTTAGATCAGGGCTCTCGTGCTGCTGCCGAGCTACTGTAACTGTTTATGTTTTTACAGGCCACGAGGGCTTGCTGTGCAGTAGTGGGTGTGTGCCTGTGAGTGAGTGTGTACGTGTGTGTGTGTGCCCATTATTCAATTCTAAATCTATTTTGTCCCTCTGTTTTGTGGGTCTGCAGAGATTTCAAGACCTGATTTGTCCAATCCTCTTCCTCATCCCAAAATATTCTGCTACTTTCATGTTCTGTAAAGTCTGTGATTCTTCATCCTGTGTCCCCTGAGTTTTTTTTTCTTACCCTCTCCTCCCATTTTTCTCCCATGGGTGCTCTCAGTATGCTCAACTGTTTCATTTGGTCTTCCCTCCTTATTTTTCCTCTGCTCTGGTCCTCCCTCTTATCTTTGTTCTCGTAGAATCACTGAAATAATCTGTTTGATCTGATTTCCTCCACCACCCCCTCCTCCTCTCACTCTTTCTCTGTTCTTTCTCTCCCTCTCTCTCTCTCTCTCTCTCTCTCTCTCTCTCCCTGGTGATCTCATTTCCAGGATGTGCGCTACGTCTAATGTCACTCGTGCATTTACCGTCAGGGCCCGGCTGTGGAGAGGAGAGGAGACAGCGACAACAGGACACACCCTAATACGACCTCATGCATCTCTCTCTCTCTCTCTCTCTCTCTCTCTCCTCCAGTGTTGTAAGCTCTTTCATCTCATGTGCCTGTGGACAACGTGGTGACATCATGTTAGTTGTGTGAGCAGAATACAGGATCAAAGGGCGGCAACAACAGATACATCAATTTACCTCTGCTTTTCTTCAATGTGTGTCCTTGATCCTCCAGCTGTGTGTTTCAATAATTTTCTTGATGTCTTTTTGTAATTTGTATTTTTATTTTGAAATCACACATCAGTTTGGAAAAGGATTGGAATTGGAGCAACAGAAGGGGTGCAAAGAAGGCGAGGACAAGCCTGAGAAAGGGGCATGTGCATGACGAGGGTTGGGTTCATTACACCAAGGACAGTTTGGCTGCTCCATGATGCATTAATGACGAGCATGACAGGGCAACTGAGGCTGGAGAAAGTCGTGGAGGTGCTCGAATGTTTCTTTAAAGGTCCTGCAGTTAGAACAAAAAGAACAGGGATGCTTGAAATCAGTGGTAGCACATGATAACACCAGTAATTTCAGTATGTGTTTTTGCTTTTCTATCAAAACTGTGTTAAATGACAAATTATGAAAAGCTTGAAATGTATAGACATACCCTAGAAAGTGGCGTGCTATTTAGTCCCATTAGATCACATTAATTGAACAACTATCTGGCATTTCAAATGGTCCCCTGATACAAGAAGACACTGGTGAAATGTTTGAGCAACATTAAGCGGTGTTCAGACAAAAATCAGCCTGAGGTTAGAACAACACAGTTCTGTGTTGATGTGGTGGAGTGCGTGTCAAGTGTGAAACGATATGTTACTCAACAGATCATGATTGATGGCTGAAGGCTGCGTTAGCGTCTAACGTCTTATTTGTTGTGTGGCTTTAGCTGGCTGCTTCTGCGCTGCTGGTAATCCTGCATTCAGGAATCAGCTGGGTGTGTTAGTGTTGAAGATGCTTCACTGTGAGGATTGTGTAGAGCTTTGTGCTGTCACCAGGGCTAACGACAAAGCTAGCTCGATGGTCCATCTACCTCCAAAACATAGGCTGTGCCTGTTAATCCATCATGTTGTGCCTTCCATTTCTACACACAATACATACACATATAAAACTGTTGTGACAGGGTGGGGAGGCTTTAGTTTAAAGGCACCTTTGCTCCAACTGTGCTGAGTAACAATAGTAAAGTAATGAGCATTGAGTAATTAGTATAGAAGGCTAACACAGTTTTTCAGTAGTATTATGTAATGAGGAGTGGATTACATTTTTCAAATTACTTGCCAACACTGCTGAGCACACGGTGTAAAGGTCTGCTGGAACCTGTGCAGCTTTAAATAAGCCACATGTGGTTACGCTGTGAATGTTAGCGACATAAAATGGAATCCCATTTCTAATAGAGAAGAACACCTTATGAACCTAACAGACCACTAAGCCTCACAACTGAGAGATAATCACGATTAATGCGATAAAAACACGATTATCATAGCTTAAAAAATACACCGAAAATAATGAATTGGAAATAATAATCATGGTTAATTATTTTTACAGTTAACTTCACTCACTAAATTTAGTCTACTGTTGTTATGTCGAAAACTGGAGGAAAATATTTTTTGTTTTGTTCAACCAGCTGTGTCCAAAACCCAAAACCCAAAACCAAAAGATGTTCAATGCACAATGAATTATCATAAATTAATGATTAATAATTAGAGCAGGCAACTTTGTTTTAGCGTTGGGATTGAAAACAGGCTGATCTGAAATGGACTGAGGCTGAACATGTTGTAGTAATGAATGTGAGCGAAGGGTTTTTGTAGTTGAAATAGTTGTTGCAAGTGATGAAGCTCAGTGGTACAGATATTTGTATTAGTTGCTTGTAGTAGCAGAGACAAATAATCAGTATGTTGAACTGCATGTGCTTCACATTGGAAAGGTTCTTGCTTGTATTTGTTGGATCTAAATTATTTAGTGCCCCTCGTGCTTCTAGCTGGGCCCCCTGCTGAATGCCACGCACACACACACACACACACACACACACACACACACACACACACACACACACACACACACACACACACACACAGACTACCAGTCTTCACCAATTTCTCACACTACTTCACTCTCTCCCACGCACTATATACATACTCGCGCTCACACGCACACACACACACACACACACCCTCCCGCACCATATAATGAAGAAGTGATTCCACCACCCACCCTGCAGTATAACACAAAGAGCTGACGACCCTCCCCCCATCCTCCCTCTCCCCTCCCATTGGCCAGGAGGCTCGGATGCTGGCAGTGTCTCAGACCAATAAGACGTCTCCAAGGTGATGTCATGGAGGCAGCGTTGATGCTGTTGCTGATGCTGTTGCCCGGCGCCTGTATCTGTGCAGCCAGACGGGGGTAACCGTAGCCACCGGGTCCACCATCAGCAGCAGAGAAGACAGGGACAGAGGGGGGTAAGTCTGAGCTCACATTCACAAAACACACAGCTGCACACATCTGCATTCCCACTGAGTCACTGAGGGTTTTCAAGGTTAGGCCTTACTGCATAACTGAATGTTTCCTACATATGTGTGTGTCAGTAAGGTGTAGTGGGGCGAGGATAGTGATGTGGTGGTTCCTGCTGACAGGAGGAAGGAGGAAAAGGGAGAGGGGGAGAGAACTCGGTGTACCCACAAACGGTGCGATGTGTAACGTGTGTGATTTATTATTGATCCTCCATATGTGCAGATACAGTTTTGTCTCTGCACAACTTGAACAACTACGCTTGATCTTTTGCGAGGGAGGGACAGAAAGAGAGTGGGAGAGGAAAATGAGGGAGGGTGTATGTGTTTATGTGGCAAAAAGATGTGTGTGTGAGTGAGTGTGTGAGTGCGTGCAGAGGACAGAGGAAAAAAGGGAGTAAGAGTAAGACATGGTATAAACCGAGGAAAAAATGTGATTAATAGTTTATAAAAGTTTCCTGTTTGACTGATATTTTTGGTTGGTGTCTTGTCTGTAATGTCAGTGTCGCCCTTTACTGTTCAACATTACAGATTCATTACTGTGTGTGTATAAGTGTGTTTAAGTCCTTGTATTATGTATAAAAAAAGAAAGGCAGAAGCAGATGACATATGCAACTTTTGCAACAATGTGATATCTGCTTGAGCAAAATGGCTGCTTAATTCAAAACTGCTGTGAGTGTGGAACAATATAGAAGTTTTATTTGGGGTTCTGTGAGACTTGTGCTGGTCATGCAGATCATTTTAAGAGTATAAAATTGGACAGATTTCCAGAAATGATGTCTTAAAGAAAAAGAGTCTCATCAGTCGGCTACAGCCCAGTTACCCAGTCGGCTTTTTGATGCGCTATGTAGTGGATATATGTACACAGAATTGGTGCTGCCATTGTGTCATTTCAGATGAGCAGCACAAATGGCAATTACAGCAAATATCGTAGTATCATTTGCATGTAAATTCTTTTTATTTTCCCAAGGTCAGTTTGTAACCTAACCCCAACCCTGAATTTTGTGTTTGGTTTGTTTCAGACACTTAAGTAAAATGGTGTCACTGTATGGTATATAGGAATTTCTTTACTTCTAATTGAAGTCGGAGCTGGTCACCTGTCAACTTGCCCCAGTCAAAAATTGACTATAAAATGGCTTTTTATAAGATATAATGTATGAATGTATTAATGGACTAATAAGCTTTAGAAGTGCTGGTAGGTGGATTTTGTCTCGCTATTTCCTCATTTTTGTTGAAACACAATATGTCATTTACTAGGTGTAAATCAGGGGTCTCCCAGTCAAAAATAAGAAAAGATGGGATGATGTCATGAAGTTGTGTGGGATCATGGGAGTTATTGTCTTCACCACCATTGCCATCACTGCAGTCAGCTTCTCCCAGCTAGAATTCCTTCAGTTTGAATTTTCAGGATGTTTTTATCAGGAGCCAAATTATCCACAGAGGTCTCCTCCTCTGCAGAACAAACAGACCAGGTGATTAAAACAGGTGAAAACAGAATAAAACAGTTTTCCATTGAAAACCTGTGTTTCTCTGATGCTGTTTAGCAGAGCTGAGCTGCCGCTAACGTTTACTCAGCTTGTTTCCTTTATCTGATTAAAATGTTTAATATTTAAGACCAAAAAAGTGTCATGAAAATTTTGCTGAAAACTGGATAAAAAGTCAGCTTTGACCACCTCTGGCAACCACAGTACTGTCAAAGGGGATATGACACCACTGACAGGCGACCAAATGAAATGAACCATTACCTTCATTAAAACTATGGATTTCTCTAAGGTTGAAAATTTGGGCTAATATAAGTACACAACTAAACAAAATATATAACATAGGTCTAATAATTTTTAAACATTTTAATACAGAGAAGTTACATATTACACCTTTAAGCTAAGCTAACCAGCCACTGCACATTTAGCATACAGACTTATGAGTGTTATCAATCTTCTCATCTAACTCTCAGTAAGAAATAAAATAAGCATATTTTGTAAAATGTTTCACAGTAAGGTGAATTATTTGTTCCCTGTACTTTTTATGATTTTAATTTTCAAACTTATGTAATTCTTTCCTTTTCTGAAAACCATTATATCTTATTATGTATTAACTACATTTTTAGACCTTACAGGAGAAGTGTTACCTTCAGTAGACATGTGAAGGACAGCGATCTCCTGGGACAAAAAATTCATGCATATCACAAAATAGTATAATATCCACAGATGATATAACTGTCAGCAAAATTTCCCATCAACATGACCCAAATGTTCCCTGTGAGCACAGGGACCTTTACAAGCTGCTCTCTCTCTCTCTCTCTCTCTCTCTCCCTCTCTCTTTATTGACAAACAAGGAATGGAGCACTCCTACTCCTGCAGGAAGCAGTGCATTGATCTGCAACCTGGGTGGTTTCATAAGATGAGAGGCAGCTGTGTGTGTGTGTGTGTGTGTGTGTGTGCATTCCAGCAGTGTAGCAAAGTAGTACTGCCTGATCTGCATGTGTCTATGCATGTGCACACTGTACGTCTCTCTGTCTCTCTGTGTGTGTCTGTCCCTCCGGGAACCACGTCAGGGTGGTCAGGTGAGCATGTGCTCTACATTTTAATGAGACATTGCTCCTTCTCTGTGACATCGGCTGCCTCATTAGTACATTTCTGTCACTCTCTGGAGCTCACTACTCTTCAGGCATTTCACATGCTAACTAAAATGCAGACAGACTAGATAGATAGATAGATAGATAGATAGATAGATAGATAGATAGATAGATAGATAGATAGATAGATAGATAGATAGATAGATAGATAGATAGATAGATAGATAGATAGATAGATAGATAGATAGATAACTTTCAGAAAGTTTTCAGATAGTGTAGCTACTTCCATAATCATGTATCATTTTGTGAATAATAAACTAATAAGTAGCAGTGAAGTGCTATGGACCTGGAGCCAGGAGGTGATTTCTTGGGAAGCAAATAAGTACATCCCAAAATGTGGAGCTACTCTTTTAATCCAGCCAAAAAATAAATAAATAAATAACTAAATACTTATAATGCATTTTAATTGAACTTAAATGTTTTTCTTTGACCAGATTTCTTTCTTAACAATTTATTTTTCTTCAATTTAACAACCAAAATTACATTGATTGTTTCTAAGTCCTGTCTTTTGCACAAACAACAGCGCAGCAGATAATGTAATTCTGCATTTGATATTTAGGGAGTGCAATTAGCATACCACTGTATCTTCTGATACACAGTACAGACCATGAAATGTCAAATTCGAGGAGGCTTGCATTAGTATAGAAAGAACTGTGTGGGAGATGTGGACCTTTTCTCATATAGTGGCCAGAATTTAGGGGTTCAAAAGTAACTGGACATATGAAGTCGAACAAAATCATGTTTAATATTTTAATATTTTAATGTTTTAATATTTTAAAATTGCAGTCAATGACTTCCTGAAGTCTTGACCCATAGACATCAGCAGATCCTTTGTATCTTCCCTGGTGATGCTCTCTCAGTCCTTCACTGCAGCCACCCTCAGCTCTTGGGTCTCTTTGCCTTTAGTCTCACTGGCTGGACTGTAACTGCCTCATGTGCTGTTTCTCTTTATCTTTGCTTAGAAGATGAAGGGGAGGTGACTGAGAGCAGGTGGGACATTTGGGCACTCTGGCAGATACATGCCATCACAGATGTTTGATGAAATTAGGCCCACAGCAGGAACCACTGACACATCCCACCCTGTGGTGGAAATCTGTTTTATGAAGTTTCAAGTCTTCCTCTGATGTTTTCTTCAACACTGTGAGCCTGGTTCTGGTGGGTAACCACATGATGAGAGTGCTTATGATACTGGATCCCAGAATTAAAGCAAACTTAATTAGTGTGTGTACTGGGCTGTGAAAAGGTTAACAAGTGTGCAGGGCACTCCTGGATTCTCACATAATAGAATTAGCTATTTAAGTACTGAAGACCTCTGAGTATTTGTGACATGATTAGCACTTTCTGAATTGTATTTATTTATTTTTTACATATTTTTTGAACTGAAATAGAAGATAACGCGTTAGGGAAATCAGTTTATCTATAACAATGCTTGATAGCTTGTCCACTTAAAGTCTACATAACATGAGAGTGACACATTTATAGCATCCTTCAGATGTCCATCAATTCAGTGTTGACGAGACCTTCTGACAGACAGGGGACAGACAGATAGAGACAGAGCGGTAACAGTTGGTGGAAAGGTCTGGTGAGATAGTTTGCTACTCTGCTGCTTCTGTGTCTCAGTGCAGATCAGTTCAGTTCAGTGTTCAATGGAATTCAAAATTTAATAGAATTATTTGTTGTATTCCGTTTTTTCTCTGTCAAGCAGTCAGTTCTCAGTGAGTATAATTTATTGCTCACAATTAATGTATCAGAGAGACATCTTTACTCTAATCAGTGCATATCGCAGCACTGTTCAAAGGTTTGAGGTACATTTTCAGCAGGTGGTGGAACAGGCTAGTGTTGATGCCTCGCTTTGTTATTTATACCCTCTCTTCCTCTCTTGCATCTCCTCAAAGATTTACAGCTGCTCCACCCGCTTGTGTTGCAACTGTGATTCAATGCAACACAGAGGGCTGGGCAAGACTGTGTTTCGCTTATTGTTACTTCACTTGGATATTTGAGCTTCACTGTCCAGAATGACGTGTGCAGAATTTGACGCTAGAGGGATGTTTTCATTCATTTGTTGAAGAGTGAAAGTTTCTCGTCTTAAATCTGAGGTTAAGGTGTTGAAGCAGGATTTTGTGACATTACAGCTAGTTTGATATGCTGCTATGGAACTTGTATGTATATTTGTATCCCATCTCGTAATACCGCTTTGAAATAGTGAGTCACTGTAGCATCCAGTCTGCCCCCAGACCAACATGAGAGGATGAAGAAGTAGTGCTGCTCAGAGGGCGTATTCTAACCTCTTGTACTGCAAATGCAACAATGACTGAAGCTCTTGGCAAGCGACCATCACCACCACCCACTCCCAGCAAGAAATTGTGTTCAGTGGCAGAGAAATTTACATATAGCCCTTTGAGCCTGACAGTTGCCCAGTGGCATTTCATTAAAAATCACTCTATAAGAGTGGACTTAGAATGACGTATCAGTGATATCAATGTTTAAGGTAGACAAGAATACAGTTTTCTACTGAAGGAGCTTTAGAGCACTTATGTGTTAACCTAGTTTGTTGAAATCTCCTATTAAAGGAGGGATGGGCCCATTTTGTTCTTATGGGAACAAGATAATGATGCCTAATGAGGATCTTGGGTCAAAATTTATTTTATTTTATTTTATGATATTGTATGTTTAAGAAGTCCTTCTCTATTTTTCATTGATTGTTTAGTTTGATTTCTGCAGCATTTTGAAGTATCCAAACTGCCGCGTCATCCTTGAGAAAAATTACCCTCTATTTTAGCCCGGATTTATCGTTTTGATTCTGTGCTGTGCTCTCATTGGATGAATTCAACCTTAATGGGGAGGAGCTTGCGCAAGTGCGCTGCAGTTTTCTGTCTTGTTAATTCTCTCCTCAGCCACTGCTTCTCAAATTCATTATGTGACCTTTGGAGCTGCTTCATTCAATCCTTCCCCTCTGTCTCTCTCTGTCTCCGTCTCTGCATGTCTCTCTCTGACAGAGTGAGAAGGATCTTCAGCATCCCTGGAGAGTTACATACGCAGTGAGAAGATGACCCTGGCAGGTAAATGCAGCCACAGCAGAAACTCACACACCTCCCAGCTCTTCAATTCTGTACTGTATATACTGCTAATGGTTGTGATAATAGCAATAGTGTAAATGTATTATCTGAATCATGTATTGTGTCATTAGTATGACTGTACTGAGAATGACTAGTCACCGTCACAGTAGAGGAGAGTTTCATCATCAGTCTTTGAATGCTTGTTCATCATTCAGTTTGAGTCAACACAATATCAAGCATAATAGCACAAGTGTGTGTGTGTGTGTGTGTGTGTGTGTGTGTGTGTGTGTCCTCAGCCTACAAAGAGAAGGTCAAAGAGCTCCCCCTGGTGTCTCTGTTCTGCACCTGCCTGAAGCCACAGACTGCAGAGAAACCTACATACAAGGCAGAAGGTAAATTATTATATGTATATACATATATATATATATATATATATATATATATTTTTTTTTTTTTTTTTTCACAATCACGCATAATCATACAGGGATGAGTCAGTCAGAGTCTGTAGACCCAGTAATTCTGGGAAAGGCAGGAATATGACAAACTGAAACAGTAGAAGGAATGTAAACCACAAACCACATGATACAATTAAAAAAAAATCCTAGCAAATAAATCTAAACATGGCCACAATACAACACCACAGATGCAGTGGACCTGGGCTGGTGCGTCATCAAGGACGTGGAGGTGATTGAGTTGAATAAGCGGGCATCGGGCCAAGCCTTCGAGGTCATTCTGAAGCCCCCGTCTTTCGACGGCGTGCCTGAGCTCAACACCTCCATGCCGCAGCGCCGCGACCCATCCCTGGAGGAAATCCAGAAGAAACTGGAGGCTGCCGAGGAGAGGCGAAAGGTGAGGGGAGAAGCGGAAGGCAGGGGTTTAGCTTTTCTAAATCTGAGTTTATGCATCCCCACAAGAAAACCCAGCTGGACATGCCCTGACCCTAAACTGTAACCCTAGCTGTTTGTGGCTCATTCAGGTATTGTCAAACATCTGACAACACTCTTTGTGGGCAGCGTGATTGATTAAGGAGAAAAAAGGGTGGAAATGGATAAAAGGAAAGAGGGAGGGAGTGTTGGAGTGGATGGAAACGAAGGGAGGAAACATGAGCAGAGGGAGGGTGGAGAGATGAAAAGAGGGACATGAAAGTACAAGGGCAATCATGCAAGGACACACACACAATGGCTCATATTCATCAAGCAAAGAGGATGGTGGAGAGAGGGGAAGGTGGGGGATAGCTGAGCCAGAGTTTAGAGAATGTGCCCTGCAAAAGTGTGGTCACAGGACACCATCAGATGCAACCACAGGAACATAAATTTATACAGACTTTCCTGTATTACACAAAAACACACACATTAGTAGAGATGTAAATTACTTATTATTTCCTGAGGCGGTGGTCACAGCTACCGCAAATCTTACAAATGACACACGCCCAAAGAAAAATAAACAAAAACATAACTCAACAGACACACTGTATCTGCTGTGCCCTGACTGTATCCTAGTAGTAATGGATAAAGTTGTGTCTCCAGGTCCCAGACTCATGCACTCAAACACACAACAACCATAACTTTGTCTCCGAGTCGTACTCACCATTTGAAACTCACTCGTTGAGTTGACCCTTAATGCTCTCTGTCTCCCTCCAGTGCCAGGAGGCTGAGCTCCTGAAACACCTGGCGGAGAAGAGGGAGCACGAGCGCGAAGTAATCCAGAAGGCCTTTGAGGAGAACAACAACTTCATCAAGAATGCAAAGGAGAAGCTGGAGCAGAAGATGGAGGCCAACAAGGAGAACAGGGAGGCCCTGCTGGCTGCCATGCTGGAGAGGCTGCAGGAGAAGGTACTGTCCTGATATGATTATCCTTAATCATTCAAACAAGGGCTTACTGACAGCTTCTCCAAAAGGTTTCTGCAGTGTTCTCTTCTCACACCAGTCTAATGCACAAAAATCAATTATTGGAAATGTGCCTAGACAAATGACAATGGATTTTAACATAGAAAAAGTTCAGTTGTCTAAAAGGTCAGGTCTTGAAAATAGTCTCTCAAAAGAGCAAAATACTCTGTCTAGACTAGAACATGAGGATTAAATTCATCATAGCCGGGACAGACATATCAAGTTTCCACCAACACTGGGCTCAGAGGACAGAATTCAAGTATCACTGTTGCTTATGTTCTTTCCAACTACATCTAGTATATACAAGTCCTCATTCCTGCTCTCTAGGGGCTAAACTTGTTTGTGTGGCTCCTTTTTAGGAGAAATACTTACATCCTGAACATGAGTTCAGCAGTATCATGTAGCCATTTTATTGTAGAGAGTAATGTTTTTCCTGCTGGGTCCAATCCTACTCTGTAATGCAGTGGCAGTGTAGTTGGGGGACTACTAAAAGGACTAATTTGACATTTTGGCGATGCACTATTAGATAGAGAAGAATTAGATAAGAAACTCAGTACCACTCTCATGTTGAAGTGTTGAGCATGAAGGTAGAGTTGGTGGGTATCTTATCTTATCTTAGCGTAGCTTAGCTTAGCTTACCTGAGCTTAGCTTAGCAAAGAGACTGGAAGTGGAAACTGTTAAAAATGCTGACTGTTAAGGAGAGACAGTAATTTTAACACTTGTAGCAAGACACCTTTCATCCATTACCTTTATAAATATTCATGTTAGCATTCACATCTAGTTAAGCAGATGTTGAAAACAACATTAAATGACTCCTTCAGTGTTTTCTAAATTTGTTTGTAAAGTTGTAAAGTTGTATCATCACTGAAAACTGTTATGTCACTAGTCAAAAGACTTCCACCAGCTCAGTTAAGAAATGTCAGATAATGAAGAGCGCACAGCTGAATTCCACTGTGACAACAAGACAACAAATATAATTTTCCATGCTCTTTTTTCAACAAAAAAACTCATATAAACAACAC
This sequence comes from Lates japonicus, assembly GCA_033238685.1. Taxonomy (NCBI): domain Eukaryota; kingdom Metazoa; phylum Chordata; class Actinopteri; family Centropomidae; genus Lates; species Lates japonicus. The sequence continues at coordinate 583,238 of BRZM01000038.1, read as the reverse complement.
TGTCAAACCCAGAGCCAGTGGTCTGTAGACAATGCTATAACAGTTCATGGCCAGCAACAAGTAAACATGCTAACTAATTAGCTTGCTAGTGGTTCTACTGAAGTTAGCATGCTAAGCAGGTAGCCCTGTCCTGGTCTGCCCGTCTCATTACTTACCGATAATGACTCACTGTAGCGTCCAGACCGCCCTGAAGAACTACTACTGCTCACAGGGCGTATTCTAACCTCTTATATTACGTCTGTTAGGCAACAATGGTTGAAGCTCTTGGCAAGCAACCATCACCACCATCTGCTCTTAGCAAAACTTACAAGTAGGCCCTTTAACAAGTAGACATGAAAGTAGTGTTGACCTTCCTCCAACTCTCAGAAAGAAAACAAGTATTTTCCCCAAAATGTCGAGCTATTTACTTAAATTTCAATATTTTTCTTTGATTAGGTTTCACAGTTTTTAACCGATATGCATTCAAGCCTTCTGTGCTATAAACTAGGCCTGTAGTTCTATTTTAGCATCGTTCACAAGCTTGATCATAATATGAATATTATATGAGGTGGAAAGAGTTTTTATTTCTCCCCACTCTGTCATTCCCCTGTTCAAGTCTTTATGAGGAGTCGCTGAGTTGTTCTCTTGTTCTGTTGGCTTCTCTCTTATTAATGCTAACATATTCACAAATACTAATGACTCTGATGTTGCTGTGTCTCTGTGTTTGTCTGACAGGACAAACATGCGGAAGAAGTGAGGAAGAACAAGGAGATGAAGGAGGAAGCCTGCCGGTAGATGAGTGGAGCAAGGGAGCCGAGAAAGAGAGAGAGAAAGAGAGAGAGGGACTGGGAGTTTTCAGAGTCGTAAAAAAAGAAAGGAAATCAAAACAGTGCAGGAAAGAAAAAAAGAACTCAAAAACAACTCGAACAAAGGGAAAAGGCGAGTTTTCATATTTGATGTATGCTGTAACAATTCTGAACAAGCTGTACAAATTTTAGCAAACTCTTTGATGTTGAAATTCAGAAAGAAATCTTTTGCTTTTTTCTAGAGGAAAGTGGGCGGGTGGTGGTGGGGTGGCATCAAAACAAACATTTCATGTATTTAATAGAGGGGCTGCTGGGGTTGTTTGGTGAGGAATGAAAGCTGCGCCAAAGCAGGAGGAGGTAAAAATTTAAATTACAGCTCTCTCATTCCTGAAGTTCTTTCAGAAAGAAGGGAATTATAATTGCCTGTGCGATATTTTAACGTATTAACTGAGCTGTTGAGTTTTTCTTGCAGTTGCCAGTTATGCAGTTTCTCAACAATCAGACTGTAACCATGAAGAAGGGAGCTGTAATCTAAATTGTTACCCAGTAAAAGATGAAAAACAGTATGATGATTCTGAGTAGAACTGGACACACAGATGTAGTTTAAGAGCCCTAGTCAGTCACAACTGATACAAGTCAAAACCAAGTGGCTTCTTTAGTGATTTACAGAGTACTTACTGGTCAATATATACAAACAGGACATAACACACAAGCGTCTGTTGTTTCTGAATTAAAAATAAAAACTGATTTCCCTAGGTCCACTGCTCTCATGCTAATTCTGCGCTGCACCAATTTTGGAATGGTTCGGCCTGTCTAGGGACGTCTGTGTGAGCTGAACTCAGTGAATATAAAATGAAGATTCAGGCTTCTGTTTCTTTCTACAATGCTCTAGGTGAATAAAATAATAATAATAAAAAGCTTGAAAAGTGAGGAAGCTCTGCTGTATTCTGCCATTTTCAGGCTCTTTGTGAAACTTTAGCTGTAGTGTAGTCATAGATCAGTGACATGCATTTGAGTCTCTTAGATTTAGAGCACTGATTGCACTCTTATTTCATTAAGCACAACTCGAAAGCACATATGCATACAAGAAGGACAGTGAATATGTACAGTCAAAACAACAATAACATCACAGGAAGGCAAAGTAGTGAGTGACAGTAGTTCAGGATTTGGACAAATTTGATGTGGAAGTATGGGTCTGGGGCTTTTCTGGCTAACCAGTAGTCTCCGTTTGCTTTGACATATGTCACTGTGCTCTGATCGTCAGTTTATGATTTTCAAGGGAATTTAAACATAAAAGAGTAAACAGAAAGATGAAATTAGCTCGAGTTGTTGAGTCATACTGACTTGACTGAAATATCTAAAATGTTTGCACTGTAACAGGGGAGTCGTAACATGGGGTTTGTACTTGCTGTAACTGTGTGTCGCTGTATATCTTCGAGGCTGGATTGATTGTATCTGTTTGGCATGGTCAGTAAAAATAGCTTGACTGAACTCACGCTTTGCTCTTGTTCTCATTATTTCTCAATTTGTGAACTGACAGTGTGATTTTCTGCATCCACTCATATACTCACACACATAAGCATCATTCCCACTGGGGATACAGGGGAACATTAATTATTACATTTAATTTGGCTAACTCATTTTTCACAGTGGAGTTAGACATCAAAGTTGGGATAAAAAAATTTAATAAAGCATTTTGGTTTAGAATAAAATAATAATACAGTTGTTATAAAATATGACTTACAAAAAAAGCTCTGAGACATTAGAGAAATAAAATCAGTTTTCAATTATTAAAAACATAGACACCCACAAAATTGTATATAATCATACGATATACAAAAATATAGTTTTCAAGACTCACTGTTTCACCACTAGGGGGCAGACAGAAACGCAGCTCTTTGCAGTACTAATACTATCAGTGTATCAGGTTCTTATGGCTATCAGAGAAGCCCAGTTAAATTGTGGCACAGTGATATTGATTTGCATGTCTTCATGAAAAACATGGTGCTAGAGGCTTTGTGACACAGAGACAACTCACACAGCTTGTTGGTAGCTACAGCAGCTGGCAAGCTAACAGCTAACTTAGCAAGCCAGAGAACATGCTAATGCTAATAAACCACTATAAATAGCCAGGAAAAAAAAGCTCTTTCACATTACACAGTCATTTGAATCAGTGACAACATTTACATCAGAATTGCAGAATTCTCCTGTGTGTTACTGCTGTGGTATGACACTGGGCCTCACACAGGTACAGCCGACTGGGATCACCTCCGTCCGCAGTCTGAAGACATACTTGTTCCTCGCTTTTCTCCCCCCTTTGTTATTTTGTTGTTGCTTTGGGACTCTGCAGTGAGATGAGGTGAAAAATCACAGCTAAATACACGGATGGTGTCATTATCAGATAAATAAAGACTACAGTATTATATCGTGTTGAATTTGATTGTACTGGATGTGACAGGGATGAAACATTGATTAAATTACCTGGAGTCATTCAATCTAATGCAATTTAGCAGATTTCCATTCAGTTTAGTACAATGAATGCAACACTGTTTTCACTTTGCATTCAGTAAAGAGGAGTTAATCTGAGAGAAAACTGCCACCACTGCCTTTGAAATAAATATTTTCAAGTGTACGTGTCTTATGTCATGCTTAGTGTTACGGGAAATCGCGGTTTGAAGTCTTGAGGCTGTGCAGAGCCTGACCTCAGTGTTTGACACTGGATAATAAACATCAGATTTCTCTGTTCCTGTACTGCATGTGTATATCAAAACTGATATACCATTGGTTTACACTTCTGCCTGCTCTGATTATGTCCCACCCTAGCAGATTTTTCAACAGGAAATGTATCAGATTAAGAGAGAAAAATGCTCTCCAAATTGCATTTCACTGTTTAAGGCCAACCTCAATGAACTTAATGTATTTAAGCATGGGCACAAGAATGACTGCAGCACTAAAATCAAAACCAGGAACGAACAAACAACAATAAACATCAGCAGCTTCTTTAGACTGCAGTGGCTCACCTGTAGAGGACCAGGACCTGGTAGTAGATGGGTTTAGCCTCCAGCGCAGCATCCTCACCTTCTCCCCGCAGGCTCAGACAGCTAGAGGTCAGGCACTGAGCGTGGGAGATCCTACTGGGAAACCGAGATGCCATGTAGGAGTCTCTGGAGAGGCACGGAAAGTGGGAAAAAAAAAAGGTGTTTTTTTGTACCAACTATGTAAAGAGATGAAAAATGATGTTACCAGCCCTCAGGATTTCAGCAACGCCTCACCTGTACATCCAGGGTGACAGAGACATGTTGGCAATGGATGAGGGAGACGTGCTGGCGATCTGAGGCTGCACCGAGGGATCCAGGACCAGTCTCACTTTCCTGCCCTTCAGCCCAGTTCTTCTACCAAACTTCACTGAGATGGCCTGTTCTTTTCTGGTGGCGTGCAGCAGCGTGGCCAAGCCCAGCATCAGCAAAGCTCTTGACAACTAAATACAATGAAAACAATGAAAAACAGCAGCCAAAGACAAATCCAGAAAAGGATGGAGAAAGGTCTACAAAAGATGCATCAAATACCCTTATCTGGATTCCAAATTAATTAATTAATTAATTCTTGGGTGATCTTAATTTTGACACACATTCTGAATGACAGGAAAGTCTCAGTTTTTAGTCATACAGTATGAAATTTGGAATCAAAAGTCAAAAGCTACACTCACTTTCCATACCAGTGTGATCCCATCTTATCAAACAGCTCACAATATCTCATATAAACCCACTCTGATAAACCATTCTCTGATAGTTCATCATACGATCATCATTAAGAGATAAGCAAAGAGGTCCAACTCACCAGCAGCATGATTGTGTTGTCTCGCTTTTAGAGCCCCAACGTTAACTGTGAAGTGCTGCTCTGCTGTCTTGTTATGTCTACGTTCTCTCTGTGTTTATATACAGGCAGGCTGTGTTGGTGTGTGCTGGCAAGATGTGCAGTGCATTTCCGCTATGACTGTCACTGATTTTAAAGATACACATGTTAACTTGTACATGAGATACAGTTTGATCTCTTTGTAGATGCCATTTCTTTAATTTTCCATCTAACATCTCCACCACTTTCCATTCTCTACTTATGAATGCAAATGTCGTACTGTCTTGGATTCTGTCGTTATAGCATTTGGCAACATAGATTACACTGCTGTACAAACGACAAGAGCTTGTACTTTCTTTCTTAATGTTCAGAGTCTCTGAGGTTCCTTTCACTTTAACCCATTTTGAACATAAAAAGTCATGAAAAAGTAACAATTCCCGTGTGAAATTTTGAGCTCTTCATATGTCTATTGCGCCCTGTCAAAAGGTGTGAAAACGTTCTTTCACCTATAGAACTTTTTGATGTGGTTGTGAAAACAGTGCACTACTTCTTTTATGGCAAAAAAGAAGTTTTTGTGTTAAACGGAAAAAGGAAAAAAGAGCACTGATGTGAAAACCTGCAATGCAAGCTGGATTTTTTTCTTTCAGTGTCCAAACCAAACCAGTGGGGATTTTGTCAACCCAGGCCCAAGTAAAACAAATATTATTTGTGATGTCTTTTGAAATCTGGCTCAGATTTCATTTTAAAACAAACCTGCAAGTGGGACCTATTTCTGAGAGCAGAAAAAAAATACTGAAAGTAAATTTAACTGCATGAGTTCAGAGAACTATTAACCCTGCAACACAAAAGAATGAGAAAATACTGGCGTACATTTATTACGTTATCCCATTAAGAGACCAACCTAGGCAAATCATTTACATTTTGAACTGGCTCAACACAACAATTTTTTTATTCAAGTCATATGAAACACAGTAGTGGCTGCACCTTCACACTGCCAACCCACTCTAAACAATGTAGGTCAAGGAAATGCTGACTGGGGTTCTGGTAATAAATCAGCATAACTACTCTTCAAAGACAAACTGTGTGATAACATCTTCTCTCCACATGCATAATATGAGTAAGGAACCTACTAAGTGGAGCACAGCTGTACTGGACGTATAGTGAAGTAAAGAGAAATGTTTGAGAGCTAGATGCAGTTTGACACCAATAAACCTTGCAAAAAGAATTGTACTACAATATGTTCCTCATAAAATCAGGCCAAAGGAAATCCTAAATTGATTGATGAATGACCAAAATAGCTGATCATAATGCAGATAAATAATAAAATGATGAAGAAGTATGATTATGATAATAATATGAGAACCTAACAATGAGGTATTACTTGCACCTACTCAGTGTGTCCTGTAAAACTTGAATCACAATAAAGCAATGAACACAAGCCTCTGTGCAAACAGTATAATATTTGCAGTGTTACAGCCTACAGCCTATGGAAGCTCGAATGTGCCATGATAATCATTTACTTTTACAAAGTTAAATAATAATAATGAGTTGATAAATTGATCAATTTTAAAAAGAGATCATAAATAGACTTAGCACGGAATTATGCACTGAAAACCAGTCAGTCTTTGAATTATGAATGAATGATTTTTAAATTCTAAATGTTAAAATTGGAGTCAAAAAATAAATTCTAAAAATGCTTCTAAATTCACCCTTTTTTTAAAACCTCATTTACTTTACTTATTCAATTCACATATGCATCTATAAACTTACAGTTTGCTTTTATCTAAAGGAAAAGTTGTATGTGATAAATATGAAGCTATGGCCCGCAGCCTGTTATCTTAGCTTAGCACAGATGTAGAAATGGGGGAAAAGCCAGTCTGGCTCTGTCCAAAGGTAACAAAATCTGCCTACCAACACCCTGAAGCTCACATATTAACTTGTTTCTTTTTTGTTTAATCCATATAAAAACTAAAGTGCAAAAAATACATGTTGTGCATAATCCATCCATTATCATCCATCCCATCCATCTTGCACGTGTTACATACTGTATCATCATTACAACAGTGTGAGAATTCACTCTTTCAGGTTTTCAGTGAATTCAACATGAACTGAGCAAAAAATTGCATTAGTTTTTTTGTTCTTTCCTTATACTGTTTCTATATTCTTTTGCCAAATAGCACTTCCTCTGTTCCCGCTCACTCCCAGTGAAGTACTCCAACAGCAACAAGCCAGTCAGCCTCAATTCCCACTCAGCTTTAGTCTGTTACATAACAGTCAGCAGCCTTATTTCCCAAAGGTGAAGTTTGACTTCATATGAAGTGACAGTCAAATAAGAAGAAATATATAAATAAATGAAGATCATTCATATTGCCTCTCATCACAAGCACAAGCACAAGACTTTACATCTAACTAATCAATAATCAATCACAAGACAAAATAATAATTTTGTATAATAAAAGGGACAGAAGAAAACAAAATACAAGATCCAGCCACTCATGTTAGAGCCTCATGAACAAATGAAATATCCTGTGACTAACTTACTGATAAAGTATTGCAAAGAAAGAAAGCAAAAGGACAATTACTTAGAAAAGATTTCCTAACTAAACTTACTACAAAGTTCCCCTCTAGGAAATGCATGGGAGGATCAAACATCAACCGTGATTTACCAATGTACTGGTTTATCAGTCTGTAAACCTCAGTGACAGAGAGTCTGTGTATAAGTGCAGTATGTTGTGACCTGCTTGAACTGGCAAATGTGGTGTTTTTGTGATTCTTGGTTCCAGTACAAACATTACTGAAATATGGATCTGTGGCTGAAAGAATAATAAAACTATGACAAAATGTGTTGTTTAAATGTGTTCCTGCTCCATTTCTCGTCTCTTGCCGAGGTTGTAAAACTTAAATGGAAATGGAAGGAATTTTCATATCAGCTTGAAGTTTAAACCAGCAATGACTCTTGACTTGACTCATGATTCCAGGGTAGATTAGTAGATTCCCCAGTAGATTATAGAGAGGTGAGGTCTGTTTCCATGTTAATATGTATTTATATATATATATACATATTAACATATGTCTTTATCTGTTCTTGAATCCCTTTCATTTAAACTCTAACCAACCGTGCCTTATGACCTCAACCTTACCCTAATCATAACCAGTTATCTCTACCTACCCCTCAAGCATTCAAAGTTAACGTTTGTTTAGTTTTCACTAAGCTATCATTACCTTTTAAGTCGATATGGTGAGCTTGCTGGCAAAAAGTTGCTTATTAAAACATCCAGCTGTTATGGAACAACGTTATCGTTCATTTGAAGTGTTAATACTTTGACATTTTTGGAAATACTTTCTCTCCAAGAGTTATTTATCTGTATGATAAATATGAGGCCACAGTCAGGAGCTGGTTAGCTTAACTAGCATAAAGACTGGAAACAGGGAAACAGCTAGCTGTCACAGGATTTAACAAATGTGATATACTGTGTTAATTAGTGAACTTTAAAGATGTTGGTATGCAAACCTTGTTACATGTGGGCAGAGCCAGGGTAGCTTTTCACCCCGGTCTCTTCGCCTGCTGCCTGTAGCCTTACAGTTACCACATAGATTGAGAGATTATGAGGTATCTAGCTTGTCATTGAAGCAAATAAGATAAATAAGCAAATAAACATTTTTTTTAAAAATATAAAACTATTTCAATAAGACATTAAGATGATACAAAACAATCTAAATGCTAGCTTCTCAAGCTTTGCCTGCAATCACAGCCAGTTGCAAACTGAGAGGGTCACAGTAACAGGATTTCAATATTTATGTTTATCCAAAACAGTTACCATGATCAAGATATCCAAACCATAAAAGAAAACTAAAACTAATCTTGCTCTTAGCTAAACTGAAAGACGTGAGGCAGACGCAAACTATTGTCTTGGGTGCAACTGATATGAGTCAGCCGTGGGTGTTGAAAGCTTGCAGCCCGCGCTGGATGACGGCAGTGGTTTCTAGCTTGCCAGGGATTGATGCATGACTTGAGCGATTCTTGAGTCTTATCTTCAATCTTCAGACTGATCAGAGCCACAGTTAAGTTACGTTATGGAGCCAAAAAGCAGGTAGTGTAGTGCTACAATGCATGGGTGTAAAGATGCTGTGTTACCCAACCACCTGAAACATCTGACTCTGGGTAAACCTGCTCGACTTACAGATGAGGATAAAGAAGTGTGAGAAGGAAGGTGGAAGGAGAACAGTAATGTCCTAACCAGTCTAGAAGTGTATAACTGGGACCTGCCTCCCACACAAAGTGAAGGGGGTCAAGGGGGGTGGGGGGGGTTCTAAATAAAATGTTTCTTGTAAACACAGTGGTAAATATGCAGGAAGAGGTTTAATCATTTGACTCTTACAGGAAATCACAAAGTTCCCAGCATAGCCGATCGTATTTTCTAGTACTGCCACAAAGATAAATAAAATAAAGCCATGATCAATCACCTGCAAAAGTTGGGAGATCACAGAACAAATTTCAGCATTAGGCAAGCAGTGATTATCCCCTATGTGTGGTGTGTCATTACCAAAAAAAAAAAAAAATTCCAAAGCATGACATTTTATTTTTTTAATACACAACTGTTAATTAACAATTTGAAAACATATCTTTAACTATATACAAACCCAGGCTACAGACATGTTGGTAAAGCTACTTAATAATATCCTTATTATAGAGCAATAATGCACAGTATGTTTCTTTGCTAAGTGAAAACTGTGCATGGCTGCAACACTGTTCTGTCTTTTTCATATGAACTGCAATGTTCATTAATTACACTTACAGTAATCTGTTGATATGTGGTAATAAAGACATTAGAAAGTAACATTACCTCAACAGAACAAGTGCATACATGAATAAGACTTGATATTTTGGACTGGTCTTGCTTTCAAACAGAACTGATCAATCAACACATCCATCATAAAATTAACTGTTTCAAATCATTCTTGGTGTCTCGTGTAGCATTGCAGATTAGAGGTCAAGTGTCTGACTGGTGTGCAACATTAGACTGCATTTTAAGAAAATGGGAAATGAAAAATCGCATGAGAGCAAATGAGGTGTCCAATATCAGGTGAAACTAATAAATGTACATTGATATAAATCACTGTTTCTTTCAAAGTCCATGTAATTGATTTCAGAAACAGTCCTCCTCATCCTCCTCCTTCCTCAGATGAGGAAGATGATGTCATCGGCCAACATGACCTGGTTGTCGTCCTGCATGCGAGCCAGAGCGGCGCGAACCTCTGGCTCTGAGAACCGATTCTGCCGCTCCTTGTTGATGTCGTCCATCAGTGTCTTCATCTTCACAGACTGAGCGTGAGCAGATTGGAACACTGCAAACAGGGATGACTTGAATTCTTTCAGCCTAGTGAGGAAAGAGGCATAAAAACGTTATTTCACTGACAATTTATCTATAAAACTGAACTAACCCAGGTCTAGCCCTTGTAATTAATCTCTTGTAATTATTCTAACTGACTGATCAAGTGAGCACTGGACTGATCATTTTTGTTACCTTCATTATTAATATACAAGCAGAAAACAGTCACACACCTTTCTGCAGAGAGCTCAGCACCTTCAGCCTGTGATGTGGCATCCATGGGCTCCTCCTCCTCTCGCTGTGGCTTGGCTGGTTTCGGAGTGCCAGCCTGAACTAAAGAGCAAAAAGACCAATGTGAGAACTCAATTACGCACAAAAAACATTAAGAAACCAATGTGCAACAATGAGATACAGAATGTAAAGCCCGTGAAGCTTTAAATCTCTGTATTTCTCAATGATAATTAATATTCATGACTAAATAAAACAATGAAGTTAAACATCAGTAAAAAAAAAAATCTTTAGGTATTACTCAGAGTTCACAAGTTTAACCCTTTGACGTTTTTGCTCAGGTACTACTTGTCAAGCATGCATTATATTGTTAATATTCCAGTGCTTTAAGTAGTACTCATCCTTTAAGTAACATTACAACAAAGTGATAATATAATGTAAAAATACATTCCAAATATTACTTCAAAAGTACCTGTTAGCAAATTGCACTTAAATGCAGCAGAGAGGCTCCTGAGTTGTATCATTATATTTTTTTGAATCACCATCACTGATATATATATATATCTATATATATATATAGATATACATTTAAGAAGCAGTTTAATAATATCTGGTCATTGGTGCACTCATTTTAACATGACTGAATACTGTTAGGCAGGTTAATTTGTCACAATGCATTATATTTTATTTGCTGACCATACGTTTTGTCTGTAACATCTACACATGCAAAAGTAACTGGTGACTAGAGCTGTTATAAAATGTAGTAGAGTAAAAATGATAAAGTAGCAGAAAATGTAAATACTCTTACGTTTAATGAACATTCAAAATGTGTATATGTGATGCTTACTCTCAGGGACGTCCTGCTCTTCACTGAAGTCATATGGGCTGTAGGGCTCGCTGCCCTGAGAACCACGGCGCCCCCTGCAGGACACACAGCATATTATCACTGATGCCAGCAATAAGAGCAGAGGGAAAGCCAAAGAATGGGCTTCTGTGCGTGGAGAGAATGAGAGTGTGTAGCTGTGATTCAGTGTTTACCTCTTCCTTTGAGTTCTCTGTGAATGCTGAGTGGATGTCTCCTCATCCTCTTCCTCCTCTGAACCGGAGTCCCGTTCCTGTCTTGAGCGTTTCTTCTCCTTCTCCAGAACCTGCACAGAAAAGCAAACAACCCAGAGTTAACTGACATGTTGCCGCAGATATTTTCTGCCCCCTTATGCTGTGCCCTGTTGACTAATCCTGTCACCCCACTGCTAACAAATGAAGAGCAGGACTCACCTTTTTAAAGTAGGCAAACTGGACGAGCTCCACTGCCACCTCCGAGTCCTCCAGCTCCACAGCTTTGCTCATGCGGGCCTTGGCGTGCGCTGTTGACAGACGGATCAGAGTCTCCAGGGTTCGGGCCGTCACTGGAGAGGTCTGAGGAGGAGAGGAAACAAGGTCAGAGCATGTTCAAACATCCAAACACATCAGGTCGTACTGGATGTACATCTGTATATTGTATACAAAGATAGTTACACTGACTCATTTGATTTAAGCTTCCACAAAAAGACAAAATGAAAACATCACAGTAGAAATAGTGGCCCATCATGATCACTGCGACACCCTTTTTAAGTTTAACTAAGTGGATGAAGTCCTGTGTATTTATGACCAAGTAACCTGTCCGCACTGTTAGCTAGGAACTGATGTTATCATCCTTTGAGGAAACTAAAATATTTACAAAGCAGATATACAGTGGGATTTTCACACAGCAGACATTTTGACATGTCATTACAGGAAAGACAGAGGTGTAATTGATAACATTAATTCTACATTACAGTTGTGACAGTTTCAGGGTCCTACAGTAGCAAAAGATTCTACTGGATGGATACTGGCTCACTGGAACACAGGAACTGAGCATTGTTAATGTTATTCGTAAAACCTGTGCTGCTCCTATGGAAATGATGCAGAAATGGAGTGTGCTGATAATGTTATACTGCCACTTTGAACTGAATTCCAAAAAAAAAGATGATATCATGTAACGTAATATATTAAAGAGTACAAAATTGCACTTAGATGCAATCACTCACACATACACTTGTAAGAAGCATTTTAATATATCTGGTCCAGGATGAGCTCATTTTAACAACTTTAAATACTGTTACTGTCACAATGCAAATGTTTTATCTGTAAAATCTAAACATGCAAAAGTAACTGGTGACTAAAGCTGTTAAATAAAAGTAGTGGAGTAAAAAGAACAATATTTCCCTCTAAAATGTAGTGGAGTAAATAAGTGTAGTGGAGTACAAAGTAACAGTGAGGGGAGTATACTTAAATTTTGTCACATTTCCAGTGTGATGACATTACTCAAAATGCTAGACAGGGGATTAGAGGGGTGATGGAAAACAATACAGATGCCTGCAGTAACATCGTCACACTGTGTTGTTGTCTTTACAAGGAACACAAACAAATTATGTCCAAGGAGAATGCTGTTCTATTTGTAGACTAGTGGGCTAATATCAATCACTACAAATCTTTGGAAAAAGTGTAACACTGGCAGCTTCACTAATAAGAATGTAAATATATCAGAGGACTCCATGATTGTAGTTATGTCGTCAGGTAAATCAGGGACCTGAATTTCAACAAGTTTCCAAGCAAAAAATCCAACCAGTTCATGCATTCAAATAATTTTTCCAGAGTCGGAACCGGCAATTTCTGACGTGTCATGAACGCGTCATAGTAGGAGAAGCACGTGTGTTAGTACCAACTCTAACATCTACTAACATCTGTTCTATTCAGGTGCATCAGTGAGACAGCAAGTAAAAGTGACGCAGCTAAATGGAATTCTGTTGACATTTATTTACACCTGTGCTTCTCCTACAGTGACAGGTCAGAATGTCTTATGATAAAGAATGTTTTGTGTAAAAAAAAGAAAAAGAAAAAAAAAAGAAAAAAAGGACACCTTTCCATGTGCAATGAAAGGGGAAAGTCTAATCAGTGTGTTGTGTGTACTGTATATTCAGTAAGCTGTAGTGTACATATACGGTGTGTGAGTCTGCTCCTGCTCACCCTGGCGATATCAGCAGCCAGCTGCTCCTGGCTCCTCAGCCTCGAGTACTCCTCTGCGATGTGATTGGCTGCCTCCTCTGTCAGCACCGGTGTCACAGCCTTGGCGATGTGGATGTACTTCCTCATGAACTCCTTACTCACAATCTTATCCCTGAGACAAAGAAAACATTTTTTAACTTTTTGCACTTAAAATCAAAGTAGTTAAAAAGTTGTTTTTCTCTCTTGCCAGGACAGATAATGTGTGCGTACTTCTTCCTCTTGCTTCCATGCAGCAGGTTGTTGTGTTTCTCGTAGATCTGCAGCTCCTCGTGTTCCTCTGCTATTGCGTCTGGGTCCTCGGTAGCCAGGACGTCTACTGAGCCACCCAGAGCCATGGCTAAACAGCAAACCAAGGAAATGCAGAGTTTTAGACACCTTTAAAAACACGTATTAATGTATTACGCAGAACACTGCTTTAACAACACTTGAGTCACAGTACCTGCTCCCTCCTGCTCACGGGGGTCACGGTAGCGGTGCATCCTCAGCACGTGGTCCGAGATCTCTCGGTCCTGCTCCGGGTCCATCTGATCCAGCACGATGAAGAGAAGGTCGAAACGTGACAGCAGGGAGTCCTGGAGGCCGATATTCTCCATGGGGGTTTTATACTGGTCATACTGCAGGGAAGATCACACCTACATCAGCTGACAGGTTACGCGTCGGCTGAAAATGTTTGTGCTTCTCATTCAAAGCGTTACTCACCCTGCCGTAGACAGGATTGGCAGCCGCCAGCACAGAGCAGCGGGCGTTGAGGCGGGCGTGGATCCCAGCCTTGGCGATGGTGACGCGGCCCTGCTCCATCACCTCGTGGATGGCCGTGCGATCCATGTCGGACATCTTGTCGAACTCGTCGATACACACCACTCCGCGGTCGGCCAGCACCATGGCGCCCGCCTCCAGACGTCGCTCACCTAATGGAGGAAAAGGTTTAGGTTTGTGTGCTAGTGTTTTCATGCACATTGGAAACATCTGTGCATATATCCGTGTGTGTCATACCAGTCTCCTGGTCGGTGGTGACGGCAGCAGTCAGACCCACACCAGAGGAACCTCGTCCAGTGGTGGGGATGGCTCTGGGTGCTGTGTGAAGAACATAACGCAGCAGCTGGGACTTGGCCACTGACGGATCACCTGAGGGGGAAAAAAAGAAAAAGCATAGTAATGATATTAGTCTGATATTAAATTCACGTTTCCTGGCTGGATGAGAACATTGGCAGGAAATGCTCTGGTACCAATGAGCAGGATGTTGATGTCTCCTCTGATGCGTGAGCCGTTTTCCAGCACCTTCTCCACACCACCCAGCAGCATGCAGAGGATGGCCTTCTTGATGTACTCGTGTCCGTGGATACTGGGAGCCAGGGAGCGGGCCAGCTGATCGAACACATCCTGAGTGAAAACAGTAAAGATTTCATTTCTTCATATAAGTGAAATGATTTGCTTTTGTGAACACGAGCATGGAGCATGAAGTCTTACTTTGGAGCGAGTCCGGCTGAAGTTTCTGATTTTGGCCACGTCATCGGCAGAGAAGTAGGGGGACACCTCCTTGCTCATTTGTTTGACATGGCAGGCTATCATGATGGTCCTGAGGAGTGAAGGGTTCAATTTATAATAAAGCAGGAGGATCAATTAAGCAGCCACAGCAGATAATAGGAGCTCAGATCTCACCTGAATGTGCCAGAGGTGAATCCTCCCTTCTTTCCAGGCAGACAGCGGTATGTCCCAATGACCTGCACCCTGTCTCCTGGTTTGACCATGTCCACCAGGTCATTGTCCAGGATGATGTCTACAGATCGAGGGAGCTGGCCAGCAGGCGCCTTCTCTGGCATCTCCTGCACCGTGATGGTCTGGTGGTCCTTGTAGATGGACAATCCAAACTCTGTCTCCAGAGGGTTGTTCTCCTCATCCTGTTAGGTTGAGAGTAACGAAGAGAGTGAGGCTCTCATGATCTCTTAATATGCTGTTCTAAGTACCTTCTCTTCTGAAATCAGCCCTCCTTTATATATACTTACCTTAGTGGGGTAGATGGCACTGGAAGGGAAAGCGTCCAGGGAGGTCATGTCTGTGTACTTCCTTTCCATCGTCTTCTTGGTGGCTGGGCAATAGTGAACGCTGCGCACCACTTTGGGACGCACCAGAGAGCCTGAAGAAAAACAAGAAAAGAGGAAATGAGCGGAGATGATAAATAACTGTTTAAGCAGAATCAAAAGTGGAGGAAAACACAAATGATAAACTCACACTTGGTGATGATGCCCTCTACACAGACCATGCTGCTCAGCAGTCGGGAGGTCAGGGTACGAGGGGTGACGTGCTTGGAGCCGAAGCTGCCCTCCAGGCCGACGAAGAACTCCTCGTACTGCTTGGCATAGGTGGCGTCCACCGAAGCCACCACGTCCTTCAACGCCCGCTGGAATGCGAGCAGCTCCTCGAAAGCATTGTTCATCAGCCTGACAGGTACAGTGAGGTCACAGACTTAATTACAGATTGCTGTATAGGGGAATACCAACACATCACAACACTGAAAGTCACCATCAGGTGGTTCTACCGGTCAAGATTACTATTTACTTTATGTATTAGGTTAAACTAAACCACTGTTACTCTGATGAAATGTGACAGTTGACGTGTTCAAATCCTAAAAGCTCATACTTTATCTGGATTTGAACTTTTCTTGCCAAGAGCGGCCTTCAGCTTTGGGAAAACAACAGCAATGTTAACTCTTGTTTTTGTCTATTTCTATCAGTTCTATTCCTCTACTGAAGTTAGCATGCTAACCCCATCCCATCTTGTAACACCACTTTCCTTTAGTGACTCAATGTAGTGTTCAGTCTTCCCTCAGTCCAACATGAGAAGATGAAGAAACTCAATGATGGCTGAAGCTCTTGGTAAGTAAACAGCAGTTAAAGCCAATGTCTAGTGCAATGTGTAGCGATAGCAAAAACTTACATATAGCACCTTTAAAGTGAACCCATTTTGTTTTTACTGAATGGCAGCCACTGTGGCCACACCTTACTTATAACAAAAATGGTAAATTGTGAAGTTGCAGCTCAAATGGAGGAGTCTTAAAGTCACAAATCATACCACACCATACCAAAAACTAGCTAAAGTTAGCCAACATTAGAAGTCATAAATACTGGTCATACCAGACCAAGTCAGGCTGTGGCAGCAAAACCGACTGTGTGGAATAGAAATTTTATTTCTTGGGAACTGAGCTTAAAATTTGCTAAAGGACAAATGTTATTTCATCTTTCAAAAGCTACATATAGTCTTGCTTTAATGTGTACATCTCGGGTACTGTTCAATAAACAATTATAAATGATAAAGTGTGAGAGAACTCAAACTACTGAGAATATGAAGCCATAGGTACTCAGATCAGCTCTTTGTGCATGTTTCTTAACTAATCAAGGCCTGGAAATCACACATATCAAACCCCATGCAAACAACACAGTTCTCTTCCTTACTTTGCAGCCCGGGCCTCGTTGCGTCTCCTCAGGTCGTTGATGTTGACGATGAGTCGAGCTTTGTTCTCGCTGATCATGTCCCGGACTTTGCTTTGGTAAATCCCCTGGTCTTGCTGCAGATCAGGCAAGAAAACGAGCAGTCAATTTGTGTTTGCTCCATTGAACCCAAACCCCTTTCGACGATAATGATTCCACTAAGCTTAAGAGGAAAGATACCTTGCGGCAAACTAGACACAACTGGCCAGACTCAAACTTTTGCACCAAGCTTCATGATAATGTATAAAATCTGCAACCTGATGTTATTTAACTGCCAACAGCGATATATCTTGCAAACTAATCAAATGAAGAGCACTTCTTTTGTTGTGACCGCATGGTTTCTCATTTCATCTCCACAACAAAGTATTGAACCGGACAAAAGTCAAACTTACATCGTCGTCCAGAAAGTCCAGGTAATCCCTCTGAGCCTCCCTCATCTCCCGGTCATCTACGACGTCGGTTGCCATTATGTAGGATTATTTATTGTACTTGAAAATTGCACAGAGTTTGGTACGCTGTGTGCTCCGCTGCCGTCGAACCACACAACTGAAGGGTTTTCGCGCCACTGCGTGCCGGGTACAAGTAAAGCGTAAGATTCGATTGGTCAACTCGGCACGCACTTCTTAGCATAGTCGGCGGGTAAACGTGCAACTGTCCAATAGAATCTTCGGCGTCACCACACGACTCCGCCCCCTGCATGAACTCCCGCGAAAATGCAGCAGGAAGAGGCGGGCTGCTAAAAAAGGAGGAAAAGCATTTGTCAATTTGTCCAGGAGATGGCGACATAAACAGGGACTTCTCTAAGATCCTTAGATATTGCATATTAACAATGATATCTTAAAAACCCGTAGACATAACCCACATTTAAACCAAGGGAGACCGGTCTGTCATTAATAACCTGGTATGTGCAGAACCATACATGTCAATTAAAACCTCTCCTAGGCATCAATACTGAAGTACATCAGTCTGTCAGAGCTGTATGTTTTCAGACTACTGTCAGTTGCCAGTAGTTTTAGTAGTAGCAAAAACTACTACTTCTACTACAACAATTACTACTACTACTAATAATAACAATAATGATAACAACAACAAAACAACAATAATAATAACAATAATAATATAACAACAATAATAATAACAATAATAATAATAATAACAACAAACTGTTTACATAGCACTTTTTCAAACACAACATGATTTACAATGTAAGATTAAGAATGAACAAAACAGCAACTGAATAAAAAAATCCCACTGAATAAAACACCAACAATGTAATCAATAATTTAATAATTCACTGAGGAGCAGTTCTAAAAAGACAGGTTATAGAGAGAGGTGTTTCTCCTATTTAGCCTAGCCTTATTTAACCACCAACTGCAGCCTCCAAATGACCATCAACACCTCTCTAAAACAGTTTAAGCAAAAACTGAACATTATAAACTTCATGAAGGGAAGACTTCTTGCAGGTTTGTTGTATTAAACTGCATTAGTTTCAGCTAGTGTACCTAATATATCTGTAAGTGTGTGTACATCACACATACATCTTAATCATTTGGTGTCAGAGCAGCATTTCTGCAAGGTATAATTTGGACACAGGGAAACAGCTGCAGTGGTACATGTCACTATTCTATATGGTCAATAGAATGAAATAAAAATAATGAAATCCAGCAGCAATTTACTCACATTCCTAAAGTTTGTAGTAAATTCATTTCCCACAGAAAGGTCATCATAAGACACCTGTGGATTTGATTTGACCTGCTTTATTGCCACCTGATTTATTTTGTGGCCAAAGGAATATTTGCTCAAGAAGCAAAAAGGCATTATCACACTTTTCACTTTTTTAAGCCTACAATGTTACAATTTAAATATATATTATAGATAAGTATCTACTAAGAAGCCACAAAGATGGTAGCCTCTGCATAACCATTTAAAACAGAGAGTTATGTGGAATTACACGTGGTTTCAGTCTGAGTCAGAGTTTGTATTGGTGTGTGTGATTGAGCCTAAACCAGTTTAGTTTAATGCAGTGTATAATACCACACAGTAGACGGAGACACACATGCAAAATTAAACATATATTGACATTTTCCCCCAGTGTATCATTATCTTTATGTATATGTACAGATATTTTCTCGTATCAACAATGAGACAGTAAACTCCTCCAAGACTCCATTAAAATATAAATAACATCAATATCAACTCAATATAGATTAAACACAAACTTAATATTGAATTTCACTGCCACAGAATAAACACCAGTAAAAGTCTATTATAAGAATTTATTGCAATATTTGGATACTGATCTTGACTAAATATTAACCGCACTCCGGGGCGGTTCTGGTCATTTAACCCCGCCCACACTCCCAGTTCTCCGGGCTGTCCGGTCAGCTGTGTTTTTACTCCTCTCTGCTGCCACCGAAAATACCTCTTTACCTCAACATGTTCTAGTCATCCATGCATGCGCACTTTCTATAGGAGGAGAGTCTGTAGCGTGATGTGACTTTTTGTCCCTGCAGAGACTCCAGAGGGGCGACAGGTGTTCTGTCGATCCGAGCAGGTGAGCTGACGTTTCTTCTTCGATATTAAATCACCCAGCTATACCTTACAGCATGTTAGCCTGGACGCTCATCGTTATAAGTAATTTCTACAACGTTAAAAATAAAGATTTTTATCATAGACATTTTGTTGACATATATAATAAGACGTATACAAAGTAAGTTAATTAAAGTAAATTAAAGATGAAGAACGGTTTAATTCTTGATTGGCTAAAAGCGCACATGGAGCCAGCTTTCTTGGATAAACCTGCACAAAGGTGTGTATGTTTGAATAACCCCCCACAGACGGGGATTTCACCTTGTTTGTCTGAGATCAGTCCAGTTCATAACTTCCAGTGTGACTTAGAGGATTAAATAGGTGCACAATGTCAGGGACAGTGGTTTTTTTTCTGTGGCAGCAACAAAAGAAGGGGGCGAATGGTCAGGGCACAGCTCTAAGGAGAGCTCACAGTGACGGGTGCAGCCTGTCCTCAGATGGGTGGGTGTTTGTCTTGTTGCTTCCATAGGTGCTCGTTTACCTTGGTGACAACAGTACTTTACATTCCTCTCTCTCTCTCTCTCTCTCTCTCTCTCTCTCTCTCTCTCTCACACACACACACAAAGAGAGTGTGTGTGCGTGTGTGTCAGTCACAAGGGGACACGTTAGACTACATACCGCTTTTCCGGTGTGCATGACTAAAGTGGAGAAGAATGCCTGTCTATTGTAATGCATACTCCTGTGTCGCACACATTTCTTTTATCACTGTGTTGACTGTGTTTTAATTGTTACTTGCCAAGAGACTGTAGATGAAAACTATCAGAAAATAATTCAGTCTGGAACACAACATCCTGTTACCTTACAGTCAAACTTAAAGGATAACTCCAGTGAACCTCATGAACAGCTGCTGCAATGTGAGGGGTGCAAGGGCCAGTTGTGAAAGTACATCCACTAAAGTGCTTGTTTTTGTTATTATAAGCACCTGACAACATTTGGACAGGATTCCTACAGAGAAAGACCTTTTTATCAAAGAGTAAGATCCTTTCTGTTTAACCAGAAAGGTTGCAGTATATCACTACAGGACTCCATTGACAATAGCAGTTATTTTACCTCAAGGGAGTTGTGTGTATTTTTACTTAGGTAAGTGGTTGGAATATTTATTCCACCACCAAAAGTCACACAATAACACAAACAAACCAACTGCTTGAGGCAGCTGTGTTCCAGAAACTCCAGTGTTCTGGGAGGTAAAATTACTGTTTTTTTCAATGGAGTCTGGTAGAGATATATGTTTATATGTTTCTGGTTATACAATAAGGGTCTTACTCTTAAAACTAAAACACTCTCTGTAGGAATCCTTTCCATAATGCTGTCAGACTTTCTGAACAATCTGAGCCTGTCAGTGGGAAAAACAAGCACAATACTAGACACAGTTTGAGGTGGACAATTGCCCTGTTACACTGTTCTTGCTGAATACTGCACTGATTCTCAAGATTTTTGTCCCTATCAATCATTTCCACCTAAAAACATGGGAAAATACGTTTTAAAAATCCCTGAATTCTCCTTTAAGAGGACCAAGAGAATTGCAGCTGCAGTATGTCAGGGCTCACAACAGTCCTCATTTGTTAATCTGTCTATAGAAATTTCACAGCATGTTTCTGGCTGCTTTGTCTGGAGTTTCATTAACTTTTCCCCCCCACAATTTTAATCCCCCTCAGCATGTATCAAGCTCAGAGTTCACTTTTTTTTTCTGTTTACTCCTATTCCCACCTTCATACTTCTGATTGACTGTACAGACTGATGTGTTTTATAGATGACCTGGAAATATCTTAGATAATGTTTCTTGGCATCACATCAAAGCACAGCATAGGTTATGAGCCATTACAAAATCCTCCTAATAAATCCCCATGCAGTTATTAAAATTTCACTGAATTCCACTTAGCAGTCACTCCTATAAAGTGAGCTCTGGCATTTATTCGCTGTCTCTTTTTTTCAGTTTTGTCTCCAGCAGTCCTCTTCTGTCTGTATTCCATCTCCTCCTCCTCTCCCACGTCCATCACAACTATGTCTGGCGACATTTTGCAGCGCTTCAGCATCTTCTTCTTGAACATCAAGCACCTCAGCCGCTTCCCCCGCTTCTCAGACCTCATCCCTTCCTCCCTGCCGTTGCCCAGCCCCACCGTCACCGCCGCCCAGGTCCCCTTGCTGTTCCGAGAACCCTACATCCTGTCAGGCTACCGTCCCATCCAGCAGGATTGGCGTTGCTACCTCCTCAGCCTCTTTCAGAGACACAACGAATCCCTGAATGTGTGGACTCATTTGCTTGCAGCTGTTGTGCTTCTGATTCGCTGGTGGGCCAATGTAGGCGCCCTGGGGTACACCTTGGACGCAGCGTCTCTACCTCTGAGCCTCTTCCTGGTGTCCTCTTTCACTTATCTGTTCTTCAGTGTGGCAGCTCACCTCTTCCAGTCTCACTCTGAACATGCACACTACTTCTTCTTCTTCATGGACTATGTTGGTGTAGCTGTGTATCAGTATGGTTGCTCACTTGGACATTATTTCTACACGTCACAGCCGGCATGGAGGGAAAGTTGCGTGGGGCTGTTGTTTCTACCTGGAGCTGTCTTCTTTGGCTGGCTCTCCTGCGCTGGCTGCTGTTTCGCTAAGGCCAGGTACAGGCGGCCATATCCCCTCCGACGTAAAATCTGCCAGATAATCCCTACCGCTCTGGCATACCTGCTAGACATCAGCCCCGTAGCCCACCGCCTGTTCACCGTCTCCTGGACGGGAGAGCCCTCACTGCCCTTCCACGCCCTCCAGATCGCCTCTTTCCTGCTGTCCGCCCTCTTTTTCTCCTGTCCCATCCCCGAGCGCTTCTTCCCGGGCCTCTGTGACTTTGTGGGACATGGTCACCAGATCTTCCACCTGTTTCTGTCCCTGTGCACCGTGTGCCAGCTGGAGGCTTTGTTCCAGGACTACTCTGTGTGGAGGGATACGGTGGTGGAGGTGTTTGGAGAGAGGCAGCTGTGGTGGGCCTGCGTGTCCTTCCCTGCCCTGTTTCTGGGTTGCACCCTGACAGCACTCATCACAATGAGGCACGTGAACAGGCAACTGCAGGGTAAACAAGAGAGAGAAAAGTGACAAATGTTTGTGGTAGCATGTATTTATGCTTGCGTATATGTGTGTGTGTGTGGGTGTGCATGTGAGAGAGAGTGTGAGAGAACAAAAGCGGCATTGGGTTTATATACCTAATAATAATGATAATGATAAAATGAAGCCATAGTTATATGTTTTTGAAAAACAATCAGTTTGTCTGTTTGTCTGAAAATGTGATCATTTGAAGTATTTGCATAAATAAAATGATGTAAACAAGCCCCTTGTCTGGTCCAATTAACTTCTGATTTAACGCAGAAATAGTTGGCACAGTGGACTCCATAGTTTGCTAACTATGGCTCAGTAAAGTTTTCCACAGTGAATCATCCTCCCATTTAATTACTGCCGATGAGTCTGTTCTAAGCGGAATGCTGATTAAGGATATTAGTCAGAAACATACCAGGAGGAAACCTAATAATCTCTAAATGTCTGTTTATAATTTTCTCAAGTATATAACAGATAATAGATAAATTGTCAGTGTCTTAGAGAGGATGCATTTTCATGCATTTGTGTGATCTGTTACAGAACACGAGCAATTGCTTATTCAAAATGTGTTTAATGTGCAGTTTTAGATACTTGTACTGCAAACCTGTTTTTCGAGCCCTAACAATATTTGACATTCTTATTTTCCCCTCTGCTGTCTGAGGTGAGCAGTAGTGTCAGGCAGAGTGAAAGTGCAACTCTTGATTGTGGCATTCACTGAAGTGAACTGGCCAAACATTGGGATTTAGGTGAACAAAGAGGCCAGTTTAGTTGCTGAGGCAGGGGGATGGACCGCATGGACACAAGTTGGCACAACAGTCTTCCAAGTGGGTAAAGTCCCTCAGCGGATCCAGTTACAATGAAGTGTGTGTGTGGGCTGGGAGAGATGACAGAAGACAACACTGCCCTGCAGGGGCAAAAGGCAACAACTGCATGTGTTTTTGTTTTATTTCACTGCCTGACCAAATGACTTACCAGAGTCTCAGGATGACCCACTCACTGTTTCCTCATTCATTTCTTAATATTGATTTCCAAAAATGTGAAAAAATTAATCTGTATGTCTCTAAAGTGATTATTATTGGCAGAACTGGGAGCAGATGAAAGGTTTGTCTCACCAGCCCAGCAAGGCCAAGAACTGTGGAACACTATGTAACAAATGAGCATAGAAAGCCTGAGATAACACCAACACAAACACACAATATTTAGTACAGGCTATAGAATAAATCAAGGGTGTTACGACACTAATATTAAACACAGATCTATCTTGCAGACCTTGTTTGTCAGTGTGAAAACTAGGTTATTGTCAGGGTGTTTCAGTCGGTGTTCAGTTTGCCTTTTCTTTGTTACATGGTACACACATTATGTTTCAGTCGGTAGCCACACCTTTTATTTATTCTAATGTGAAAAATAAATTCCCCTCAGAATGGCGCAGTATCACTGGGTGAGTCAGAGCTCAGGCTTCATTCTACATGAATAGTTCAACATTTTGGATGCTGTGCTTATTTGAGTTAAATGAGAAAATTTAAACCATGCTCAGATTCGTCTGTTTAGTTTAGTTTGCTTAGTTTACCATTAGTTTACCCTTTTAAGGTATTCACAACCTCACAGACCTCTGAATTTTCTGAAACCTCTGAGTCCATGAGTTCTGACATGTTTGCTGACATTCTCAGAAATGGCTGAGGCCATGGAAGTTAATTTCTCATCAAACGGCAAGTTAAGTTATTGTCATTTTAGTTGTATAGAGTTATTCTTAATGATTTTATGATACGTCTGAGGAAAATGTTGATATTGCCCCTTCCCCCTTAGACAGTTCCTCTATAACTGAACTGCACACGGCACTTTGAGCTGTGATCGGTCACTGTGGACAGTATTTACATTGATGTTTTATGTTTAGGTTTGTTTTGGATGTCTCATGTTCTGTCTGTGTCCTGTGTGGTGCTCTCTGCGCCTTTTAATTGCCCCTTGGGGACAAATAAAGTGTTTTGAATTGAATTGAATTGAATTGAATTCCCTCCAGCCTAATCTTTTCCTTCATTACGCCTCTCTTGAATTATGTTAACTGCCTGCTAGCTTGCTAAATTGTCAGCCTCTGTGGCCTGCAGCCATCTATGTTGTAGTCACCATGACATGACCACTTCAGCACCAAGTATACCATGTACATGACCGCGGACCATGTCATAACCATGAGCTCCATTTGAAGGCAGCATGTCTTACAAGTTAGCTAGTTAGTACAACTAAATGTGGTCCAAGCAGTGTGTTAGTAAACGCTGTGGTAGAATTGTAAGATAGATGCAACAAGACCCCTTTCCAGATTAAACCTAGCTAGCATCAGATGATTGTTATTATTTTTTCATTTGGAGGACAGATGGACATTATTTGTTAGCAAGGTTCAATCCTGTATGATCAAATTGTGCTTTCAGAATTATGTCACAACTATTTGAAATTGGCCATGATCCTCAGTGTCCCCCTGCCGCGGAAGACTGACTATTGATTTTGCTTCGTGCCACCGAGCAAAACTCCGCTGTCAGAAAGAGAAGAAATGAAAATTTGCTGAGAGCCATATATTGCCTGGTCTGCAGGGCTTCAGAAGATGATTATGACAGAATGAGGCTGTTAAACAAGTAATGGGTGTGGGTGTTACTTGGTGTCGGTGTCATCGCTAACAAAGAGGTGTGTGTATGTAATCTTAAAGAGTCAGAGGTTGTGAGGTGTGTGCATGGATGTGTGCATCAGGGTAAATCAGTGAAATTCTTCCTCTTCCTTTCTGCATGTCCCTGCATCTACAACTAAATGTCATGGCAATAATGTTATCAGAGGAATAGTTAGATTTCTACATAGATTAAACAAATGAGATAACAACATTTTTTGACATTTGACATTTTAGAGACATTTTTTAGAGAGCTTTAGTGCTGAGAGGTGGATTTTTCTTACCTTAGGACAGAGTCAGGTTAGCTATAGCTAAGCTAATACTCTCCTGGCCGTAGCTTCAGATTTGACAGATGTGAGAGTGGTACCAATCTTTTCACAACAAAAAAGTGAATCAGTGCATTTACCAAAATGTCGGGATATGACATGTAAAATTTCATAAACAAAATGAATTAAGTTTAGCTTTAATAAAAATGTAAGAACCTGTTCTTTAAGGAGGGAAATAGCTGCAGGAAAATATTTGTGCTGAATAGGGTAATTCCCCTGACCAAGCAGCCAAAAAAAAAAAAAAAAAGACTTCAGTGCTGATAGCATTATCATGTGGGAGTGGCTGCAAACATGCACACTATAATTTTTCACCATGCTCTGGTATGCAACACTACACCCGCATACGAAAAGTATGCTGGGGAAATGCTTGTAACCATTCAACCTACCTTTAGAACCTAACCACTACAGGGCAAACTTTATCATTTTTTGCATTATGCCTGTGTTTCATGACTCAGCCCTGACCTTTTCAAAGTGGTCAGTTAAATGTCCATACTTCTATGTGCAGAACTCAAACTTGTACTCTGAAGCACAGTAATCCAATTACACTGGTCCTAGTCTGCATCCAAACCCTGCTCTGCATTAGAACAATGATCCCTTTTACTGTAATACCTCCCTTGTGAGTCTGATCTCAGTAGTTTGAGCCAATCAGCTCTCTGTACAGAGTCCAAGAAGGAGAGACTAACATATATATTGCAATTACAGTGTGTCTTTTTCTGGGTATTATACAGTATATCTACCTATGAGCCAAGGCATTGAAAAAAATATAAATGATGATACAAAGCACAAAAGCAATACTACTTTTTTTTAAAGTGTGTTTGAGAGACTGTGATGCAAAAATAGAAATACTGTATAACTCATAGTTTGAATGCAACACAACAAAGATGACTGCATATTTAAAATGTGTAAAGATTGGCGTATGAAATTGCCCTTGAACCTGAGACAAGCTGCCAATTTTCTGCAGCCATGTAAACTGCTGCTAGGGGGAGGTGTTGCTTGAATGTGTGTGTGTGTCATACAAATTAACAGCAGCAGTTGGGTCAGCACTCAGGTGAGGACTGACACTCAGTTTGAACAATTCCTCGTATTGATTTATTGTTTCTTTCCGCTGATCAACCAGCATCTTTTTAGAGGTTACTGTGCCACTGGTTTTGGCTAGCACACTCATTCCAACATTCCTGGAAGCCACAGGTACGTCAGGTGCTGAGGTGCTCAGGTGCGGATGTAACTTAGTTATGACAAAAAAAGCACAATGGCTTGTTTATGGGCTTGTGTCAGCACCTCCTTCATAACAGACAGGACACCAATGAACAGAGCCCCTCCCTAAGTTGCTTGCCTACTGTGAGCCACATAAAGCAAAAGCAGTTGAATGACTGACAGCAGTTAGTGACAGAGCTACAGCAGATTCAAGCAGCATCCAACGTAAGTTATAAAGCCTGTTTTTTATTAATGTATTTATTTAGCTATACTGTGTATCATTATGACTCTTATTGAAGAAATCTGTTCCTCTGAAAGGGGCTGGATTTCAAAATGTGAGATGCTGTATTTTTACATCATCAGGATTGTATTTAATGGAAACACTGATTTTAAAAATAAACACAAGTCACAACCCACTTGGGTTGCTTGTGAATTTTGTTCTGACCTTGTGTGTGCACTCTGACGCTGGTTTTGCCATTCTCTACAGAGCACCAGGACAATGGCTCCACTTGGGATGGTTGACACATTGGGTTGGTTTTCATCCCCAGAAGCGGGCATCATCTCCCTTGTTGTCTTCCTCATCCTCAGCATAACTCTCGTTGCCCTTTGTGGCAGTTGTCACAGGTGAGGGAAGTGTGATAATATATAGTAACATTAATTTGAGTATATTTGTATCAAGTCATGTCTGTGTTCCTCCAGTAAACAGTAAAATGTAAGCTGCCTTTGACTGTTCCATTTGCACTCCTGAACGCTCAAAGGGAGGAATTAACTGGTTTACTAAGAACAGTGTCGCATAATGTATGAGCCGTGTGTGAAGTATCTGCCACCCAGTAGAAAACAAGTCTTGTCCTGTTTGGAATGGCTGTTGACAATACATTGGCTGATTCATTTTCCTGTCCTGCAGACTTGTGAGGATTTAACTCCTGTTCATCACTTTCCAGCAGCACAGAACAAGAGACTTGTTCGACTCGATTGGTGGTTTTTGATGAAGGGTGTTGTCTGTTTGAGGAGGAGGCAGAGAATTG
This sequence comes from Lates japonicus, assembly GCA_033238685.1. Lineage (NCBI taxonomy): Eukaryota > Metazoa > Chordata > Actinopteri > Centropomidae > Lates > Lates japonicus. The sequence goes on along the minus strand of BRZM01000038.1, from coordinate 555,621 downwards.
CAGTCAAATATCATTTTAAGGCTGAGGTAGTTGAGCCAAATGGGCTGGGCTTAGGTCATTAAGCTTAATAACCTGATGGTCCCAGTGAAATCTATATATGTGTGTGTGTCAGTGTTCATGCATGTGTATGTGGGTGTCCATGCACGCATGTGTGGGTGTTTTCACATACATCTCTGCGTGCACATGTTTGTTTACACACCCATTACTGTGGTTGTCATGCCAAACATACCAGTGACAGTGACACTGAGGAGGTGTAGGGTGAAACAACAGTCTTATCTTTTGCAGCCTCTTTTTGTACATTCCAGGGCTTGTTTGTCACTGGAATGGGACTGTAGTGATTGATAGGAATCATAACTCAGAACTCTGAAGACTGTGTGCACACTTAAAGGAGCCACTGGAGCCAGTGTGTGATGATTGAGTTGATTGACGACAAAGAACAGATGTGATGCAATAATACAAAGTAAGACTCTGAGGTGATCTGATAAGCACTGAAAATTATATTGTCAGTTGCTGAGGGAAATCCATTATAATAAACATTTAAGTCTGATTAATTGTTTTATTGGAAATGTATCAGAGAAAAATTCTGGTCAGATCTCATATCTTACCCAATCAAGTTCAAGTCCAGTCTCAAATCTTGACAAAGTAAGTTCTGGATTAGTTGTGTCTTGTCAAAGCAAGTTCAAGATAGGTCACAAGTCTTACCAAAGCAAGTCCAAGCCATCAATAGTCTTGAAAAAAGCTAGTCCAAGTCTAGTCTCAGGAGGTTGACTGCAACTCCAAGTCTCAAGTCTTGGTACTACAAGTCCCAAGTCAGTTGCAAGTCTTGTCAGAGCAAGTTCAAGTCTAGTCTCAAGGGCTAGAGGGCAAGTCCAAGTCAAGTTGCAAATCCCAAGTCAAGTCTCAGGACATTTTTACATTAGGTACAAATGATTCGTACCGTGAGTGTGATTGCACCTATTTGGTTTGTGATCCACCAATAAACACAAAGGAGTACCCGATACTACATGTTCTGATTTCATGTTTTGATACAGTTGTTTTCACACCTGATGCAAACCGTACTCAAGCACACATGAGATGTACTCTAGACCACCTTTTCAAGTGGTCTGTTCCATGCCTGGGTATGGTACATGCTCACACTAATAAAACAAACTGGACTTTGGCATCAAGTGCATTCGGATGTGGGCCCAGGTAACTGATCTGAAAGCACCTTCAGCTGGGACAAGTCCAAAACTCAAGTCTTACCAAAGCAAGTTCAGGACAAGTCACAAATCAGTTGCAAATCTCTCATGTCCCTGACTGCTGATGACTAAAATGATGGCCGTGTCAAAACACAACATTGTAATCTTTGTTAGTTAAGTTTAGGAATTTGGCTGAAAACAATGAGACCAACTTATTCAAAACCCTTAACCTTCAGTCCAGTACTGTGGATGGTAAGAGCCAAAACTTGACTTGAGCCTGAAATTATTTATATTTTAGTAATGACAGTTTAGGCTAACAGAGTCCTTCCTAAACATTAACAGCAGTTGAGGGAGAAATTCAGCCTGGGCTCAACTGAACTAGTCGGGTCTAATTGAAAGTTTAGGTATAAACAAGGATTCACTGTATACTACACTCCATCTGTCCAGGGTGTACCCCACCTCTCGTCCAGTGTCAGCAGGGATCGGCTTCAGCCCCCGTTACCCTTAAGGATAAGCGGTATAGATAATGGATGGATGGATGTTTACTACACTTGATTATTGAATGGTGCAGTGAAGCAGGACAGGAGTGCTTTTTGAGAGTGCTTCCAAAGACTTTTTGGGTGGAGACCAGAGGACTGTGGACAGTAGGCCTGGTTTGCCTGTGAGTATGTGAACCAGGATGATAGAAACAAGGGTACAAACTTGGAAGAGAGCCAAGGACAAAACATGTGGCAGACGATGAGAATTTTAAAGCTCTTGAGCCATAAATCAAGCCTACATATGCAAATAGACTCTCGACACCTTTGCCCCCCCGTACACACTAACATTATAAAAATATGGCATATCATTATAACTCTTCATAACCTCTCATTTTCTTTGATGTCATCCACAGGAACAGTACCAATGCATATGATGTGAGCGGAATAACGGTATGAACTGCCTCTCGTTCTCATTTTCCTCTCTCTGTTTCCAGTTCTTTCCCTCTCTCTTTCTATGAGTCTTTCACACATCAGAACCTTCAATATCTACCCGTAGTGTGTAGTATATATTGCAGTTCATTAGCTGCCAATTAGAAGCGATAAGTAGCTGATTATTGGCAATCAGCAGGAGGATGGTAGAGACTGTGATACTGTAGCTGCTATTGGCCTCATTAGATTCAAGCCATGCAAACCCATGAGACAAATGAAAAATGTCTAATTATATGAAGTATCGCTCAAAGAGTATTAGAAATAATTTGTCAGGGTATTGAGTGCATTGTGACCATTATTTTTGAATATGATTAATATCAGCTTGAACGACAAAAGCTTTGGGTATGGAGTACTGAATCAGAAATGACAATTTCATATTGTGGTCATAATGCTTCAAACCACAATCCATAACAATAAAATGATAAGCCTTGTTTGTAATACACTGAAATTAAAACTCAATAACATGCAACCACTCTAGGTGGATTAAAAGCCACTATCCCACATCATTAGAAAAAGATCATTGACTATACCATGAATGGATGTTCCTGCATGGTACCTGTAAAGATGTTAAAAATACATGCTGCAATGTGTTTAGGAAATTTTACTATGCCTTACAATACAGTTACAGTCGAGCATTAACTGACTCAGCTGATAGTACAAATGCAAAAGGACTCCTAAGCAATGAGACAGAAAGGACAAAATCACCAGATCAGTATCATTTCAAGCTACCAAGTATCCATAAGACCACAGGCATGAAAGGAGGAAACTGTTTACAATGAAAAAAAATCAATGTTGAACAATGGTGGTGGAAATGTTGTTTTGTTCCACTCCAGCTGCTGTTACTTTCCTGCGTTGTGGCAAAGAACCTCATTTTGAGAGTTTAACAGGCGTTACCGCATACCACGCATAAAGCTGGAGCTCAAAAAACGCCCCCAAACATTCTTGATAAGCTTCTCTCACCATTACGTATCTATAATTTATCCTAAGCTGCAAAGTGCAGTGAGCACAAAGGTCTCAGGATGCTTCAGAGAAACTAAACCGTGTCGTAACAGTGTCATAAGACTATTTGAAGGCAAAAGTATACATTTTTGTTCCTAATAGCCACATTTCCAGGAATGGGGAGAGGCTTGCCATCATAGTCGCATGACAGTACTTTCAGATAGTCTGCTTGAGGACACTGATGGTGTTGCACTCTGATGCACAAACAAAATTTCAATGAAATCGTTGTGTGATGAATCCAAAAAAGGGAAGCCTGAGAGAAAAGTATGAACCTTGTCTGTTTTGACAGCTCTGGGCACCTGGCCAATCTGTCAGATTGTCTGTTTGGGAAAGTTACATGTCAAACACTAGCCTCAATCAATTCCACAGTCAAGATGGTTCCAGACAGTGCTGGACAATTCAATAAGCATTTCATTTGAAGTTTAACAAGGTCACAGTTGGTCCCAGAAAATGTGAACAACCTTTTTAAGCATGTGCTCCTGTGAAACAGAGAAACTGTATGACCCTTTTTGTTTTTAACCAGTCAGATGGTGAGAAGCCAGCTTCTAAGTAAACGTGCCTAGCTTTCAATACTAAATTACTGCAGCTCATGTTTATTAAGATATTCCATCGGTGGCATACTTGACATCAATCAGTAATGAAAAAGAATCATGACATTCAGAATGGGCATTATATCAGACTGACATCCCCTATAGCTAACAGCTCTGCACTGTAGTGGCATGAGCTAACATGTATGTTAGCTTCACGGCTAGGTCTCAATTGAGGGCTTTTACAGCTATACGCCTGAAACAATGATTAATGTTAATCAGTGCACTTTAGTGGTGCTGATAGGTGGATTTGTTATCTTTGGTCAGAGCCAGGCTGGCAGTTTCGTCCTGTTTCCAGTCTATATGTTTATCCAAGATAACTAAGTGCTAGCTGCAGCTTCATATTTTTAACATGCGACTGTACATGCAGATATCATGTCATAATAATCCTTTCTGTTTCTCTGTATGACAGACTGATGGAGCAGGAGGAGCCAATGGGACTGCCGGCACAAAGACAGCAGGAAGCACAGGTGCGTTCTTCTGCAAATTTGGGGGGGGGGGGGGGGGGGGGCACATTTATCAAACACTTATGTTTCTCTTATATTTTGTTATCTAAATTTCCAGACCCTGGCCAGTCAGCATGGAGGAACCACAGCAACATGCCTCCCAACACACTTGAGAGATCTAAAGAATTAACCAACTAGCCAGCCAGTTGCAGTTCTGAACACTAACCTCACAACCACATAGCAAACACACCACAGAAAGCAGAAGATTCCAATTTCTAAAGTAAGAAGCAGGAAAGAGGACAAATCATGCTCAACATGCCATTTCACAGAACCCTAGCTTTCCACACTTGACATTGACCCAAATGGACAGATGGACGGAAAAAGAGAGGAAGGAGGGAAAGTTGGCCCTGTCCTCTGCCAGCTCGAACCACCATACACACCTTGTCTTCATCATGCCAGGCTTTCACTTACTTGAATGGAACCCTTTTTAAAAATCTTCTCTCACTTATGGATTCTGAATTATGTGACAAGAACTATTCATCTAAAGACTTTCTATTGTCTAGTTATCGACTCTTCTGAGTATTTTACAGTATTTTGAAGAGTTTAGATTCTGAATGTTTTTACTACTCTTTTCTGTCATTACTTAGACAGGAACTATATTATCATACACAAAATATGTACAATCATCTAGTTTGATTTAATAATAAAAACAGTTCCTATGCCAAATCATTGTTGGAATCAGTTTCAAAGTCTTGTACAGAGCAAACTTGCCTAAGTTAATGTAATTGTACTTATTAACATGACAGATTCAGAGATTCAGAGATGTTGATTTATTTCATTACCTCTGTTTGGCACTTACTCAGAGTGATTTTTAACACTTGTGACTTTGCTGTCCTGCCTGTATACCAACAGGACAACCTACTTTTTCCAGGATACAAATTAATTATGGCCATGTTAGGAAATTACTATTTGCCACTGTTAAGTGAACCCAGTACAGAGAGCTGATCAAATTATGTAATTGTCATGATATTCATTCCTGAGTATAATGCAGTGGAAGACATACAGATTGTGTTTACTACTTGTTTAGACATTTTGGGAACTACGCTTATTGGCTCTCTTAATATTTAACCACCGGGTATGAGAATGGTATCGATTTTCTCATCTAACTCTCGGCAAGACAGCAAAAAAAACTTATTTCTAAATTGTAAACAGTTGCTTTAATTCTGACAGCCATTTTCAAATGCATGCTGTAGAATTTCAGATATTTGGATGTTATATTCCCACCACTCCTGGAAGCCTCTGTTTTCCATTCATTTCTGTACTATCTGTAATATCATTTAGCAGACTCTTGATGGTTGCCAAATGTACAGCATATATGGGATTTGTAGTGTTTGTGCAAAACCACTAGTGTGGTCCTTAAATCATCCTGTTTACCTACACTGTTCCCACTGTGGATGGTTCATGAGATCCATGAAGTGAAATCTGGATATGTATTGCATGTGTTGACATAGATTAATTGTGATAAGAGGGGAGTTTTCTAACCTTGGTGCACTTTCATTATCAGTGAAGGGATCAACTTTCTGTTTGTATTTGTTCTTTTGTATTCCTCTCTGTCTGTTCTAGAGTTTCTCAGTCTGCTGCTGAACAGCCGCAGGTCTGGTCAGCTGGTGCAGATAAAGTCTAGGCTGTAGAATTATCTTAGCTGTAGACATGCATGACATTCATGATGCTTATGGGTCTGTTTGTCTTGGAAACAAAGACAGCTAAAAAGCCATTGTTAACCCTCCTGGCAGATTGTGATGACATGGGAGTGGCACCTGAGTTTACTGATAATTCAAAGTGAACCAAAGGTTTCAAGAACTCAAAGCAGGGTGGAGTTGTCGTTCTTGTAATACCAGTCATCACGCCATGCGTTGCCATATTAATCTGCTGAACTGTCCAAATAAAACACACCCAAGAGAGACAACACTGATGACAGTGATACTGCTTCTCTTGCCACTCTACAATGAAGGTCCTGAAAATCCTCTTACTATGAGCAATGTGATCCCATGTAAATACTTTTTTTTTTTTTTAATTTATTTATTTTTTTTGCTGAAGTTCAGACCATTTTTTATTATTTCATATCAGAGATTTCTGTGTTGGTGTTTTAGTCTGATTCTCACTGGTTTCATGTGGGTGGGGCTGAGTAGGAGAAAGTATGTCATGTACTTCAGTACACCAGTCAGGATTCAGCAACATTTTAATCAAAGTCTGATGACGGTGGATTGTTTGGTTGCTGTTAATCAAATCTGATAAAACCACAACCACACAGTTCTGATAAAGCAGATTAGCTGAGTTTCTGAGTGTTACACAGATAAACAATAACTAAGGATTTCCTCTTCAAACTATATGTATATATATATATATATATATATATATATATATATATATATATATATATATAGCAAGAGAGAGAGAGAAAGAGAGCCTTGAAATTACTCTTCTGCAAAAATCAATGTAAAAAAAAATCAGGAATTCAGTTGTTACCATTAACAAGCATTTTAGCCAACCTAGTGGCTCTTGGTCTTTTTTTGGTCCATGCTAAAATATCTCAACAAACACTGTACAGATTTTTGTGAAATGTGTCCAGACATTACTGCTCCTCAGAGGATGAAATCTTCTGACTTTGTGGATCTCTTGACTTTTACTAAATTACACATTTGTTTGTTTGTTTTTGTGAATGGCTCAAATATTCTTGGGTGGATTGCCAAGACAAAATAACAGCACCACCAGCAGGTTAGAGATTAAGTTTGTCCAGTGAAATATTTCAACATCTGAAGGATGGATTGGCACAATTATACAGACATTCACAGGTTTCCAAATAATGTGTCATGGTGACTTGGTGATCTCCTGACTTTTCGTCTAATGACATAATTAGGGTTACACTTGTGGGATGGATGTATTGACATGAAGTTTGGTACAGAGATTCATGTTACAGGACTAACTGGAAAAGTGAATTGAATTGAAATATGTCCAATTCTTTGTTTTCTGACCAAATACCTGCAAAACTAATGACTAGGGTTGTAACGATTCTGAAACGGAGACACAACACCTTATTGCGATATGGAAGGATGCACCCCGTTGAGTCCTTATTATCCTATTTAATCTGACTGCAGACCCCCCTTAGGCACATTCAAGTCAGTGTGGGAAGATTTAAATTGAGGTCTGAACCGAACCTTGGATTTGGAGAATCGTTACACCCCCACTAACAACATTCCCATCAGGAACAGTTGTTTTCTGTGTTAAGTAGCAAATGTTAGCATGCAAACATGTTAAGCTAAGACGGTGGACATGGTAAACATTAGACCTGCTACACATCAGCATGATAGCACTGTCATTTGCAAGTGTGGCTGGAGACTCTCAGCCTTGTTTCAGAGAAGGTACCATTGTTTCATATGCAGGATAAGTCATTTTGTAATGACCTTAAATTGGACTTCACTCAATTTCCAGGCTCCATCCAAACTGTAGGCAACACTACCAACAATCTAAATTGAAAACAATATTGGCCCAAAAAACCACTAAATCATTTTACCTTTTGTATAATAACAACGTCTTGTTAAAATCCACTGTGCTCTAATTTCTATAAATGTTTACTTGGTTAACTCCTGCTATGTAAATATATAAATATAAATCTCAATCTGCCTAACCAGTCAAGGCAGTTGCCAGCCAAGGTTACATGGTGTCATTAATGAAATGAAACAGGAAGGGAAGGAATTCTGTCTGGTTTAGGAATCAGATTGGGACTAGGATTGGGTTACTCTCTCTCTCTCTCTCTCTCTCTAACTGTGTTGGTGCTCAGACCCTAAAATCCCTGCTGACTGGATGTCTGGTGGAAAGGGTGCAGACAGCCAACATTAATCCGGTCTCTCAAACACACACGGGCACGGGCACAGAAACACACATAAAAGTCGTATTTGATCTCTATGTGGGCAATTTATCATGTGACGCTGGGGGTTGATATGCTGTATACCAGAGTCAGCGGCTCTATTACTGTCAATGGTGCATGAAGGGGTCCAGTTAATGGTTTAAAAAATCTGTATCAGATTAATTATAGTTTATGGACATGATAAAAAAAAACATCTTATTTTATGCATTTGGTATCATATCTACATTGCATATTATATATATATATATATTATCTGCACTGATGATTGTATGTAAAATGTGCTTAACAGCTGAATTCTAATCTTTTTGTTGTGTTTTTTCTGTATTTACTAATGACAGAATCCACACCATCAACACCATTTCTGAAGCTCATGTGACTGAGAGACATCAGATGAATAATCATGCAGTGCCTGAGACACACAGACAAACAGGCAGACACGCAGACAGACAGTGAGGATGCTGCTGCTGCTGCTGCTCTGGTAACCCCTCACCTAGATCATCCTCTTGTGCACGGCGCGCTGCAGGCCGCTATCTCTGCGCTCTGCCCAGCTGTCACCCCCGGCATTGGTCCACCAAGCAGACACACGTAGGCGCGTATCCGACCGACCAACCCCCTTTTCTCCCCCCCCCCCCGGCAGACTGAAGAGCCGGCGAGCGGCGGGACAGCAAAGGCAGCTACACGACCCGCTGCTGCAGCTCCGACGGGACGGCACAAGACCGAGCTTTCCGCCGAGCGAGTGAGTGCAAACATGTTTTTGTTGGGTTGAGGTTTTTAGTTTTTTTTTTTGCAGCGAGCACAGGAAAAAAAAATGTTGTTTTCCTTCAGCGCTGAGAGCTGAGGGGTGGAGGGAGGGAGGGAGGGGGTGTTTCTCCTGATCTCAATCTGCGTTGCCGGGTGGAGATCAGTGATGTAGTTGACGCGTGTTAAACTGTGACTTCTAGTCGGTTAATGTCCTAAAACACACCATAACCACCACTGAAAAACTCTATTAATTAGATATTCATTTGAAAAAGTGTTACCTGCTTCCTTTCGGGCTCTGTCACCGTGTGTAACTTGCCTCAAATGTGCGGGGCTTACACAGAAATCTTCACTGCATTATATTGTAATGCGTGTATTGTAACACACGATAGACGCAATTGTGCACCTATGAATTTGATTTCAATTGTATTTTACCTCTACTATATCAGTGGGTGGATGACGTTATTTATTTATTTATTTAAATAATTTTAGCAACAGTGTTCCTCCATACTGCAGTCACAGCCCTTTGTTCATCTCTGCACAATGTCTCATTTTGTGCGATTTGACTTTTTTGGTGCGGTTTTGTTTCACTTCGTGTTAATAATAATGTTATTTTCATCAGTATCCCTCCGTCCAGCTCAGTCCCTCCCGGCGAAACTCGTGTCTGAACACGTTGTCAGAAAGGAGGTGTGTACCTGAAAATAAGAGCGCAGCCAATCAGCTGCGGCGCCCCGCCCACACTGTGGCGCTTGTTTACTACTGAAACTTGGCGCTGATTGGTGGAAAGGTGGGGAAAATCGGGATTTATGCTGCGTTCGGGACCATAGGACAAGGTTGGAGATTACAGCTTCCCTGTTGAAAATACAGTTAGACGAAGGTTTTCAATGAGTAAACAACATGAGGACATAGCACTGAGCCCCCACTTCACTTCAGCAATAATAGTGAATTTCTGTTTTACATTATTTAGTTTTTGAAACAGCCTCATATCATGCAATGTAAAGTAGGATAAGTGCTGTTTCAGAGCCCAGCTGTGTGTTTATGTAACTGTTGTTGTATGTTAATGTGCTGTTGTTCTTTGTTTTTATGTATATTTATTGACAGTAAGAAGAATGAGAATCATAAAACATTAGTGTTGTCATTAAGGACTGCACCAAGCAGTTATTGTCATAATTGATTAATCCAGCAAATAATGTTTTGATTAATCAATGAATAATTTATTCCTTAGGAGATAGTGAAAATACCCCTCAAAAAATAGCTTTTTCCCCCCGATATCAACTAAGACAGAAGGATACTCAGTTCACAACAATGTAAGACTGAGAAAAGCATCAAAATCCCATATCTGAGAATCTGGAAACAGAAAATATTTTTGCTTTACAAAATTAATCGACTATCAATATTGAGTTTTTTCAAGAATGTATTTATTTTTGCTGTAATGTAAAATCAAATGTACTCATTTAGTTAATGTGATTCTTTTGATCACGCAGTTCTAGTGTGAGCAGGTGATCAGAACAGACAGGTCCTTCAAGAAACTCCTGTAACTGAGTCTGACAGCCTAGAATTACCATACCACTAAACTAAATCATGAATGGTGAACGCTAAAAAAATCACTGCTTTGAGCCATTCCCCAGTTTCATCAGGAAGATTCCAATGTGTCTTGAATGCAGCATTGTTTTACAGTGGGAGACAGGCTACAGTGAATGCACCCAAATGTCTACGGAAACAGTTATCAGCACTAACAGAGTAGACGACAAAACTAGACCAAGATTTGGGTTCAGTCACAATCTAAATCCACACGAGTCTGTGTCAACTTCAAATTCCTGCAACTAAACTAAATTTCCTGCGGTGTTTTTGCTCTGCACTCAGGCAGAGAGATGCAAGATGGAGCGAGTGTATGCCATCACTCACTGGTTCACAAACCTGCATTCTGTTTAGACCAACATATTTATTCATCATAGGAACCATTTAACATTTGGTGTCATGGTACATTCAGAGCATATTCTCTCTAACTGAAAATAAGCATTAATCTTTGTCATTTTTTGCTTTTAAGAAGGAAGCTGCTCAAATATTGAGTACAACAAGTTGCTTAAGGACAGTTATGGGGGATATTATATAATCTAAACATAATATAAGCTTTCAGTCTACTAGTCTGCTTGTGAAAGCAGTTGTATAATGTCCTCTGTCTTTTGGAGGAGCCTTGTCAACTCTGGAAAAACAACCTTGATGATGTCATCAGGGTCATTTTTTACTGTGATGATGTCATCAGAGTGGGTTTCTCAGTCCAGATGATGTCTTTAGGGTTATCTTGGATTTATCTTTAGGTTTGGAATTTTTGACAGAAAGCGCACAAGAGGGCATTTAGGTAGCAGAAAGTGTCAGATGAAAGACACCACTGAGGTGCATTATGGGGAATGTAGCCTTCACTTCCAAGCTTGACCCATATAAGAGATTAAAAATCAGTATACTATGATATCTGTTGCTTTGATTTGACCATTTTTTAATTTCCTTTTTTTTTACTAACTCACAAGGGTGCCCCCCTAATAGGCAGTTTGAGGAATATTTCACTGTTGTAGAATCATTTTAAAATGAGGTCAGGTAATCGGATTGGTTTAAACCTTGTGTCATCCCTGTTGTCTTGTCTGCAGGAAGGTGTGACACTGTGCTGAGTCCCCTCACTGCGTGCAGCAGCACCATGGCAGCTATGGGACCTGAGTACAGAGCTGGAGCAGGGCCAGGCGGGATGGCAGCATGCCCGTCAGGACTACAGGCCCGCAGCGCTACAACGACGCACAACAGCAACAGGCCTGACGTGCAGCAGACTGTGGTGAGTTTACAGAGACTCACATTCAGAGAATAGATGATTTGTTTTCCCAGGGTGTGTTTGTTAGTTCTGGCGTTATTTAGATGCTTTTGTCAATCAGCCCACCCCCCATCTATTCAGTGATTTACTGATTCACTCATTTAAAAACCTCTAAGTACACCTATCACCAGTCACCACCATGCAAAATGTTAGTATCAACTTGTAAAGTTAAGGCTCACATCACATGATAGGTGCATTTTCAAGATAATAAAAACAAGTTAGCAAGTTTAAATCATGCACAAGGAAAAGTTTCTCCTAAATAGGATCATCAGTTTCTTTCCTGTATTTAGATGTAAAGTGTACTGCCTGGTCAGAGGTTGGCAGCTTCCTTTTCATACTGTTTCACTGGCAGATAGTGCTGTCCAATGACAGGGGCATACAGATGGACAGGAAATATTCTCTTAACTGCTTTATTCCTTGGCAACAGAAGACTCAGTTTGGGGTATCAAAGAGTGTGTAAACTTATTGTCCCAAATAAGGCCTCAACAGAGTAGCATCTGTCCATGTCAGCCTCACTGATTTACTGGTTAGAAGGCCAATGTTGAAGTGAACCAGAGCCAACTTTTAACTAAGTTGGACCTCATCATTATAATACTTCTGTTTAAAGGTACATGCCTGACTGTATCCAGACTGAGAAAGCATTCACAGAGAGAGGGGCATCACAAGAACAAAACATCAGCTCACAGCAGAGGAGCTGGCCGAGACTGGAGCAGCCTCAGCCTCCCGAAAACAGTAGTTTAATTGCACCAACAGCATATCAGCTACTGGAGGCGTGCAGGTGAGGGGTGCTTACCTGTGTTAAAGAGTGTGGCTGGACTTAATCACACCAGTCTAATGTTATTTTCTTGGATGCTGTCTCCAGCTTCAGCCAAGTCAGTCAGAGTGGGCGAGATCCTTGGCATATGGTTCCTGACCAGTCTGTCCTGTAGCGTGGTCCAGGGTCTTCACAGACAGATCTGGACAGGTCTGTCTCACCTCGGGAACACAATTTTAATGCTTTGTTGTCTGAATTCAATTTGTAGGGTGCTCAAATCTGACCGGAAAATTATTCTGACGAGACAGTCAGTCTGCCTAAATTCTGAGTTTTGAGAGATAAGTCTCAGGAAAAAGTACTTTGTCTTCATTTTACTGGAGTTTCTGTGCAGGAGTCTCATGTTACATGATCATGGTGTTGTTCCAGAAGTCCTCCTTATCCAGCACCCCCCATGCAGATACCCCTGTAAAGAGCCAATGAGCTACAACTCTGTTTATGCATCACAAAGCAGCACATTTTACTGGTGACCTGCATTTACCCTGTACCACTGAGCATGTAAATGGATGCTTTGTGACAGTGAGAGAGTAAGCTGTCGGCTTGCTCGCTTCCCCAAGGAGACTAGACTCAAAGCAGCCTGTAAGAGGCAGAAAAACACTACATGAATTCTTCCAGCGTAGTTGTACAACAGTTAGGACTCTGTACATGTATCCATGCCCACTTTGAACTGATTCAACCTAGGAACTTTCTAAAGTAAGTAAATATAAATGTAATGCTAGCAAATGTTAAGAAAAAACACTTTTTTTTTTCATTTTTCTAATGATACAGATGTTAGAAAAAGTGTCCATTTTGTAGCACATTTGTCTTTAATTTCCTCACACGTGCAGAAATCTAGTGGGGTTCCTGCCTGAGCAAGAGTGCAGGGTGAATTGTGGGTCAGCGTCTCTGGTCGAGCACAGTTTCTGTGTGTGTCGTGTGTCGTGGCTGCTGGAGGCTTGTGGCTCGAAATGCCTGACCGCAGCATTTATCTCACATGGGCACGTTTCTTTTCTGATATATGCACACTCACTGTCACTTCCAGGGTTATCACAGCACATACTTAGACTCACCATGTTTTATTTTGTGGATATTAGTGCATTTTCCACAAATTTTGTTTAGGAGTGTAGACGTGCTTTGCTCAGAGAGTTTCAGGGTTGCACAGGGAGGAGAAATAGGGCAGAGGAAATGAGAATAACTTCACTGGAAAAGATTTCATTTGTGGCATTGCTCGTGTTGCCTCTTAATTACGGCAAATGGATAGAATCAAAAGCCAGGAATTGATTGGTTCACATGAGGAGGACAAAATCTATGTTTCAAGTTCAGGAATTTTTGTGTTGGAGTCATATGTCTGGAACCTAACAGATGGTCAGTGTAAGTTGGCTAGAATGTTAATAGCTCTTGGTGCTAGTGATAATTAGGGCAACAGCCTCCTGTACCAATTTCAGCTGTAAATATACAAGCAAAAATATAACTTAAAGTGGGTTAACTCTCCTGTATGTTATTAGCTTTCTAGATGGTGTACATTTTGCTCTTCTGAATAACATTACAGTGTTAGCACGCTGTCATATAGGTTTATCAGGCAGAACAGAAGAACTAGGTGAAATCCTTAAAGCTGCTATAAGGATATAGATATTGTTAAATTTACAGCTGAAATGAGAATGTGCAATGTGAAATCCATTGCTTGTAATGACAAACTCACAGAATTATCACCCAGCTCAGTTGTTTCCCTCTGCTACATGGATCGTTATAGAAAGTTTTAGCTAATTATTTTGGTTTTACTACCACAGCTTCACTGCTCTGGTTCACCCTCAGTACTCTCTTCACTGGCATTTTCAGCAACAACTATTTAAGTGAAAAAGCTCTAAACCAAACCCACTGTGCTCAACACCAAGCAGTAGAAAGACAACGTTAGCATCTAGCTTGTGAACATAGAGGAGCATTTAGCAGTTAAAGAGATATTGGGTTGCTTGTGACTAAAACAGGACAAAAAGGAGAGTGAATATTGGCCTTACATTTGTCTGCTGGTCAGAAACAGCACTTTAAATTAATAAAAATGTTGCTCTGTGACTGTTAGATGTATAAATAAGCCATAGCTGTTAGCTAACATTTTTGCCATCTACTTGAAAGGTGTTATCAGCCAACAGTATGTTAGTGTTGTGTTTATTTCTTGTCTTTTCTGAAATCAGTTGAAGCAGGGTTAAATGTTTTAGTCCAGTGCCTAAAATGATTTGTACTTGTACATGTGAAAGAGATTGTTAGCCACTTTAAAGTCCTGCAGATTCACTGACTCGTGCTGTCTCCTCTCCCTTGCTCTTTACAGGCCTGTAGCCCCGTCCAAGTGTCTGTGGCCCCAAGAAGCCCAGGCTGCCAGGGTTGGACGCCCGCCACCTCCGTCTCTGGCCACAGTAACACTCAAGTGGGTCTGCTGTCCTGTTCTGTCTGTCAAGTTTTGTTCTTTTGTTTTTGCCACAGATAAATATCTGCTCTCTGTGTAACATTTACTTTTACAATATTTGATTTCATTTGATTTCACTATATCTTTTCTGATATCGTTGTGGCAGCATCTAAATGTACTGCAGATCAGTCAGTTTGATTAAAAACAACCAAAAGTTTCATAGTACAAGGAACTCTCACTTACTGTATTTGTATGTACTGTATACATATGCAATGACTCTCTGTTTCTTCCATTCCAGACATTGTTTTTATTAATTCTGTGGTCGTCTGTCTCCTCAGATGGTGAAACCTCGCTGCCGGTCTGTCAGTGTTGGGGAACAGTGGCTCCAACAGAACAGGCACCAGCCTCTGAGCGCGTCGCCCTCCCGCACTCACTGCTCCTTCAGGTGAGACATCACATACCTGAGTTTGTTACTGCCCAATGTCTGACAACATTTTTTACCTGCCATTAAAATTGAAACAAGGCTAAAAAACCATAAATTAAAAGTTATAAATCTATAAGAGGCTCATAAAGGCTAATAAACAGAACTTTGAATCCAAATGCTAACCATGCTAATTAGCTATTAATTAGCTAATTACTAATTAGCTATTACGCTCTAAACTTAATTTTCTTATTGTTGCTTTTATTTCTATAACGTCACAGGGTGTTTCAAACATTATTTGAGTTTTTGTTTATTTATTTTCTCCTAATAATATTTCAGATTTCCACACCTAAGTCCCGTAACATTTTTGCCGCAGTCCAACAACTCAGGAGACCTCTAATCCATCGTTGTGACAGGAGCTAACGATCATATTTAGCTGATTTGCATCATCTCATCTCTCATTTCATTTTCTCTGTCAATAATATAAAATATTAATGAAGAGGAACAAATGCATGCATGCATGTTTTACTCCAATATTATTGTTGTAAACAAACTGCTAATGCCTCCAACAGGGATAACTTAGATTTAGACGTCCAACATTAGTATATGTATTAGTTTGGGAGTGTGAACATTTTCCACTCCAAGTTTTTAAGTTTGGTTGGCTGGAGATGCTGCTGTTCTTAGATTTGACAGTTGAGATGTAGATTGTGCATCAAGACACTGCAGCACACTCTCAGGAAAGTGTCATATTTTGAACATTGAGCGTAAATGAAGCTTTACAAATGAAGCTTTATTGATTTGGGCCCAGACATTTTTCTGCAGCTTTCTGTTTTGATTCCAGTATCCGTCCACGATCTGTCTCCTCCAGGTTGTCATTTTATCGTATCGTCTGTAAAATCACATTTCCATGGCTCGGCCAGGGAAGATAAAATTGATTCAATCATCTCTTCATTTGTTATCAGTCTATTTTACCTCCCTCTCATTTTTATATAGATTGATCACATCGCGTATCTGTGGTAGCACCCCTTTCCTCTCCTGCACTCTCGCATTGCTTCTCATCTTCACGATTTGTGTCTCTCCATCTGCAGGAAGGGTCGCGGGGAGGCCAAAAAGTGCCGCAAGGTGTACGGAGTGGAGCGCAAGGATCAGTGGTGCACTGCCTGCCGCTGGAAAAAAGCCTGCCAGCGCTTCCCTGACTAAAAAAACAGCTGTGTGATGACGAGAGAAAGCGTGAGAGACGTGAGGTGGATGGATGGATGAGTGATAAAAAAGACTTTTATCAAAAAGAGGATATAAATCAGGGCCTGAGAGCCATCAAGAAAAACAACTGTTCTTTTATTACGTGTTTTGTTTTGTTTTTTACTTTCGGACTGTTTTGTTTCTTTCCTAAAGGAATGCAAGTTGAGTTTTCTGTATCTTTGTAACTTGATCCTGAGAACTGAGGTCTGCGATGGTGCTAACTGTTGACTGACTCTGACCATGTGATGTGCTAAGCCTACAATACTCTCCTACTTTATCCAAAGGTCATATTACTGCCCCTGTAGCTCCACTTTATTAGACTGGTACTTGGCTGTTTTCTTTATTCCAACCCTCTCTTCCAGTGGTTACACAGTGGTTATGATGTACATTATATTGTGTGCTTTGAGTTACATACGAGTATTTTATACCTTTTTTTATCGTCTTGTTCAGCCCATGTATTGGGCAGATTATTTTTTTGGAATTTTCATGTTTTTTGGCACTTTGTCGGAATATAAACTCACAAGAATAAGCTACATTTGGTTTGACTCAACCAAGTTCCTTCCATGTAATGGATTTCCTTCCTGCCCATGTTGTTGGCATATGACCAGTGTTATATGGTTTTACCCATGAAGCTATGGAGTCGTTGTAATGGGACTAGCATTAGAGGAATGAGTTTGTAATAGCAATAAAAAAAGAGGAAATATATTGTCAAACACATTAAAAAGCACTGAGAATTTGAGACGCTTTTTGTAACTTTTTTTCCTCTGCATGACAGTCCACAAAAGAAATAGCAAACTATTTTATTGTAGTTTTCTCTATACACATTTTGTATGAAGACTCAGAACAATGGTATAATGTTAGAAATGTGGTGGGAAACGTACACTCTATTCACAGAACCGCACAAGCACACACATATACACATGCATGTGCACAGTCACACACACACACACTGTGCAATTGCCCACACACTCATACGCATACATTATTACATCTCTTAATCAAATACTAGTAAACACTATTAAGATGCAAAGGAATGGATGTGACCTGCTTGTGGAGGAAAATATTTTGATGGCAGAACAAATGACCATATTTTTATCACCCAAGCAGAAACATCCTTTTCTGTATTATAATGACCATAGTTGACATGCACAGTTCATCGTATTCCCCTGCTTTTAAATGGTACATTAAGATGGTGGCTTTCAGGGCTGGTGTCATTTAGACCTCCTTTCCCATCCTACGGTGCAATACACACCCAATGACCCTGGGAGTTTCCAGATTCAGGTACTTAAGTACAAAGTGACATGAACGCTCTGCAGAAAGCCCCGGGTGGAGTTATGTCTGAGGACTGACTGGGGATTAGTTTCTCCTTACTCCTGAGTTCCGCCTTAGCAACACTTTGAATTATTGCTGCCTCTATGTTAGGGACTGTATGAAAATTATTTGAGGGGAAGGGAGGTCAGAATTTAGAGGAGCGGGTTTAGCTATTATTTTTCACCACTAATTTCTATTTATTATTGTTTTATTTAATTTTAGTATTTGGAGTTTGGGAATGGGACAAAAATATTGAGATGTGCAAATATATCTACTGTCTGTGCCCAGTACAATCACCCAGTGACAAAAATAACTATCTTATAAAACCATATTTGACTGTTAGCAAGTGAGTGCTAGCAGATCATAGTGATATCATAGTAAGAGCCAGGTGTGTGGCTGGATTTCATCAGGAAAAAAGGAATGTCTGTGTCCTCTTGCCATATCAGCTAAGCCACACCCACTTTTTTGGAGTGATCCAATCACATCTAAAGAAATTGATTTAAATTCCTCTAGCAACAAATCCTTGCCCATATATTTAGTTTTAAGCAGAAATACATCACATTACAAAAGACAAATGCTCTAACTTCTGTTTCACTTTGCACTTGCACAAACCTAATTCTCTTACAGTTCTTAATGCTTTTGTTCTTTTAGATAGTGATAGTGAAATGAATTGTACCAATTTATATTTATCAATATATATTTTAGAGTTTTTGTGTTGTAGTTTGTCTTTAAGGATCCAAAAGAAAAAAAAGGACTCTAAGGTCTGAAGAAAATATTAATAAAGCTGATTTTTAACAAGTGAAACTGTAATACTGTTCTGTTTGACTGTGATGGACAGATAAGGAAGAATTAGCCATGCATTAAGCATATTTGTACATTTGTTATCTTAAGTTAATTTCTAAATTCATCCTAATCGCAGAAAAAGGGAGTCAGTCCTAAGATTCACATTAAATATCAGTGAGGACATGGCAAAACTGAAATCCCAAGTCAGTATCCAAGGGCAACATGTCTTTTTGTCAAACACTAGAGGACAGTATTGTTCCACTGAAGTGGGCCCAAGGCAGCTTGACAACCTGCTGCCCATTTCCTCAAGAGAAACTCGTCACTTGCAAGGTTTGCATTGATAACCTCCTCTTAATGGCCAGAATCAGAATACAATAGACAGGAAAAAGACATTTTTTTTGTGTGTCAAAACTCAGAATGAAATGAAATGAAACAACTTTTTTTTGGAGAAGATGCAGAGTTTTGATGAGTTTGAAAGTTCAGAAAAACCAATTTTATATCCTTTGTGTTCAATTAATTAAGTTCCTTAAGCAAAAAATGTAATTCTTATACCAGTAATTAACAGTTTGTGCTTCAGCAGTCCCACTGTCTGACCATATTTACATCTGATTGAACCATCTCAAAAGTGCTGGTCCTCGTTCAATTTGCTTCTACTGTCTGTGCCTGCTTTGACGTGGGAAGCTGAGCAGTTAGTCCCAGATTTCAAAAATGCCATTTTAAAAGGGGAAAACCTATATATCAACATCAGTCCATTTGATGAAAGCTGCACATCAGCTATAGCTCTCATGAGACAAACCACAGAGTGCAAAAATAATTAAAATCCCATCCACACATGCAAGAAAGTGCATTCAACATGATTTTAAATGTCACACCCCCAGGTCTGAAAAACCTTGCAGTGAACCAGTTTTCCAATCTCATTTGGCCCCTTTTACTATACCAACACACAAAAATATTGCACTTCTCTAATTCTTTTATTTCACAGAATGGCATGTAAATATTCTTAATAAGAAGGACATCACAGTCAAAACATTCCTTGTTACTTAGAGACACGAAGAGAGGTGCAGCGGGATGGCGGAGTCTGTTCTTCTGATGACGATGGTGACGTCACAGTTCAAAACTGGAGTGAGCTGCTGAAAACATGATTGATTGGTTGAGGTAACTGGGGTGGGGATTCTGTGAGAGAAACAGGTACACATTACAGTTTGTTTTGCCTCCAGACCCTGCTCACAGGGACGTTGTTGAACCTGCCGCTGCGGCTGCTCCTCATGCCCAGGTACTGCCTGAGCAGCTGGTTCACCCGTTTCTGACTGTTCCATTTGCGGGCAGATTTCCGGACGCCTATGAACCCACCGTAGCGCTTTTGTAGGGGCCTCACGGGTGAGCCAATGAGCTTCCTGTACCCATGGCGCCCTCTCTGAAAGCCACCAAAGCGTTTGGATAAGGTGATGGCCTCTGAGCTGTCATCCTCAGGCCCCTCTAGCTGGCTGTCACTGTCCACGTTCCTCTCCTCCCTCTGCTTCGTCTCTTCATCCAGCAGACTGAGATCCAAACCCCGCAGGCCCTCCCCTCCTTCCTCAGAGGATTCCAGCAGTGATGAGTCATACTGGACACTGCGCTGCTCGAGTGGTGTCTCATCCTGATCCCCCTCCTGGAAGCGCTCTGCGGCTGTAGACTGCAGCAGTTCACTGTCAGAGTTCAGGTCAAGAGAGGTCAGCTCCAGCTCCTCTCCTGTTCTCTTGAACAGAGCGCCTCCCTCAGGAAACATAGGATGGTGCGACAGCTTGACCGCACGTTTACACACCTCCCACGTGAGAGAGGAGGAGACGTGACCCTCGCACTCCAACAAACACACCTGGACGGAGAGGAAAGACGGATGTGTTAATGAAGTGATCACAAGGATTCATTCAGTGCTATAATTTGTGTTCACTTGGGGTGATGTTGACACAGTTTCCAGCCATGACATAGGTAAATAGATAGTTTTAAGTGGCAACCAGGTCTAAGAATTGGGAGGTCATTGAAGACATTATCCATAGATTTACCTGCTCTTTAGTTAGGATGCTGAGCCCCTTGGTTTTTAATTTGAAAGTATTGGGTCCAATATCTCATTATGGTCACACATTGGAAGACACTGACACAAGAGTTAAATGCCCACAGGTGGCAAAATGAAGGCCAAAGGAAACACATGGTGGCAATGGCAATGACTATGACAAAAATTCTGATGCTACCAGCTGCTTGTTGGTAACTATGTCAGCAGCTACATCAACATCATTAACATTATTGTTGTCCAAATCATGGCCTTGAAAAGCTGATATGGCTAACCTGTTAGCAAGTTAGATTGCCTTTTTATACAGTTAGCAGACACAAGTCCAATATTCATCCTCCTTTTAGCTTTGCTTTGGTCTTCACCAATTAATTTAGCTTGCAAAATGCCACACTGTGTTCAGCAGGTAGCATACAGTGGATTTACAGCTGTAAACAAAAGCAGTGAACTCAAAATGCTTCAGAGACCTACAGGGGACTGTAGAGTTTATAATTCTCTGTGGGTTCATCACTATGAGCAAATCTTTTTGCACAATATAAAGTCATTTGACTCATTTAAAAATGTAAAAAAGTTAAGACAACATAACAAGAAACAACTGAGTCACACATTATTTATATCTAATAAAATAACTTGTATAAATGAGTGCCTGTTTAATATAAATTTTCACTATATTGCACATCGTCAGCATGTCATTTAGGGAATGCAATCACACTCCTTTTAAAACCAAAAAGTGTCACAACTTTTCTGCACGACCAGACCCAGGCTGAGAAAGCAGTCTCTTGACTTGGATGGCCTGTGTGTCCTGGGAGTTAATGAGACTTGTTCCTGCTGTGTTCAGCGTATATGGAAAGTTATGTGCTAATATGAGATGTCCATCATTTGATAAATGTGACATTCACCTCTGCAAAATGATTGACAGCACAAAATTGGGAGAAATTACAAATTAGTTTGAGGGACAGCAGGTAAATTATGTCCTTTGCTGACAAAATGATAACATTTTTTCTTTCTGTCTGGCTCTTCAACTTCAGGTAATGATGTGTTTTGCTCTTAAAATGATATATAGTGCTTTGGAATTGAACTTTTTATATAGAATGAACTCTGTCAGTGTTGAATCACTGACTTCCTGTGCAGTTTTAATGGCCTTCCTGTCTCATTATCATCACACCTGACAGTCTGACTTCGTGCCTGAACACTCATGATGGAACCACAACTTTACCAGTATGAAGACAACAACATACTCAATTTGAAGTGCATTTCTGATAACTTTCAAACCTCTTTTTATAGCACTTAGTTTTTACTCCGACAGAGTAACTATATCTGAAAATAGGCTACACCTGCCACACTTAAGAAATTTATGCATCTACATCTCTCCTCTCTCCCCTTCCTAAAACTCCAGAGCCCTCTGAGTTAAATTTCAGTTTGAGGTAAGAGGCAAATCCCATTTACTCATCAAATCTCGCTCAAATGAGATAAACTGCATTGTTATCGGAAAACCTGCTCACATGAAAGGAACGAGGGAAGAGGGAGTTCCGCTGCGAATCTATCAACGGAAATTAATTATCCATCGTAAATGAAATGAGCACACCAGGGGATTCTCCACGTCAGATCAATGGAGCAATCTAAAGGAGTTTATGAGTGAGAGGAGATGTGTGTGCATGTGTGTGCGCGCATGCGCGCGTGTGTGCCCATGCAGCCATGTAATTATATACTTGCAAGGACCAGAAGATAAAAAATCCTATAGAGTGAGGTTGCTTGAAAGGCTTTATTTTTATAGAGGTGGTAGGTAAGGGCTGGCCTTTAAATACAACGCTATGGTTTGAATTAGATTTAACTTATTGCTAGGTTAAGTCCTCACTTACAGGCATATATCTAGGGGTTACTTTTGCAGTTAGCAGACACAAGTCCAATATTCTGTCCTCCTTTTAGCTTTGCTTTGGTCTTCACCAATTAATTTGGCACAGTGCCACACTGTGTTCAGCAGGTAGCATGGTGGTTTAGCTATCGCTGCAAAGCAGTGAACTCAAAATCGCTTCAGAGACCTACAGGGGACTGGGAACTGTAATTCTCTGTGGGTTCATCACTGCATAGGCAATCTTTTTACTGTATAAAGTCATTAGTATTTAAAAATAAAAAGTTAAGACCTTTTAACGAAGCAGCTGGGTCACACATTATTTATATCTAATAAAATAACTTGTATAAGTAGTGCCTGTTTAATATAAATTTTCACTATATTACCATTAAGCATGGCTCATTTTAGAGATAAATGCACTCTTTTAAAATAGTATCACAGCTTTCTGCGACCAGACCAGGCTGAGAAAGCAGTCTCTTGACTTGGATGGCTGTGTGTCCACTTTTTTTTTACTGGGGTGTGAGACTTATTTCCTGCTGTGTTCAAGCGTATATGAAAGTTATGTGCTAATGGATATGTCATTTGATAAATGTATTCACCTCACAAAATGATTGACAGCACAAAATTGGAAAATTACAAATTAAATTTGAGGACCTTGGGTAAATTATGTCCTTTGCTGACAAAATAATGTATTTTTTCTTTCTGTCACTGGCTCTTCAACTTCCAGGTAATGATGTGTTTTGCTCTTAAATGATATATAGTGCTTTGAATTGAACTTTTATATAGAATGAACTCTGTCAGTGTTGGATCACACTGACTTCATAATACCAGTTTTAATGGCCTTCCTGTCTCATTATCATCACACCTGACAGTCTGACTTCGTGCCTGAACACTCATGATGGAACCACAACTTTACCAGTATGAAGACAACAACATACTCAATTTGGTACATTTCTGTCTTTCAAAACCTCTTTTTATAGCACTTAGTTTTACTCCGACAGAGTAACTATATCTGAAAATAGGCTACCTGCCACACTTAAGAAATTTATGCATCATCTCTCCTCTCCTTCCTAAAACTCCAGAGCCCTCTGAGTTAAATTTCAATTTGAGGTAAAGAAGCCATTCCATTACTCATCAAATCTCGCTCAAATGAGATAAACTGTATTCTCCCGGAAAACCTGCTCATAAGAAGGAGCAGGGAAGAGGTTCATGCCAGTCTATCAGCGAGTAATTATCCATCGTAAATGAAATGAGCACACCAAGGGATTCTCCACGTCAGATCGTGAACCGTCTAAAGGGGTTTATAGTTGAGAGGAGATGTGTGTGGCATGTGTGTCTTGGCGCATCTTGTAGCATTGTGTGCCAATATGCAGCCATATGATGTACTTGCAAGGACCAGAGATAAAAATCCTATAGAGTGAGGTTTGGCAGAAAACTTTATTTTATAAATTGGTAGGTAAGGGCTGGCCTTTAAATGTAGCTATGGTTTGAATTCGTTGCTTATTGCTGATTGTCTCACTTACAGGCATATATCTAGGGGGATGTTCAGATTAGGGGAGGTACGGGCCACCATTTGAATCTAACTCCCTACTGTTAATCATACCTTAAACATAGTTTATTTACTGTAATCATGAACTTTCCCTAACCTTAACCTTAATGTAGCTCACGTACAAAGATATTGTAGACAGTGGAAATTTTGAAAATGTTGAAAAAAACTGTAGTTGAAATGCAGAGTTGCAGAATTTCCAACATGGATGTTTTCATCTGGTGATAGAGTCGATTATGTGACAAGAGGACCAAAACAAGGTGAGAGTACGCCTGATCAAAGAGACTGACTGCAGGCCACACATGAACAATGAACCAAAAGGAAAGATGCAGTATCTCAGGAAAAGAACCAGCTGAACTGTCACCTGACATGTTGCCTGACTGTGTCTGAAGGCAAAGGTGTTTCTAGCTGCTCCACACTCGACGGTGCAGTGAAAAGGTACCATTTTCTCACAAAAATGAGTGTGTATATGCAGATATTTTAATCACAGGTAAACCTGTAGAAAGCTGCGTAGAAGCCAGTGACTATGTTTTACCTCAGTCTCTTCAAATTTATTGGTTGCTTGAACGGAGATGGATGGAATCCGTGGCTGAAATTGCAAAAAGCTGCCAAAGTTAGTGATAGAGACAACAAGCCTTCATTGCCTGTATTGTTGATCAAGGGGCCTGTGCCAGAAAAGGGGCAAAATTAGCACTACCTGGGTGTCGTGTTTCCATTACTAGCGAGCTGGAACAGATAAACAGCTATGACTACCACAGGGTGCGTTTTCTATTGGAGTAACTGAGTTGTGCCCACTTACCGTAGAATAATGATGTTAGTGGGTGTTAGTGGGTTTTTTGTCGAGTGTAAAAGGGACCATAAGGGGAGAAATGGAGGTTATTCATAGTGTTTCACTCTCTTACACAGAAGAAGCTCAAGAAGCACAAAACCTGCTTAATCACAGATGTACACAACACAATATGCAGGAACTTCTCAGACTTGTGTAAATAATAGCCACAGCACAGATAATTAGCACAAATGTAAACAAAAGCTGGCATTTACCTTTAAGAATAGCATTATGTAATGAATGCAGTGAGAGAATGGTAAATGCTTTATGATGTGTGTGTATCTGTGTGCACGTATGGATGCATACTTAGTGTGTAGTCCTGCATGAATAAATCAATGGGTCTAGACATTATAACAAACACCGGCGGCTTCACACACACACTCTTTCAGGCTGGAGTGGAAACAATGGGATTGCTCAGTGGATTCCATCTGTGGCTCAATGGGAAGGCGGCTAACACAATGAGGAGCTGATAAAATGTGTCAGTCACCGATGTAAGCCTGGGCTGATGATACTGAGCAGCAGTCAATTACATAGTTCTATTACAACTTCCAAAAAGGTCCCAGCTGTCTTTCTCTGCATCATTATCAGCTAAATTAGCCGTCCTACAGCTATTCATGGCCGCCCACAGACTATTTTTGCCAGCTGATGTGTCTCGGACTGTTTGGAAATGAGATTGTGTGCTGCGCTGTTCTCTGCTGAAGTTTTAGTTTGAGTTTGGAGAGCAATCGCATTCTCTCTGTGCAGAGGCAGTGTAGCAGCATATCAAAAAGCATATCAAAAGCATTTAAATATGACACTTTTTAGCCAACTAACTAGGTTTTAGGTCCACCATTTTGGTCACTGAAAATAACTCAACACATTTGGATGAAGTGTAATGAAAATTTATAGATACATTCATTATCCCAAGAGGTGTCTCGACGTCCACTAGACATCCACTGGATTTGCATATAATCTAATAGAGATCTTCATGTTCCTGTCAGGATTATCTGTAAAAACTTTGGTGACCCTCTGACTTTTGCTTTAGCGCCACTAACTGTAATATGTCCCTTGGTTTATGACCAAATACCTGTAAAACTTATACAATATTAGCTTGTTGATTAGCTAAACTAAGATGTTGAACATCTCAAACATCACACCTGCTGCATGTTAGCATTATCAATATGAGCAAGTTAGCATGCTGATGTTTGCATTTAGCTCAAAGAACCACTGGGCAGTCTTACAGAACTGCTATCATAACTGTAGACCTTTGCTATGATATATATAGAAGTCTGTTTTAATATGCAGTACTACCACCAGGGGGCATCAGAGCTAGAATCTTTCGTATACATAGTGGCTTTAATCACTGTAAAAATCTTTATGTGGCTTTATTTGAAATGTCTCATTTATTTATATTCCAGTGGAAGGAGCCTTGCATTTTGTTTGATCTCTTTTGTCTTTTTATTTTATTATTTTATCTTATTTTTCTTTCCTTCTTTAAACTTCAAAATAAAGTATATACTTGAGAGGCACGTTGATTAGGCTTACTTGGTGTACCTTAGCCCCTAGACCACCATGATGATCCAAAATTAAAATCAAGCAAACAAATTATTAGTAAAATGTTTTGTGTTTTTTTTTAAAAGTACAATACAATGCATTATATAGATGCTCTTATCAAGATTTGACAATCACATACACACTTCTATAAGGGTGCTGAAGGTTTTTTGCAGCTGTGCCAACAATGATACACACACCACAGCCCTGACAAGGCATTTAGCGGATGCTCTTATCAACAGTGACACACAAACATACTGACCATGGTGTTGAAAGCTTGCTGCAGCTGTTGCTGCTGCTGGAGGAGCAGTCCGCAGGCCACACATTCCCCCTGGCAGTCACTGCGTCCAGGGGCAAAGAGACACGCCAGCAGCACCACCAGGCACCACAGAGGGATCTTCATCGCTCAGCACACCCAGACAAGCAGGGACAAACAGGAGCCCAGCAGGTAGAAAACGGGAGCCACAGGGTTAAACAGCAGGAGAATCTGGGAAATAAAGCCTATGGGATCTGGGTCCAGTCTACAGGGAGAAAGCAGATAGAGTGACAGGAATATTGCATCAGTTCCAATTTATAAGGATCATTAGCTGGATTTAGGCGGTCAGTCAAAGCGTTGGTGGAGGGAGAGTGTTCAGCCAACACCAGGAGATGGACAATGTAGGTGGGATGGAGAGAGAGCACAACCTGAGGCAATAAATGAGAAAATGGGTATTTTCCAGTGGGCAGGAAGCTGCCGCTGTAGGCTGCAGGGTCGGATCACTGATGAAATCATACAGCATGGGTTAGAGATTTGGAAGAACTGATCTGTGGTTGTAGAGATTAGTTTAAAACCACAACATGGGTCATAGCCTGTGGCTGCAAGAATCCACAAGCAGCAATTTTAGATAGGAGAAAAAGTAAGAGACGTAAGGAGGGAGAAAGACGGATATATTGGGCATTAGTGTCAATACTGGACCAAAAACATGCCAACTCCAACTAGATAAGAGACTTGAGGTGACTAAATGTTTGAATTTTAACACCTGACATTGTAAAAATATGTCAAAGGAGATGTGTGTGTAAGCTAAAGGAAGATAAGTGAAGGAATGAATAAGCTCCAGAGGATCCCGGTGCCTCTGGCTCCAGCTGTAAATTTGTGAACCAGGTGCACAGTGTTTGTTGTTTGACCTCCACTCCCTGACCCCCATCTATCCTGTCACCCACCACTGTATCATCCAATAACACTGAGATAACAAAGAAAGAACACCCACTCAGGACATCATAGATTGCTTCTGCTCATAAGCTGCTGCTACACCAGAAACATTTGCTGCGGTTTCTGCAGGTTTATGAACCAAAACCAAGGCCAAGATGAAGGCCCATATGTGTTTGCTTTATGTTGTGCTCACCACATTATTAGAGTTTAGGAAGTTGTTTCTTTTTATTTTCTATCAATTACTGATTCATCCTTGAGTAACTTAAATTGAACTTAAATTGAATTTGGTAGAAATTTTAATCTGCTAATTTCTAACTCTATCTGCTGTCTACTGCCGGGCAGGTAGAGTAAACACATGCTGTGTCTGAAAGTGATGCTGGTAAGAGTGGTCAGAGTGAACCAAAACCTTAAAGTTCCAGGTCGTAAATCCAAAACACCTATCAGAAAGATGTTAAAATGCTCTGTGTTTCTGAAGAGAACTGCAGATTCAGGTGCTTATTCTCTGTCAGTTTACTATGAGTTACAATATAATAATATACTGATATGATAAAATATTGATTATGGCAGCTTCAAAGAATGCCACAAGTGAAATTTTCCATAATATACCCAGGACTCTTCCCAAATGACATTACAGATTAAACACAGGTTATACCCACATAGCCATTTTTTTTTATATATAAAAAATAAAAATTAACCAATACATTTACTTCATTCAAGCAGTAATGTTCTCAAAGCCTGGGTCTGCTTTAGGCATTCTTTATTCCTCTTCTTGCTATACATGATTTACTTTCAGGAGCTGATGCAGCAAACTTCCCCTTTGGTAACATCTATCATATCATTTCTTAGAAATGAACTGATATTTGACTGTAAAGACATAGAACAGTCCTTGAAAAAAATGTGCAAGTTGTTGCTAATTGAAGGAAAAACAACCGTGTTCAGCAGGTACACTTCCAAATAATTAACTCCAACTAATTATTAGTGTCCCTAGAGACTTTTAGACAGCACACAGCCGGTCAGCTGAGCAAGACACTGTGAAATGTATCTATAGTTCAACATACGTAAGATAATGTTTCCAATAATAAATAAATAATGACTGATATTTACTTGGATTTAAATGGAACATTAATTTTCAACTAGTAACATAATCAGAGCCATGCTTCTATTGTCCCTATAATTAGTACCAAATTACATAGGTCTTTACAAGAAAATTGTTAAGAAATTATTATCAAATTATGGGACCCATAAAGGAAATCACTGCCTCTTTGTACATACACTGTATATGTAGCCTGAAGATGTCATGTCTTCTACAGATGTTGAGATGATTAACATTTTAGAAATGATATTAATATAAATAAGTAATCAAATTATATCATATGCTATCAATAGTAGTAATGGTGGGTGATGTTCAAAATGATATGATGAATGCCAACTCTAACAGACAACAACAGTACATCATTAGTATAATAAATAGATGCCATAATGCTAAAATCAGGTGTGGATTAGCTTTGAAATGCTCCATTTGTATAATAACAACAAACTGAAGAATGGGAACAGTTAGGATAGAGGATGGTTTTAATTTTTTTTTTTTTTTTAATGCAGTCAGTGGTTCATTTGAATCTGCATTTACAATGATAAGAATTGCTGCATGCAACATTATGTAACATTAAAGATGAAAAATGCTTTCAGTGTCTTGTTGACTCATACAAGATCCCATCGGGTCAAAATGGAATTCATACTCAATGTTTTCACAGGTTTGATGAAGAAAGAGACGAGTAGTAGAGTCACAGCTAGTGACAATACAATAATCCACTGTAAGGACATCGTATTGATGAGAGTGAATGAAAATCTTTGAAAATACACAGCCTGGGTGTATTGATGGGTGCACTGAAGTAAAAACTAATAAATGTGTAAAAACTGGCACACCGTGACCATTCCTGCTTCACCACATTACCACTCATAGTCAATAGCAGAACAGTGTGACTCTGGCCCATTTAGAAATATATAGATGGCTTTATGGGAAATCATTAGAGGAACCTGTTTGTTTGCCTGGCTGAGATGTTTTGTGCAATGATCATTTGCTATCCTGCTGACTAAGCCCATTTGATATTGTTATGTTCTCCCTTAAGTGGCCCTTACTAAGTAAGTTGAACAAATGAGTAAACCAGCAGAGAGTAAGTGATGGCGTAGGCCCTGAATACCCTGTGGCTTTCACACGTTAATAATGTTCTACCAGAGTGTATTAATATGAACAAGCATTTGGAGCCACTCTGAGCTTTTTGTCAACACAGTTATTAATGAACAAAGTTGTGCAATGTCATGTTTTCAGAGCTTTATAATTGCACAACAGGCATATATTTGTTCACTTTGGCACATTCAGATGTTCATGTTAGAATATTGTTTAGGCCTTTGGCTAAACAAAGCCAGAAATATATCCACATAAAGCTTTGGAAAGCCTGTACTTTTATTTTCAAGTTATAGAGTTTAGTTTAGAGTTTAGAGTTTTTTCGTTCCATTTAGTTCAGTATTTTTTTCTATTATGATTCACAAAGAAAACACAAACCACAAATGCATTAGATAAACTTTTCAAATGAGTTGCATCTGAATGCAAATCTTTGTTTTTTAAAGCCATGGGTTGATTCAATTCATCCAGGAAATTTTGAATTTTTAGCAAATTTCCATGAGTTAAGTTGCATTTATTCATTGACTTTAATTAGCCTGCTGATTTGTTGAACAAAGGTATATCTACCTGCATCTGACTTTTGATGAAGTGGATAAAGAGAGATTTATCTCTCTCCAAATGCTCAGGGATGAGTCACCAAGCCATCGCCTGCTGACATCGTTCCTCTGAATGGAAGCCATTATTGTTTAGTGAGAAACAATTGACAAGGATATTAAGAGTTAATGGGCTACACTGCCATCAATCCACATATGTTTATAGCGGGTATAATAGTGAGCTGGTTGAAATGATCTGTATTGGTCAACTCATTGACACGGGATGGGTTGAAGTGACTCCACTTGCTCGATGTTTATTTATCACATAATCAGTCACATCTGTTTGCACAGCTCCTGTCTCGACATGGTACGGCACACTTAACCCTTCACTGCCCATTAATTTATCCCGTTAGCAGGTGATTTCCCTGTACTGACTCTGTTACACATTTTATGTAGAGTATGTGCACATTATATATGGTACAATATATACGTTTTTTTATTGCCAGTAAATATAGTGTGGTAGTAGCAGTGAGGTCAATACCTGCCATCAGGACTGTGGTGTTATGCAGTGCACTGAAGAGAAGTGGAAACCAGAAGATATTGTTTTTACCTGTAATGATCTTCAATAATATATATAAATATATAATAGGCTTTGGTCCTTGGAAACCACAAATAAAGAGCACTCAGTCATCATTGTAAGTGCTTATCTTTTGGTCAGGACCCTGTGTGGGTCACCTGGTACTGATATAGAGAGACTGAGAGACTGATATATGAATGTTTGGTTGCTATATTTTCAGCCATGCTAGCATTGAGGCTGTAGATGACAGTGTCAGTCTGTCTGTCAGTCCACTACTTTGGTAGTAATGTCCTTGTCCATCACCATCCATGTCCCATACTAACACGCTGCACTAAGAAGGAAAACAAAATTAAGGTACATGCTAAACATTAGGAAATAGTTTACATGACATCGCATTTAGCAGCCACACCGTTAAGACCAAATAGAATACTTTGATGTATGTCATCAATTCTATACAATCCATATGGAGCGCTTCAGAGCAGAAGAAAAAAGTAGCTTTAAATGATCAAAATCATCAGGGTTTTAGCACCTAAAAGCAGATCAAAGGTCTCACAAAGGTAAGAAACCCTGAACTATAACCTTAAAATGTTAAAATATTGTTAATAAGTTAGTGTAAAATGGTAATTTGTAATAGAAAGTCTTCATTTAACGGAAATACTTGTACAGTGATCTGACAAGAAAAAGGCAAACAGCATTAGAGACTAGCAAATGGTTATGGATCACTCAAAAAACATAATTAATTTACACAAAAAAGTAATTTTACAGTCAGGATTAGATAAAGAAAGTAATCAGTAGTCTGTAATATCAGTAAAAATGCACCTCCCTGTCTTGGTTATCACACTTCTCTTGGCATGCAGGGATTACTATGTGACCTGTCACCATACCCAGGAGCTCCTCATAACCAAGGGCCAGAAGGAGTCACAACTTTTCCATATCTCAATAACTTCAAATTGAATCTGTGTGACACTTTGAGCCATGAACCTACACACTCCTCTCTCTGCTCTATTTCAGTAATGATCCAGTTCTTGGTCTTGATATTGCCACAGGTCCATTTTAGCCACCCTTGCCTATGAATTTGCATACTTTTTCAGCCATCTCTAACATTTCATATCATTTGCATAATCTAACTGACAGAGCAGGCAGTTGACTGGGTGCATGGGGCTGATGTATGATGTACTGTACACGGATAAAATGGTGATCGCTGGGGTGGTACGCCCGTTCACACCAGGTTTTCCCATAGGGCACCGAGGCAGCATAATTTGTCCAGGAGTCTGGGAACTCATTCCAGGAAGAGTTCTATTTGAAAGTAGATCTTCTTCATTTGTAAATATAAACAACCTTGCCCTTCTAAATGAGCGCTGGCATAAAAGCAAAACGAAAATGGACTATAGCAAAGGGCCTGATGTCCTTCTTCTTTTAGATGAGTCTTTCCATCTTGCACAAATGAATGCTTTTACCCACTTCTTTCCAAAGCAAATATACTGTTTTGTGCTTCCATTAGAGTTAACTAAGACCCTGGAAATGTTTTCAAGAGAAATTTCTTTTTTCCCTTTGAATCAAATAGGAAGCAATCAGAGCATTGATAAAAGGACCACTGGTCTCATGCATTTGGTTTTGTTTTCTGAGTGCATTTCTTGTCAGAGCCTACAATATATAAGAGCAAGAAAATCTGGAGTAATGTTCCACCTGTCCTTTAAGGGACCGTATAAACACACACACACACACACATATATATATCATATATATATATATATATGAGGGTCTAGCTTTTTATTAAAATGAAATACACAGTTCGTCCCAACCCTGCCCAACCCCAAGACTTTTTGTATTGTCCCCAAAAAAAAAGACCTTTTTGTTTTCCTAACGAAAGGGAACAAATAAATGGTTGAGAGCGGGATTTTTTAAAAAGTGAAGTGAATTAATAAAGCTAATGGTGGGCTAAATTAGCATTAGCAGCTTTAATGAAGGGTGGACAGGGGGCCAAGGTGTCATGAATGCGAGCGAGTGAGAAGAAAAGCTCCGTGCCCACCTCTGACAAAGCTCTGACTCACTCTATCTCATCCATTAGTCGTCTGCATGAAGCTGAAAAGCACAAAGGAGTCTGCTAATGCATAGATAACCCTAGAGGTCTCTCGCTGTCTATTTTTCTCTGTTTCTTTCTTGCTCCCTCTTTGGCATCCACTTTCCTGTTCTTGTTGTTCCGTTCTCGCCTCAACACTCCCTTTTTCTTCTTTCACTCATCTCCCAATGATTCTCCTTCTCCTTTTCCACATCTGTGAATTATGGCTGAGATCTTTTATCTTTAATGACACATTGCAGAGGTATCCAGTCTCTTCCAGCGGTGAGTAGATCTTAACTCCTTTTCATTAAGGCCAAGATGGAGCCAGAAGCCACCAAAGATGGATGACATGGAAATGTGGTCACTTCATATGAGGCAACATGATTAAAATTCCAATTTTACCTATTAAATCTCATGGACCATTAAAGGTATTTGATTAATTCTTTGTAACCTGAGGAGATTCATGAGTGTTTTATCACCTCACACTCTGTAATTGCTTGTTCAATCTTGTTCTGTAAGAAGGTTGATCTGTGACAATGGGTCAATAAAGTGCGGTTTAGTGTGTGAATGGAGAGTGGAGAAAGAGAAAGACAGGCCTCATAATATCCTTTCAAAATTCATAGTTTTTCTAATCTGGTTCTGATACATTTCTCTGGACGACTGGCAACTGAATGAGATCCGTAAATATTTATCCCTGCAAAAGGTTGGTTCATCCAGGTGTCTTC
The DNA here is from genome assembly GCA_033238685.1 of Lates japonicus. Classification (NCBI taxonomy): domain Eukaryota; kingdom Metazoa; phylum Chordata; class Actinopteri; family Centropomidae; genus Lates; species Lates japonicus. Next base: position 521,930 of record BRZM01000038.1, on the reverse strand, counting down.
TGGTATCTTGCAATGCCCATTGTTTTGATTTTATTTGCTCCAATCTATAAGATGTGATGCTCAGAGCACAGAGATAAAGATTAGAAGAGATTCAACAGCAACATTCTGGATCATCCACAGAAGATACTGCAGTTTTCAAGGACTATTTCTTTTGGTGAAAACGCTCCTGTGTTTTTCTTTTCACAGTAACTTTGATACTGTTTCTGGTAACACACTGTTAAAAGTCACTAATTTGCAATTTTTTCAAGGAAGTACGTTGAAATGTTGATATTGAACATGCTGTATCTGCTGAATGCTCATTGACATGTTTCTTTAGTTTTTCTATTATATCAACTTTTGCAATATAATATTTGCTTATTGCAACTAAATCATGATTAAACTTTTTATTGTTCTGTTTGAGTGCTCACACAGTCCCAGTAAAAACTATTCTGTTGAATATGCAGCATAATGGGGACTGAACTACATTTCTATTGTAATTTTTCAATGCTGTGAGTGTCATGAATAAAATCTCATTCTCCATGACTGTATGCAGACAGAAATCTGTCAAAAAGAAACAGAACCAAAACTATCACCATGGACAAATACCACTAAAGGTGAATGGGAAAACAAATTATAGATTGACCATTTATTACTGTGAAAAAATACAAGGCTCAAGATGGCCCTTTCATCAGAAATCAATATGATTCTTAATAGAACTCCATCCACTGTGGTGTGTAGCAACATGTGGTTGAAAGCTGAAAGTTAAGGAAAAAGCTAATTATTTTTTTTCCTTCAAACTACAATCCTGGCTTCCAATGATATTACTGAAACAAAGTGATGGACTAGACGAACATGATCTCATGGGATTGTATGTAAATAACACACCACTTTTAGGTCATTTCATATGCCATGTCTATGTATTTTTTTTTGTGTATCGAATTTGAGCCAATCCATCTTGTAGATGTAGTATTCTCATAAGTGATCAGAAGATCCAGTCCGTCTTCAGTCAGAGCAGGATAAAGAAGTAGACTTCAAAGGGCGATTTTAACCTCATCATTGTAAATGCACAATGCTAAAGCTCTGGTAAGGAAACAGCTGTTACTAATTTGGCTATGTAGTGATGTCAAAACTCATATAGAGTACCTTTTTAAGGCTCAGTAGTAATTGGGTTGATAGTACACGCGATGGAAATAATGATTATGTCCTGATAATAAGAATAGCTACAGTAAAAATACTACCTTAAAATTACACTGTGTCTAACTCTTCATCATGAGCTGATGTTAGCTTTAGCTCCCTGTGAATGCAATGCTGGCCCTGTACCGTGTGTGAGGTCCATAGTGACGGATGAATTGGGTACATAGACAGGGCCTCGGTGTTATTGGATAAGGAGCTCCTGAAGAACAAGCAGCCATTGCAAGGCCTGTCTGTCATTGATATCGCTGTTACCCACTGGTTGTCCAGTGTACATAAATGCTTCCTCTGGTGGCTAAGAGGCAGTACTGGCTCGATGGCAGAGAAAGCTATGCTTAATTCTGGCACCCACATCACATGTATTCATTCTTTTCAATTATGTTGTAAGTCCACTTTTGGTGTTGATGTTGTGTTTTGGCATAAGCATGAAATCCTATTTTGTCAAACCAATAGGGTGGTCAATCTGAAAATATAAGTTGTTTTCCAATTTCAGAGGTTTTTTTTTGGAGAGATTTCATGTGATTCTGTTACGATATAGCATGTTTGCTTCACGTAGCATCCTGATGCTTAATACAAGTTGGTCTTTTGCCCTGTTGTTGAACATACATTTTACATGATCTCTAAATGAACGCAAAGGGTTACTATTATTTCCAAGAATAATCTTCAAAAGATATATATTTGTAGTTTCACCAGTTCCAAATGTTTATGACTTGAGCTTTACCATTCAGTACCCTCCAGATTAGAGATGCAACAAACCCTCCATAGAAATGCATAATTGGTTTCCAACATGACAAATACTGGAGGCTATACAGAGTATCACAGTGAACTGGTTAAAGATGACTAATTCATTCTGATGTGATATAAGAAATGTATTGATTTATATCAATGGAACAGAGAGTAAACAATCATTCATATGAGCACCCTATCGACAAACCCTTTAACGAAATCAAGACTGTTGAATAAAAGCTTTAATGGAAGAAGGAAACAATATGTTTTACTAGATATTGCAAGATTTTTATGCATATATATTGTGTGAGAATGATAGCTGACATAAAAAGCAAAACTTATTATCTAGTCAGTTTAAATGTATTATCTGTCCTAAGACAGTTGCTCATCATGAACCCAATTTACTAACAAAGAGATATACAAATGGCAATATGTCCCTAAATTTGCACATATTACATTCCACTTTTTGTTCACCACCAGACACTGTTAAACTTTTATTTCCTGCACTCAACTAGATTTGCTAGAGTGTTTTTAGTGATGTAAAATGCTGACTGAGGGCTCAAGGGCCCTGCCAAAGGGAGAGTTCAGCAGCTCACCGACAGCCGCAAATCAAAGCTGACCGTGTTTGGCCTGTGTCCGCTATTCATTTCTCACGTTGAGCTCCTGCCTCCTCTCCATCTCATCCAGCTCAGGTGTTTTACCGTCCTCCTCTACAATGAAACCCAATGATGTGAAACCGAGGGGGGGGTATCTCTACTGTGGCTTATAGCAGCCCGGACTTTCTATCCGTCAAGACACAATTGATTGTTAACTGCGGGGTCAAAAATGAATTTTGCCTGGAAAAGAATTACTTCCATCCCAAAAGGCCGCCTTAATTGTGGCGGAAGAAGAATTACACCTCTGCTCAGAAAAATCTGCGCGCCAACCACCAAAACATTTCAGTGCATACATTCAGTGGGATTTATTTTCATTCAAATATATTTCATATTTTTGTATTACATTTATCCTATTGCGTGAATTTCCTTTATAGTATTTTCTTTTTTAGTGCCAGCTACAGTCACCAGGAGGGCATCTGAACCAGAGGGGGGCTTTATGTCTTATATAAAACTGTAGAGAATGGGCAGTATGTAATCATCCCCAGTGCCCACTAGGACCTTTAACGAAGGACACTAAAAGTACAAAGACATTAGGACCAAGGGTAGACAATGTGTAGACTTTCCAATGAAAAGCTGGCTTACTGAGGAGGAAATGATCATTTGTAAGGAGTGATCATGAAATTGAGTGCGGGTTGCTGAGAAGATGTTTACTGATGTTTACTCTTTGTGTGTGGGGAGCCTGGGATAGACCTCAGGATTAAATGCAAGGGTTTTGACCTCAATCATGAAACACTACTGCCAGCCTCTGTTGGTGGACTCTATAATTAGCAAGCAACTCTACCCCACCCCACTCAGAAATACAATTAGCCTGAAAACAGAGGTGATTAAACTATAATTCTTATTGAGCCACACAGGTTTTGGGGTGCCAGGAAAGCTTTATTGAATTTGTCGGGAAGTTCTTTGTGGCTCCTTTTTGTGGTTCCCACAAAATAATTCCTAATAAATTCTCCAGCCAAAATGTCTTCGGTATTATGTCAAATGTCAGCATTCAGATATCTGTCAAAGCAAGTGAGGGGTGAGATAATAGAATAGAGGGCATTTGCTTCGAGATAAAACAAGTCAAGTGTGATTGACTCCATATTCCTCAAGTCGTGAGGAGTATGCATGATTGGCATCACTGATAAAATGCTATGGATCACATAAGCACACACACACACATTCACACACACACTTCAAAGCTGCTCTTTCCTCTCACAGTGTGCTTGCAGTGCAATGAATCACCATGTTTCCTATTATATTCTCTCAGAAGAACAAACACACATGCGCGTGCGCGCACAGACACACACACACACACACACAAATGCTGTCATTACCACTGTTACCGCTCCTCCACCAAAAAACAGTCGATATGATACTGATGGCACCCACCAATAGTGTGAGCAGGTGTGTGTTTGTCTAGAGGGTCTGTGATTAAATGGGACTGCAATGAGGAAAGTTTAGTGTTTTTGCACTTTCAGAGCTTTTTTTGGTCAAATTAAAAGGCTTGATTATAAAAGAGTTCCAGCTTATAATAGACCAGTGATTCAGATTCATCACTTTAGAAGAGCATTTTCAATGTCCCTATCATGTTTTTTTTTTTTTTTTTTTTTTTTTACAATATGCTTGTCAATACTGAAAACTGAAGACCCACATAAGCATTTATTTTAGTATAATGTGCCCTGAGCTGTGAATCTACCAAAACAGGCAAAAATACTTCCGACCAGATTCTCCTCTCCTATCTCTTTTAACCATAAACTGTTTTTAAAAAAATATATAATTATATACAGTCTATGGTTTTAACCCATAGACAAATGTCCAAATGTGTCTGATATTGTGACAAAGTTATGTGGTACATAACTTAAATCTAAATAGTATGAGAAACTTCATTAACTTTGATTTAATTAATAATAATTACATTGGGAATAAAATTAAATGCTTCCATTGAGGTTTAACGTCTAACATAACTTAATCTCCCTGAAAACTGTGTCGTTTAGCTGGGATAGTACTAGGAGTACTGGGCGTTAAGGTTAGTATTACTTGGTTGTGTTGTCCTTTAAATACGTCATGGAGTACTGTCATTCTCTATTAAGTCAGTCTGTTTTCCTACCTTTAAAAATAATTATCCCAGACGATAGTATGTAGCAAATTCCTCATAAACATTCACGACCTGTTCTGGCTTTAACAATTCGAATCATATTACACGTTACTGCTCTGCAACCGACCTATCACGAAGCGAACGTAATTCAACTTAAAGCCAATCACGATGCACGTAAGCCCAGAGCGGGACGCTCTGAATTTAGACCCGGAAGTCTGTCAAGTTTCGTTGTTCTGCTATCTTGTGTCAGTTGTTTATCAACAAAAAAAAAAGCCACCTTCGTTGAATATGGTGAGGGGCGGCTTGTCAGTCGTGTAGATCTCAGATCCAAGTCGATTTGTTGCTCGTAAATATCAGGTGCAGTTCTGTTGGTAAGTGAATTTAAAATAACGAGAGCTTCTCTTAAACCGGAGCTTTGTGTCTCACTTCCCTTTTAAACGAGTAGCTACAGACAGCGCCATGTTACATTCAGGTCTCATATGGGCTGGAGGACATACTAAACACTTAAGTTATTGTTTGTAAAAATACATTTTGTGTATGTCAATTCCAGCTTGAGAAAATACGATGATGATGAATCGTTTTAAGGCTAAGTAGCAACGTTAGCTCTGACACATACAGTAGTTGTGAAGGGTAACGGTAGTGTTTATAATCCCAGCTGAGTTTAATGACGCATCACAGGTTTACCTCTGACATTTCTGTTGTAACAAACTTAAAAACACAGGGAACAGTCTGGTTATGTGTTGTAAGTTATATTTCCGTTGATACTAGACACTTATTTTATGCTTTTGTCCATTACATGTTATTTTTTTAATCATAGTAACCTGAGTTATTTTTTGTATTAGGACTCACGTCAGGCCCAGCTCCTGTGAGAGATGGAGGAGCTCTACACTTTAGAGAGGGAGGTAGGAAGAGGCAGCTATGGCGTGGTCTTTGAGGGCCATATGGCCAAAACACGACAGAGGGTGGCTATCAAGCGTCTGCCCTGCAGCAACCCAGAGTGCATTGAACTCTACCTGCAAGAGCTGTGGGCCATGAGAGCCACAGCCAAGAACCATGTCAATGTTATTGCACTCCACAGCTGCCTCCTGCAGACAGGGCCAAGAAGCCTGAAGCCCCTAAAGCCAGGAAAACTTCCTCTGCGTCTAGTTGAGAGTGTGCTGAAGGGCAGAGTAGCTGGAGCACCACAAAGTCAGGAAAGGAATGATGCCCCGTCTAACACCCAGAGGAGGACTAACTCTGTCTCTAGACTTCAGGACAGGACCAACACTGTCCAGGCCAGGGTTAAGCTCCAGGACAAGCCAAAATCAAACATGTCTGATTCTACAACCCCACAAAGGCCTCAAAACCGATCCAGAAAGAGACCCCAGAGGGAGGAGGAGCAGCAAGGACCCCTGCGCTGCTTGGCTCTCTGGCTTGTGATGGAGTACTGTGATGGGGGGGACCTGAATCAGTACCTGCTCTCCAGGCCCCCAGACGCTGAGCGTAATCACAGCGTGGTGCGACAGCTGTGCTGTGCTGTGGCCTTCCTGCATAGCCTCGGTATCACCCACCGAGACCTGAAGCCTGACAACGTGCTGGTCTGTGTCACACCAAAAGGCCCTGTTGTCAAGGTAGGCAGACTGTTGTGATTATGTCATATTAAGTGGCATTATCAGGACACCTCTTATTGGAAAACTCACATTGTTAAATAGCTTGTTCCAAGACACAATAAACAATATCACAAAATTAAACATGAGAAAGTAATTTAAACTTTAAAATGAAATGCACAAACAGTTAACACACAATATATTGAGTATCAACTGCATATCAGGACTTAGAAAACTACACCACTGCATCACAGGTGTGTTGAAAAGTGGAGTATGATAAGTATGATAAGTTGACAATTTGGGGAAATTCCAATTCTAGGCACTCATGCAGATAATTTTTTGGGGTTAATCCTTTAAGACATCCTGATAAGGGCTTGTGAAGGCTACGGAACAAACATTTCTGTGTTTTCAATATGATTGAGCTCTGTCAATAGTAATGATGCCTGACCCTGGAATGTTAGATTATATCATGTTTTCCCTTCTCCTATCCAAATCTAATTTTGATAATGGTACACATGAAAATGGAGTTCTGATGCCTTCCCTTTGTGTAAATAAATACACAAAAGATGTTTTGCAGGGCTGCAAATAAGAAATAATAAAATGTCCAAAAAGAATTAAAAGCATAAAAGCCTATTCCAACTGCTCAGAGCCCAGACTGACATATTCAGACATCTTGACCAACTACTCAAAACGGAAAGGTACTCAGTTCACTGTCAGATGACCAGCAACTAGCAAATATTCACATTTGAGAAGGTGGAACATTTTTACTTCAGATAACAGGGTAATACTTTTTACTTTACTTTTTACTGTATCCCTTTAATCATAAGTATAGGCCTAAAAAAAACATCCTTGATCCATACATTCGTGAAAAATTTACTTCAGTTTTATGCGGGCAGAAAGAATACTGCATTTCTTTTTCAGTTTATTTCCCTGTCCAACCCCTAGGTGGCAGACTTTGGTCTGAGCAAGATGAGCGAAGGTCTGGTGAATGGGGACCTGACCAGGCAGCACTTCTCGTCTACCTGTGGCTCTGACTTCTACATGGCTCCAGAGGTGTGGGGTGGACTGACCTACACGGCCCAGGCGGACATCTTTTCCCTGGGTGTGATGTTCTGGGCAGTCCTGGAAAGAATCACCTTTCTGGAAGAAGGGACCACGCAGGAACAGCTGGGTAGGTATAAAGTGAAGAATCAACAAAGTGGACCAGAGAGAAAAGTCAATACCAGTTTTGTCAGTGTTGCCTTCATGTTGCCATTTAGGGTGAGATATCAGCATAGGCATGTCATGTGAGATCCTGCTCACCAGTCAGAGTGCTCTCAGAGAGGTTGGAAAGGTTGAGCTTGTGGTCAGCCAGGTTGATGACGCATGGCACTGAATCGAGTTTGACTTAATTAACTGGCACATATTAAAAATGTCACATACTATACATCATATATTCATCAACCATGGATGGAGCAATCATGAATTTAAAGGGCAAAGAGATGAAGGATGATTTATGCAATGTACATTTTGATATGGATCATAGTAGTTCTGTTTCTTATAGTAAAATGTGACAGTATGTAATTAAGTGTTCCCAAAGTTCCCTTAACCAAAAGTGCTGTAGTTGGCAGCGTGTGAGAAACCAGTTTCTTCAGAATAATCGGTAAATATATGTATTTTTATCTAACATCAGCCTACATTAATGAAGATCAAATACATTTTGATGATCATTTAAAAATGTAGATTGTAGAGTTAGAATTGTGTCATTTCATTTCAGTATTTGTCTTTGTTGTAAATGAAGCTTGTCATCGCATATAACTTTGATGTAGGGAAGTGGACCCATTTATAAGAGCAAGGAGCTTTCCAGTGTGCAGCTCTGCAGAACAGGGTTGGGGTTTTAATCTGTTTGTTTAATGTCCTTTTTTCCTGTCAGAACCCCAAGAGGTCATTGGATGAGGAAGCGTCTTAATGTCCAAAGTGTGCAGGGCCCTGTTCTCTCTGCACTCCGCTATCAGAGTAATGAAATGGCTGTAATACAGATGTCTCATTTTATTCACAAAAATGGGTTTGGCAAGAGCCAACCTGGTGGCAGGGGGATATGAACCATTATCTCCAAGTTTAGTATGTGAGAACCTCCCTGAGTCATTGATACTCCATTAGGCTGAATGAAAATGGTTATGATTAGAGGGAGAGAGGGGGTTTCAGTGGATTCAAATAAAAAAGGCAAAATGGAATTTAACAACCCCGATCACAATCCTCTTTGTCAGTGAGGAAATGGGGAGAGGCAGCCGGAGGCTTTTCACAGACAGATAAAATGGTCCATTATTTTACTTTATCCTCTCTCAAGACCCACACACCCACACAGTTATTTGACTAGGCAGGGGAGCGGAGAGAATATAGTCAAGGAGCAACACACAACCTCGTGTGTTTGTCCTCTAGGTCTGGAAGCCTGGTGCTTGTTGGCTTTTTGCTCAGTCAGTTTAGGATATCATGGCTGGCCTTTCGCCAGGCCACAATTGTACTTGACTATAGACTTCACCTGCAGTGTTTAAAGTTCCCTTTAAGATCTGGCTGTGTGGCTGACACAAACTAATGCAAACTCTAGCCCCCTGTACTGACAACTCCAGTTTCAGGTTTCAGTTGACAGGATCAGTGTGTTAGGACTTATACTTATATACTTATACTTATACTTATTTCGCTCATGATATGCCTTGTGTCATATAAAACACACTATATTGATGTGTTAACAAGGTTAAAAACTTGATTTTCATTGGTGTGGGTCTTTAAATTAGGGTTCAATGATGAGCATCAGTAAAAGAAGACTTGTACATGCATGACAGATGTGTTAATAACAGTTTTCCATTAAAGTTAATCTATACTCCCTTAAAAAACAAAGGAAAAAGGATTACAAGAAACCTTGAAATTAAGTAACAATTGATGCATTTTTAATTACTTTCACAGATAATCCTTTTTAACTTTTTGGGTTGCTACATTTAAGGGATGCAACTAATGATGTTTTTCTTCATTAATCTACTAATTTTTTTCAATCAATCATGTAGTCTATAAAGTGTCAAATAATGACTAATGACCAATTCATTCAATTGTTATTAGAGCCCAAAGTTTTATCTTTCTTAATTATTCTGATAAGCAACCAAAAAACTCAGCATTAATTTCATAATAGTATGAAAGAAAGAAGAGGTATCATCTTGGTACTTCAACTTTGCCCAACTTCTGAGGTCTGATCAGTGAGATAGTTGTGTGTGTGTGAGAGATTGAGGAAGTTGTCAGTTTAAAAAAATGTAGCGTCCTAATTTCATACTTCATATTATTCTATACAACATGTCCTGTACACTAGCTCTATGGTATATGCAGTTGTAATCTTGATACAAGAAATCAACACACATAGCTGTGTCATACCAACAGGAAATGATGCAGTGTTGTCTCACATCAACAAACTCTGATTTTTAAAATGCCACTTCCAGTTATACTTTTTCCACCTGTGAGCTGCTCCTCTATTTCTTTTGAGATTTTTAGTATGCATACTGACTCTTTGAGTGTATTATATGCTGTCATTTTTCCACTTTAAACACACTACATAATACCTACTCAGAATTAATATTAGTAGTAGTAATTATATGTATGGCATAGGCTCTGTCCTGAGAAGACATCTAATAAGGCTAAATAAATGTGTGGGTGTGCTATGGATCTGATAAGGTTTTAACAATACACTGTGGAGTTTTCTTGTGAACAAACATTTTGCATGTGTTTCATTCTTCATAAATCTTTTGCAAAGCCAATTTTAAAAACCAAAATGAGCACTCATAAATACATTGCTCCGTAGTGCTGCTGTAGAGGAATTGTGTTTTAACCATTGTAGGACATAGATACAGAGACTGTCTGACTGCTGCATCTCTTTAAGTGTAGCTCAGTTGCTAAAGCATTAGATTCTGAATGAGTCACTTTAACAGCAGGCTGTTTGCAGCTGATCACAAACCATAGCACTGCTGCTTATTAACAGCACTGACATGACAGGGCTCTGTTTTACTTGGTTAATGATGTATTTATAAAACACATCTGGTAATTTTGGCTCCTTTATAAAATGTTCTTTCTCATTAAATACTCACATCATAGATTAGCATAGAGCTACTAAATGTATTCTCCCTCTGGTAGCTTTGTGTCTATAGACCAACTCATTCTCTTTCATGTTCTGCTTGGCTCTGTCCTGGTGCCTGCAGTTTTGGACTTAAGCCAGTAAGTGCATGTTCTCTTGTAATCAGGTAATCAGGGAAGTGCCCCTCTTCTGAAAAATGTCAATATGCAGCACTCTTAACCCAAACTTGATTCACCCTTAAAGTACAGGGCTTCACAGCAGCATTTAGAGCCACTTGCGTCACAGTTTATCAAGACCTGTCACATAAGACCAGTCCAATGTTTAGCTATAACAATAAGCTGGACAGCTGTTGGACTATATTTAACAAACAACATGTTGTGAAAAGAGAGACAGTGAGCAATGTCCGTGGGACAGGAGGGTGAGGTACGGGGAGGGAGACAGTTGGTTTGGCCTCATTGAAAAGTGACAGTGGATTATTGGTGAATTTGCGTTGTCTCCGATGAAAGTTTGTAAAACTAACCAGAGTGAAATGGTCACTGCAGAGATGGGTGTTGGTGGTGTTCCTCAGCTCTTCATCAGTGTAGCTCATCACTAAATTAACCCACCTCCTCTTAATGCCTTTTAAAATTTAAATAAGGCGACGGCCGAGCTGTTCTGTAAACTCTGGCATCCAGGGAAGATGATGCATCTGCGGGACAACGGCATAGCTAGCTAGCAAAACTTCTAATAACTTGCAATCGAGTGGGAGAAGCACTGATGCTAATGCAGTGCTACTATTTATAACGCTTACAGTGTTAGGGGCGGGGTTATGCTGAGCGGTGTGTCATCATGCCACCGTCTCAGACCCGCCCATAAAATCCTGAGAGTGAAACTGATGAAAAACTGTGAAATGGTCTAACTCCACACTGCAGTTTAACATAGTTTACAGACTGTTCACGTTTTCTAACATAAATAATGTGTTTAGAAACTAATTTCTGAATTTGCTTTACACAGACTTTAACTCAGTAGGCCGTTTATATTTGAGTAATATCGTGCATGCAATATCTGATACTGTCAACATAAATATTAACAGTTTTATGAGATTTAACTCCATATATTGACTTTTATTTGTAGTGTACCTTATATAACCCTTTGTCTGTTATGTGTTTTTCATTTCATGTCAGTTGATTGTAATTGTTTGGTTCCTGTTCCAACAAAGCATTCTGAGCTCGAGCGACTCATTAACCATGTCCCAGTGTGTTCTGGGAATCTTCCACACACTTGTAGTCTTAAGGGCTCTGTTGGCAATTACTGGAAAGATGTTACATCAGAAGGTACTTGGCCACAAATTCAAGTGTGGCCCACAATCACAGAGATCAAATGGCCCCCTGTAGTGTGTGTTGTTGCCTGATGACTTAACTGTGTCTCCCCTTGTGTTTCTCCTTTAGGTGCTTACGTGTGTAAGGGTCGCTCAGGCTGGTTGATGCCGCTCGGGGAGGCTTTGTGGGAGAATGCCGACCTCCAGTTGTGTATCCCTATGAAGTTTAAGAGAGCGCCCCCGCTGCCACCCCCTCCCGGCCCGGCCATGTGCTCCCTGCTTTTAGACATGCTCGCCTCAAACCCGGATGCTCGGCCTCCGGCAGACCAGCTGGAGGCCAGAGTGCGCTCTGCTCTCAAAGAGGACTCCCACTGACACAAAGTGTTCGCTTAAGCGACCATTATAGCCATAACCGCTGCAGCCACTACATGGAAGTATTAACTGTGGACCCCCTGACTGCAGCACTTCCTATATGTGTAAACAATAGCCACTTTGCTGCCGCTGGGAAATGGGGATAAGAAATATGTATGATTATATGGAACTGTGAGGTGCTATTTTTGTCACTGAAACAGCAGCCCAGTGTACAGACTTTGTGGGAAACCACATAAAGGGAAAACAGGGTTGAACTAGAAGAGGTCCAATTGAGCCTCTAGTCACTAGAGGCTCAATTGGACCTAGAGTCTAGTGGAAACCAGTCCATTGACCTTGGACCCCTGGACTGCATTACAGACAAAACACGCAATGATACTCAGACAAGTCCATATAAAGATCTAGTGGGACTTGCTGTATTTCCTGTAAGCACCATGCTATTTAGGTCTTGAATATCTGACATAGAAAATCGATTTTTTTCTGTGTATAGAGGTGAAATTAAATACAAGGGATTGATGCTTTTGCTTGGTAAACTGATCTGCAGTGTTTTGGTGACTCCTCTTTATCTCAGCTTTGTTTCAGGTATTCATATTGACTTGCCAGGCCACTGGGGCTGGGCGATATGGTCAAAAATTTGTTAACACAATAAAAAATTGATATCCGTATCGATAATTATCGTGCTAAATGTCAAATTATTTTGTTGAAGTTTAAAGGCCAAGTGAAAGTTGAAGAAACCAGAGACCAGTGGTTTTAAAGTTTTAAAACATGAGAAACCCTTGACAAACAGTGGAACATTCACATATCTGAGATAGAAAAACAAATAGACTGATAAAATGTAACCTAACTAATCTAAAACGTAACTTGTATAATATGCATAATATCTAAGCATGGAAGCAAGCAGTGACTATTTGTTGTTTTTCTGTCAAGGAAAATTCTATCATTTTATATTGCTATATAATTTTATATCACTATGTAAAATAATTTTATACTACTATATAAAATTAACAATAATAATAAATATCAATATTGTTTTATTGCCCAGCCCTAGTACTTATTATCTTGGCCAAAATATTTTCACTTTACACTGATGTAGCATGGTTTGAACTGCACTGGGCTTCCAGATATCAAAACACAGAAACTTCTGTCTGTAGTGCAATGCAATAGTCCTGTGATAAGTAACACATTTCAGTAAGTTTTAATTGCTGTTGTGTGTCAGCAACAATTGTCAATTCAAGTCTGTTTTTATAGGTTGTACTTTATGGTGTGGTATTGAACTGCATTATATTACAAGACGTAGTATTATATTACTATTACTATTAGTATTTTTGTATATGTATTTTTCTCCAAATACAGTGTATGTAAATACACCACCTCTCAGTGTCAGTCTAACAACACCACTACAAACAACAGCCCCAACATATACGATAGGCTTGATTCAACACAATAGCAACTAAAGTAACAGTCAGAAACTTTGCATAAATAGTGTTATTTATCACAGGCATGTAACATTGCATTACTTCATGCACTTGTGTCTATTTTACTGCTTTCTGTGGTTAGATTTTTATTTACAACAGTGCTTCTTAAGAGATATGTATGTATGTATTTGCTTTATATGTCAATTCCAATATGACTTGAAAACATTTTTGTACGGGTTTCTTATTTTACATTTTTCCTCTCCATTTCCCCAGGTTCCTTTGGGTCAGTAACATTTTATGATGGTGCTTTTTAAAGTTGACTCTTGCTGTGTGACTGTGAGCATTTTTGCAACATCTGCACTGAAAAGTAAAAGGGCTAGCAGCTCACTGTGACTAACGATCACTAATATTCTGTCCCCTCATGAACAGGAAATTAAAGCCAGGCATTAGGATTGTTGCTGATCATATCCATGCTGAGTCCACAGCATTTATTACTGACCATCAGTCTTAGTCATTGACAGTCCATATCTTAGATGACTATTTATTTCAGAATTTTTCTGCCCACATGTTTGAAGAAATTGATGTGTATTAAACATTAAACAAATTGTGTCCAGAAATTGTTTCCAAAAGTAATGTAATTAAAATGGAGATGATTGTAAAAAAAAAGAAAAAAAAGAATAAACATGAAAAGTAACAACTCACCTACTTTCTCAGTCTGTCAGTTTGTTATCAGGCTGTTGAGCTGAGCAGTGTCTGGCTCACCTGCTCCTGGCTCAGTGAGGTTGTCTTTGACAAATCTGTGACCTTTACTGGTGTGAGTGGCTCCTCACGCTCTGCTGACCAGCCAATAGCTCGCGCACACAACCTCTGACCTTCCTGCTTCTCCAGTGACTTCAGAGGAATGGAGAGTACTTTATAAGTTTAGGGTTCAATGTGTTACAAGGATGGTTGGAAAGGCTCATTTGAGTCCTCATTCCTCCCGTCCATACTGGCTGTGAAGTGATGCTCTCTTAGCCTGACTTCAGTGTAAAAGATGGGCACAGAATCCAGTGCTGTTTCCTCATCAAGCTACATGGAGGATGGCAACATGGTCTGGCAAACTTGTACTGCCAAACACTCTGATAAATTTTTACACAGGACAGGATGAGGACTGCAGTTCCCCATTTCTCACAATTACAGTCACATTAGGAAGGTATTAATTTCCTGCCAACATGGACAGGATGAATGATTGCAATGATGAATAACTTTTGATGTAGTGATGGGCATGTGAGTATTGTATTGAGATAAGACTTTGATTTATGAAAACTTTGCTCACCATTGTGGTGACAATGCCTGGTGCTTTAAAGATTTCATATGATGAATTTCTCACAGATTAAAGGACAGGTTCACAATTTAGGGCAGACTTCAAAAATTGTGAGCCTATCCTTTAAAGTCTGTGATCTGTCGTAACTAAAAATGACACGAGTCTACAGCCATGCAAACAGCAGTTTGAGCTAAATGCTAACATTGGCATGCTAATATCCTCACTGTGACAATGCTAACAATGCTGACATTAAGCAGGTATAATATTTACCATGATCACCACCATAGAGTGTTAGCATGCTAACATGCTAATTAGCATTAAACACCAGTACAGATGAAAACAGGTGCTTTGCAGCTTTGCAGGTGTCATAAACCATGACATGTGTAGGCTTTGCTGAGCAATGCTGTATATTATATGCTCAAACTGACATGGTGGCAATCTAATTAAATGTGTTCAGAGCATGTTAAATCAAGTCTCTGGACCATATTGCACTCCTCTCTACACTGCCCCCTTAGGGCCAAGTTTAAAAAGGCGAGCATGCATCAGCTTCAGATTGCCTATAATGACTGTACGCAGATATTGCTTGAAAAAAATCCAGGTGGTGTGCAAGCAAATTGTTTTGTAATGCAGGACTTTTGGGGCTCTATTGAGAAATCTGATAAACAAATTTATTTGTCGACTGAGTGATTCTCAGAGTGCCATCATGCTGCTGTCAAATCCTAGTTTTAGTGTTGTGCTGTACTAGTTATCCCTATGGAAACATTGGTATAATTGCCTCTCATAAAAAGTGGCAATGATTTTTTTCCCTTCATTTTAATGTATGTATTGTACCTTGTTTGTGTTGTATTAGTTTTTAATGGACCTTGAGTCAGACACTAAAGGTGAACTGAAACCAAAGTATTGGCCAAATTCAAAATTTGATTTGATGGCGTCAGATGAAAAGTCAGGGGATCACCAGAGTTTATTACAGTTCATCCTGAGGGGAACATGAATGTGTGTGCCAAATTTCAAGGCAGTCTGTCCAGTAGTTTTCAAGATATTTCACCTAAAACAACAAAGATGTACCTCATAGTGACATGAGAGGCAAAGTCAGTGGATCTAATCCTCTGGGGAACATGATAGCAATGAATTGCTATGAAATGTTGTACATACATGCATGGTTGTTGAAATATTTCAGTCTGGACTAAAGGAATGGATTCTGATTCTGATTCTAACACCAACCTGTGTACACTATGCTTTGGCAAAGATGGACCACTTTGTCCAGTACCACTATGAATATTTAGAGGAAACACACTATTCAGAATGTGGCAGAGCAGCAGCACGAGGATACTGGATAAGGATAATTTTGCTGCGCCTTATTAAAAAGCAATTATTATAATTGTGTGCTCCAGATCTCATCATTCTAACACCACTTATCTTTTACGAATGTATATTGAATTTGCACACATGACAGAGGTGATGAAAAGCATTAGCATTCAGTTGTTCAGTTGGCATATTATACAATGTATAACATCAGTGATGAAGAACAATCTCAATATTGGGCCTCTGAAGACCCATTATATTATGTGTAAGAATTGACTAGGCAAATCATACATTTGGTGAAGTGAAACAGCCAAAATCAGCAACCCTAGATCCTTTTCCTCTCGCTTTACTTTGTCGATTCACTTCAGTAGAGTTTAACTGGACCTGCTATACCTCTGCTCATGTTGCAGTGAAGATTAGACCAAACTCTGCTCTCCCTCCACAGCACAAATCAGCTCAGCACAGACTCAGCGAGTCTGAGCGGGAGGAGAAGTCCTTTCAGATTTCACAGCCGATAGCAGGAGTGAGCAGGCGTGGAGAGAAAGCCCCGAATTGGCCTATTCCTCACTGCGTCAGGACTGCAACAGCAACACACAGCACAGCACAGTCACGACACAGGAGCTGCATCCAGGAAATTACGCGTGGCCGTTCAGCTTCAATCGCCCCGTGCAGTTGGAATCTATATGAGACATAGGTCGCCGCGTGAGCCCTCTGTGCTTTATTGCTAGCTATTCTTCAAATGACAAACCCTTTTCGGTAACAGTGTGACTGAATGCAGCATTCAGTCAATGTTCAATAGACAGGTAACTGATGGAGATGTAATTGGAAAGGCTGTGTCAAATGAGCCAGTAAAACACTCTCATAGGGCAATCACCAGGGGTCTCCTGCAAGGGCTGGCACCCTTGACATTGGGGAATACATTATAGGAGCCACTCTTACGATGTGACCTTTCTTTGGAAGCTAAAACCTTTTTGGCTATTCTGTCATTTAGGTTTAATTACTGAAATGTCTTCAAGAACTTGTCTCACAAAGCAGGACCCAAATGGTAACTGAAATATACTTTATTCTCTGAGGAAAAACTGGTCAAGTGATGTGTTCAACATCTGGAGTTTACCAGAATACATGAAGCCCAAGAGTGCATGACAGAAAAACAAGAAACAGGATTAACTGTGGAGCTTTAAAAAGCAATTTATGTAACACTAATATTCAATTTCCTGCCCTATAAATCAAAATTGTGCAATTACACAACGGCTGCCCAGTGAGGACACATTCATCCACTGCCAGCCTTTAATGAACGCTTGACTCATAATGGGTTTTCTGTTTAATTGCAACATAAACATGATTAACTCAAAACCGAGACGCTAAACAGGTTTCTCATTCTAAATGATGAAAAACAAATATATAAGAGATACCCACACATTCTGATTTTTCAACACTGAACAAACGTAACATTTCAGTGGAATTTAAAATGCCTCAGCAGCCATATTGTCATTTTTCATCAAACTGAATCAGTACTGCTGAAACAGAGGTCACTGACAAGGCACTGGTGGAAACCATTTATTTCAATGTGGAAAGCTAAAAATACCAACATGCCATTGTTTGTGTGTCTTATTCTAGTGCTGCTTTAAAACAGGAGCAGACTAAAATGGAAAATTTGAAATGTCACATCCACCTGTCTGCTCCTCAAACTGAACTCCAAACTTTGTCTGCAAGATGCTCTGGCTTCATCCCAAATAACTTTACATTATTCCTTACGTCCTCACGCTGTTTCCTTATCTAAACAAAACAGAGGAAATGCAACAGCATTGCAGAGCGTGTTCCAGATACAAAGCAGATGCATGGGCTGAGAGAAAACCCAACCATTATCTCCTCTGAGAACATTAAAATACTGCAGGAATCATGCCCAGACAGTACTGTCTTGATAAATAACAGAAATTGTATGTCTTTTGTGTCCAGATAAAAACATTGTCCAGGTTCAGTCCATGCCAGGTCCGTACAGATCCTTCACCATGTACGGTCCCTCTAACTCATAGCCCATCTTTCTGTAGTAGTTCCTTGTTCCTACGCCTGCAGAAAAAACCATGGACACAAGACAACAAAGTACTTAGAGTATGAGAATCACAGAAATGAGGAAAGAAAAAAATTAGCCCTGCTGCTTGATGTTATTGTTATTGATCAGTCCACTTTGCCATGGATATTATCAGCTAATTTTATCTCATATACTTCTCTACTTACTGAAGTAAAATGAAAGAGAAATGCCAAAGTCTGAGGTCAGTGACTAAGAGACAGTTTCTGTGCCCAAAATCACTTCCTATTCACTGTATAATTAAGCAATATTAACCGAGAGGGTGTGCTTTAACGTAATTTGAGCACGATAGTGATGCGGTCAGCAAGCATCACTGAAGTGCTCAAATGACGTTAAAGCACACCCTCGAGTGTAATACTGCGATTATACAACTATTACCAACAAAGTAAAATGCACATGGCGGAGTAATATTTTTAATGATGAGCAAGGTGTGCTGTCATGCTGATTTGAGCACATTCTAAATGTCTTGTTGACCAATCAGATTGCTTGGTCAGAACTACTTGTTGTATAATGCATCATATTTACCCTCCACTATTCTATTTGAATGTTCTGAGTCTCTTTATTTATCCTCAAAAATTCCCACAATGGAATCATGCAAACAATTCCACAACACCATGTGTTTTACATATGGAAACTAGTGTTGTGTGACTCTACTGTCGCATCAACATCACATTTTTGAGACTGCAGTTATGAACAGCCAAGTTGGACAAACAGTTTCAGCATGTAATTTGTGACTCAGAGATTTCTGACAGCTACGATACTATGAAACTATGATAGAAGTGTCAACAGAATGTTGCAAACAGCTACAAAGCCTCCATCTCTGAGTTTATAAAAAAGAAATCCACTTTAAAACTGACGCATTAGATTCAGCTGATTTAAAGGGAGTTATATGCTGTCTCTTCTCTGGAAACTGTTGAAAACACATTTGAAATATTCAGAGTGTCAAGTCATAGAAATTCTCTATTGACTAAAATACCTTAAAGCAGTCAAACTATACATTTCCTAAATCTCATCCTGTAGTAAGTCAAAGTGGAAATCGCAGAATGTTATCTTTTACTTGCTGATGACAGTTGCACACATGTGATATTACACCTTTTGGACATTTGTAAGACGTTAGTTAAATGCTACAATGTCTGAGGGACAAATAAATGATGCCCTGCTGTTTCTCACCTGAGATAACAGCTAGTTTTCCAGAGCCGTGTTCATCTCTGGCAATTCTTTCTGCCTCCTCCATCAGCATCATACCGAAGCCCTACACAAGGGGAGGAGAGGAACAAACAGAGACAATTACTTTGTGGGATCATTCATTTTTCGGAACACTGGACCAACTTACACTGATCAGCCAAACCATTAAATCACTTTTAATGCCATGGCTGAATGGTGTGCATGTATGTTTGGGGGATCTACTTTATGGCCCAATCCCAGTCCCAAAATGCTCTTGCTTGGAGGGTTAGAGGGGGAACTGCGATTGAGCCAATAATGTAGAGTCAGTGTGTGAACTCATAACCACCTGATGCTGGAATTTGCTGGGGTCTCGGCTGCTGACGGGGACCACGCTGCCGTAAACGTGCAGCTCGCGGACGATGGACACGCCTCCTTTCAGCTCAGGACGGAAGGACTGTGGAGAGCAGCGACGCAGACGCAGCAAGCCAATCAGGATGTCCTGCTCTGGGTCCTCGTAGGAGAGGAAGGTCTCCCAGCTGCCGTTGGCCACGTAATCCCTCCGCACCAGCTCCACCTGAATATATACTCATCTTTGTTAGTGAGAGGGTGAGGGCGTTTGAAAAACACATGCCTCTTGCTTTTATCCAAAGCAGCTCACTGGAGTCTGTTTTTTAATCATCAGTGTCTTGAGCAATACAACACAACAGTCGTTCATCGTTCATCTACATATTTATAAAACTGAATGTACTCTATTTACCTGATAAGGCCTGACTTTGTGGTGGATCTCCTGAATGCCCACTTCTCGGGTTCTCACATCTCGACACTGCACACAGAGAAACATTCAAATGTGTTAAACCACTTTAGACACTAAAACTTAGGGATGACTATAATCTTAACATTTGCATCAGTCTGAATTTCACCACAAAAAGTCAATATAAATATATAATAAACATGCATGCACTGAGCTTACTTTATTTGCTCAGTTTGTTGTTTTTGATAGTATTTGTGGTTGGAACAGCCATTTAACTAACATACATTCTGTAATTACTTCTTTATATAGTAAGTTTCATTGTTAGTGGTGGGGTCAGCCATTTCAGGTGGTCATTTTGTCCTTTAAAGCTGCTCAAAAAGTGCTGCTGTAGTATTAAAGCATTTTTGCTGCTACCACCAGTATCCATGGCTTTCAGATCAACCAGGACTGAAATTTTAAAAAGGTCATTTTTTACGTTTTCTCTGCCGCTGAATGTGGTTTCTTGCTGAGTGTGGGTGGTGGTGATGGTCGCTTGCCAAGAGCTTCTGCCAATGTTGCGTTTACAATACAAGAGGTTAGATTATGCCCTGTGAGTAGCACTACTTCTTGAAGGTAGGCTGGACACTACAGTGACTCATAAGTCAGCTGGACCACGGCTAGTTGGTTAGCATGCTAACTTCAGCAGAAGAAAAGAAGATAGAAATAAATGCAAAATGAAGACAGGTTTCTCCTCTGCCTTTTTATCAACACACACAATGAGGTGCATTAACCTTAAAGCTGACTGGAAAAGTTTTGGAAAGTCAGTGGGAAACTAGGTCAAAGTTCAAATAATTCTGACTCAGCACAGGAGCAGTTTTGTGGAAGGGAAGTGCAATATGTGACACAAAATGAAATGCATCTCTGAGGAAGCTGCAAACCACTCACTCTGTATGAACATGCTCAGCAGATAAGAAAAGATATTTTTGCAAGTGAAGTAACAAGAAGAAATGTTTTAGTAATGGTGGAGAAAAAAAGAGCATGTTGTTTGTGTGGAGGTATTTCAGCCTGATGGTCAATAAATGCCTTGATTGTTTCTAATAGAAGCTGACAGGAGGCTCTTCACCCCATGGTGTTTTCTGATGAAGAATTCTTTATCCTGAGTCTGTTCTAATGGAAGTTGGTGAGGGGTCTTCTGCCTTGTGTTTAGTTGGCGATTCTGTTTCTGGTCGGGTGTTTTCAGCCTGAATGAACTCTACATCTACTTGTCGTCTACTTTCTACTTTCTAACATAAATTCAATAAATGTCGGGGCTGTGGGAAGGAGGGTCCTCCAATTCCATGCTCCAAAAGCTTTAAACTATACCTGAGAGGTTTTTTAATCTGTCATCTTACTCTATCACAGCAATGTATGCAAATTATTCTGACAGTCAGCATTTGTCTGTTGGCAGCCACCACCACCTGAATTCTACAGTTTGGATCACATCCCAGCTGGAAAAGTCTATTAGCTTCCTTACTCAGAATAAGCTGACACAGAGGCTTTCAGTTTATTATGAGAGGGCTTTGAGTCTCACCTCAGTGCCCATGTCCTTCATCCGGGCCAGTGCCAGCTCTCTCAGGTTGCCATGCTCCACTCCTGAGCTAACCAGCGGCATGGGGATGTCCCTGATGGGCGGTACGAGAGCAGAAAGCAGGAAAATGACAGATGATATATGAAATGATGGAAGAATAGCTTTAAAACAGAGACAACAACAAAAATAAATCAATACAAGAGCATTTAAGTACAAAATTCTGTAGGTATCTATATGTATCTGGTCACATGTATTTTATCTATACTGGGGGAATTCAAGGCAGGCAGGATTTGTACATTTGAAGTAGAGTGTGTCAAAATCTAGTGCCCCGAACTTAACATCCTGCTTTAACTTGAACACACTATAAAATGGAATCAAGATCAATTGATAGTTTGTAATGAGGTGGCTCTGCATGTAATTTACTGACTGAAAAAGGATTTAGAATTAAAGCTGCATTCAAGAGATTTTTGGCCACTAGAGGGCAGAAGGACTCCAAAAGCAGTAATATTTTACTAATTATACATTTAGTACATTTATACATCTGGCTGTTGGCTAACTGTCCACTGACACATGTAGCAGACACAGAGCCACATCCAGAGTTGTGTTTCTGGGCACCTATGATTGTAAACGCTGAAATTTGGTTTCCTTCAGCTCCTCCTATCTGCATCTTTAGCTGCTAAATATTCCACTGCTTTCAATCGCTTTATTCTGCCTTTTCTGTGATGGGTAGGTAGCATACACTCTGTTTGTCTGAGCCATGAGGGGAGATTGATGAGAGCCATGAAAGTCTATCCTACAGTTTATGTACAGCCAGTGTACCAAAACAATGGGCTTAAAAGTGGCAAAAAGTTGCAGGGTTTGGTCTCAATTCTCAGTGCGCTCAGCCAAAGAGCACCCAATGGACATTATGAAGAGACAGTTATATCAGTGTTTATATCAACAATATTGCCTAATAGAGCTTTAAACTACAGTCAACTGTGTATATCCAACTCCTCATTCCAATTCACCCTCCTACCTCTGTACTCGGTAGACTCGTGTCCAGGGTGGCACCAGTGCAAGAATTCGGGCCACAAGGTCCACCAGGGCGCTGGGTGTGTAGCTCTTGTACCGGCCAGTCTTCCACAGCTCATACAACCCCGTGCCTCGGATCACCAGTGTTGGGTACAGCTTCAAACCATCTGGCCTGAAAGCTGGATTCTCAAAAAACTCCTGCAAGAGACACATAGATCCATGTTGCACATTAAAGCACATATCAGACAATGACAATGCAAAGCCTGATTAATACTAAACAATTCTCCGACTCAAAGTCAAAGCCACTATTACAGTTAGTATCTCATTAGTCTTCTGAAATTGAATTTCTGACAGTTTGACACACTTAAATATTCAAACATCAATCAACAATATCTCTTTTACCACCAGTCATTGTTTTGTCATGTTGCTGTACTGTGTAATGAACTTAATGGACTAAAATTGATTGAACACTTCTACATTTGCTGTGTTAAATTTAACAGATGGATATGTAGCTTCTTTAAACTGAGAAAGAGGGCAAGAAAGAATACAGAGAAAGCAAATAAAAGCAGGTCTAAACAAATGCCCCCAGAGTTTATTTCATTTCAGCTCCGACTTTAAAATGTATTGTATGTATTGCTTGTATGAAGCAGATATCAAAGAGGACAGCATGACAGAGCTCAGTTATTCAATTGAAGGAAACAAATGTTGCTGTATGGTTCAGTGCAGTGAGGGGAATCAGTGTGATTTCCAGTCATTCTCTTCCCCTCTGTACTGACTATCATGATCAGAACCGTGAAGATCTGGAATCGAGGCACATTCTCCAAAATAGACCGCGTTATCAGTATCTCATCATCTCCCTCTCTTGTCACAGCTTATAATCACATGAGGACATGTCCCACATGGCCCTGCACCAAACCTAAAGGAAGGGAGGGGGGGGGGGGGGGCTAATCTGAAAAATAACAATGCTTCAATACTAAACAACAACAACAACAACAAAAAAGTCTAGAGACTATTTTAGGGATTTTGCACCTGCTACTATTTTGGATTGTGTATCACAGCTCCTGTTGGTCGGTGGAGAGGAACCCTGTTAAGGATGCCTCCCCCGGGACAGGGAGCATCTGTACACGAGAGATAAGTGAGAGAGGATCTCAGGCTGGGAGGAAGTTGTAATCGAATTTCATTATCAGGACTGCCACGACAGACGCAAGGAGGATGCAAAGTTCTGCCGCTGCTCTCTGCGGCTCTGGTCTGTGATCCAGGCCAACATAAGGAACTCAGTGGGATGTGGCGAGGACAAAACACACAAGCAACAGACAAAGGCTGAAAAGGAAAGATTGTTTGAATGGGTGTGATTAATCCGAAAAGAAAACAACATTAAGAGATCCCTGCTTCCTTAAGTTGGCAACCAGTACTGAAGAGCTCTGTACTGAGAGGGCCTGAATGGCATTATTCATACCAATTTTCATGGAGGTTCTTTTACATTTAGGTAAACATCCCTCCACTGAAATCTTAGCTGCTATTTGCATCATACTTGCAGCATTTGCTTCCCATTCTCATCAAATCGGACACTGCAAGCAAACAAGGACGTCAAAATCTATGATCCTGAATTTTCATTCATACCGTCTGTCCATTACCTTTCCCTATTTAATCCTTTTAAGGGTGGGAATGGCAAATGGGTGGGAATGGTGTGAATGGGCTACATGATTATGGCTAAAATTAACATTACAAATATTTTGCTCAATATTGAGATAACAAATCGTTGTGTTGCACTTTTTGCCGCTTTACGTTGAGTTTAAGATAGGGGCCTATGTGTTCCCTTTTTATTCTCAGTGTCACTGGGTCAGTTTCACCTTTTATAATACGTGTAGTCATTTGATGTGTTGATGATACAGAAATATTTATAAGAGCAGTAAGTCTGGAGTCAGTGTTCCCACAGGGTAAATATAAATACAATTGAACTCAACAGTAACAAATGCAACTAAATCACACATTTATGCGTTACATTAATGCACATTTCTCCAGACTATCACTATCCCCCTCACACATTTGCACTCTACACTTTAAATTTACATTATTATTTATGTTCCTTGTAAATACAGTACTTGCTTTTTGTTCTTTACTCTTACTTCTACTTTTTATCTCTCTTAGTTTACTATCACTGTTTTTAGCACCAATATACCAAGACAAATTCCTTGTATGGTGCAAACTTACTTGGCAATAAAGTCTGATTCTTTTTTTTTTTTTTTAAGACATTTTTTGGGGCTTTTATGCCTTTATTGACAGGACAGTGAAGAGAAGACAGGAAACAGGAAGAGAAGAGAGCAGGGGAATGACATGCAGTAAAGGTCTGGCTGGATCGGGAGTTGAACTGGGGACCAGCTGCTCAGGGCACTAAGGCCCATGTGGTACGCACCCTAACCATTCAGCTATCGAGTGACCCCAGTCTGATTTTGATTCTGATTCTGATTCTGATTCTAACAAACATCTTAAATGTATAATAAATATTGCATTGCATACATTTATGTCTGGTAACCTACAATCTTCTCGCAGCCTCAAAGCCTTTGTGTTTCTTGATCCATAAAAAAAGAAAAACTCTACATTCACCTCTTAGGATATTATACAATATTTCCATTTCTTCCAAACTTGTCTATTTCTGGTTGCTCCCAATGTAAAGAGTTATGACAAAGTCCAAACCAAGAACCTCAGAAAAAATCCTGAGATGCTTAGTTTGAACCCTGGAGTGAAGATGTTTAAGAACCTGCATATTTTTACCACTCACTAGCAGGAAGCGTGTCATGGAAGATTAGATTTGATGAGGAGGAGCGAAGGATAGGGGAGCCCTACATAAGTTGTGTATTCTGGAGGTGTCAGTGTAATAAGAAAGGAGTGGAGAAAGGCAGAAAGGGAGATGGTGTGATTGGAAGAGGACAAAGGGAAGATAGATGAAGTGACAGCAGAGATGAGAAGAAGAGAGACTGACAGGAGAGAAGAGAGGGAATCAAGTGAAAAGTTATATCTGGAGAGGGGAGAGAGGAAAAAGATAAAGTGAAAGATAATGGAGAGGCAAAAAAGACAAAAAAGGAGACAGGAAAGAGAAAATATTGAGACTGCACACTGAGAAAAAAAAGACAGCAGTGAAGAAAGGAAGAAATTAAGTGCAGGGAGAAGACAGGTGACAGAGGAAATGCTACCGGAAAGGAAAGAGAGAGACTCTGAGGGCCGAGTACACATTTAATCTGCTTCCCCTCGCTGTGTCAACCTGCTGCTGCCCTCCATATTACCATCAAACACAAATTCACACACAGAAGTGGTTCAGTAAACACACGCGCGCGCACACACACACACACAGACAGAAGTAATGTAACAAATCTGCGGGAGGACACAGACTCTTTTCCACAACTTAAATCTTGTGTGAAAAATGAAGCACTCAGAGCTGTCGATGCTCAGAAGATTACACATTCTCATTTTACACAGTCAACACTAACAACAGGCAAACAATAACCTCAAAAAAAGCAAAGGAGTGCATCGCTTTCACACAACTCTAAATAACACCAGCATCCAATTTAGTGTTTTCATGAAAAACAACAAGAAAACGGTCACATTTCTTGTTTGTTGGAAACTGTGTATCATAGCTGACATCTGGTCAGCAGTGTTGGTGTCTCTGCTGAGTCTCAGCTCATTAAACGTCCATTCAAACACTCCTGCTCTCACAGCAAACTCACAAATATTGTTATTGGTATCTGCCTAGAATATCCACTGTTAGTTGGACTATTTTCCGACTTCATGGTTTAGTTGTTCTCATTTACATAGTATTCTGTTTTGTTTACAGACGAACAAACATAAAGTAGCGACTAGATCATAGCTCATAGATGCTACATGTTAACTATGCAGTTTGCTTTGTTGTTGAACAAATTATTTTTCAAATTATTGATCCTGTCATCATCTGACAACATAAATATAGGTGAATGATATTAAAATTCAAAATGAGTCAGTTAAATGAAAATAATTTGACACTGCGAAATATTCTTAATTTCTTTCCTGCTGAGAGATAGAGGAGAAGAATGATACCACTCTCATGTCTGTCCATTACACATAAAACTACAGTCAGGAGACAATTATATAAGCTTAGCATATAGACTGGAATTACCAGGAAACAGCTAGCCTGGCTCTGTGCCAACACCTAAAGCTCACTACTTAGCATGTTATATCTTGTCTGTTTAATCCGTATCCACCTTATTCCAAGCCCCATGATACTGAATTACAGACAATTTCCACTTATTTCTTTCTCTGTGCAAGAGCTAACAATATGCTACAAGTCTCTTCCCTTTTGTTCTCTTTTGATTGTAGGGAAATACATGATGTGCTAACACAATCTGTCACGTCTTAAACAGGATGATGTGATCATACCTCTGCCTTCTACTAGTCAGGGATTAGAGATGACTTCAAGAAGTGGCCTGATTTACTGATTCTATTGTTGCTGGCAGTGAAGCGATGAACAGTCTAAAAAGCTCTGAGGCTTATCAGTATTTCCTCAGTAACAAGGACGTGTGCTTTTTTAAAGGAGATAGAACACAACCATGGCTATCTCTAAGCAGACATTGAGTCAAGTCAGAGCCTCAAAGTCCCACATCATTTAGCTAACACTAAGCTTAGTTTGTTACTGCTATCTGAGACCACTTCTTTAGATCACCCTACCATGCCTTGATAGCAGAGGGGAGAGGTATTATCCCATTTACAGAAAGAACTCGACATTGTGGAAAACACACTCTTTCATTTTCTTGTCAAGAGTTAGATAAGCATTGATTTACCATGCAGATACTCTGATTTCATGGTAAATATGTACCTCTGCGAGCAGCCAGCTAGCTTAGCCGACTACAAAAACAGCCAGCACCTCTAATGCTCACCAACATGTAATAATAATGTGGCATACTAAGTATTAAAAAAATCCATATCATGGGTTTACTAGTGAGCTTTCAAAGTAGTGGCACATAGATTTTGCTACCTTTGGACAGAGCCAGGCTAGCTATTTCTAGCTAGCTAAGTTAGCTGTTTGCTGGTGGTATCTTTGTATTTACCCTACAAATAAGAGAGTGGTATCAATCTTCTCATCTAACTCGCCAAGAAAGAAAATAAGGCTAATTTCCTACTATGTCCAACTCCTTTAAGGTTTATAAAGGTTTATTAAGGTAATAAATAACCAGAAGTGAAACACTGAACAAATCATACCAGTTATTTCTGTGTTTCCAGTCTTTATGCTACGCTACACTAACCACCTATAGTGTCAATCCACATAGTATCTTCTTATTTAACTGTCAAACTGTTATGTTAATTATTACTTTAACATTACTGTCACAGACATCACATGACCAGGCATGCATAACTGCTTTCCGAAAGCTCTAGCTTTTCCCTGTCCAGAAAGTCAGTGATAATATAATAATGTTTCAAATTGGTTGTATTCTGATGTCCCCTAGTCGCCCGTCTGGGCAGAATAAAACAGTTTCTGTATTATATCTGAATGTTCCATCTCTTTTTGTTGTCTTCAACTGTCTAATTTGGAGTTCATTACCAGGAACATTGAGGGTTTTAACTTTTTCACCTCTGCAAAAGACTGAAGACTGTTCTTTTGTAACGCAGCACCCAGTGAGTCATCACACTGCCAGGAATCAGACACAGCAATAAAAAAATAAACATCTGAATTTACAAAGAGAGACAGACAAAGGACAGAAGAGAGAGAAAAAGTTACTATTGCTGGTTCTGAGACAGTGAGTGACACATTTTGTCACAACGGTGCTTCACAGACTCACCTGCACCAATTAGCGATATATATTCATTTCCTTTGTTGTGTTTTTAATCACTTGATTTCTGTTTTTATCACTGTAAAAATAAGCCAAATGAGCTGAAATCGCACTCAGCCTCAAACAGAGTCTTCATTTACATCCTACAGTCAGGCATGTTGGGAGGTAGCACGGTCTGATTCTGCACATTCGTTTTATAGCTGTGTTTCAATCAGAGCTGTAAAGTGAACCTGCTGTTGAGACACATCTGACAGGATTTTCTTTTGAGTCACGTCACAGTTGGGACTGTGAGTCGACTGTCGCCGCTTTTCCGTTTCTATTTTAAGATGCTACATGTAGCACTTAACTTGTTATATACCACTGTGAGATAAGTAGTAATGACGCACTCTGATGCCAAGTAAAAGAGGAAGACATGATTCCTAATGTCACAAACAATAAACCTCGCGATCAGCTTGGTGCCTAAACCTTTTACTGGTATTATTTTTAATTGGGAGTTTTCACGCACTTTGTTTCTCACGTATTACTTTATGCAACTTTGTCCAGCTGAAACTCAGAAACAATCCTACAGATAACACCTATGTAATTTAAAGAGGCTATTTTTTAGTTTTTTTCACCTGCAAAATGTGTTTTCTAGTTGAAATGGGTGGTGGTGATGGTCACTTGTCAAGAGTGTCAGACATTGTTTACCACATGGGCCTTAGTAGCCCTGAGCCCTGAGCAGCTGGTCCCCGGATCGACTCCCGGTCGGACCCCGACTCTCCTGGACGGACCCTTACTGCATGTCATTCCCCTAATCTCTCTCCACTGTCCTATCTGAATAAAGGTGAACAGGGCGTGCTGGTGATCTAATGGTTTAGCCACATACCATGTTTCCAGTTTAAGTGCCTCTATGGACTTCTGCTGCTTGTCATGGTGCACAAACCTCATTTGCACTCCCACAGCTAATCATAATTGGAATAATGGAATATCTCTGTCAGTTTTATCACTGTATAGTCCTGTCATGAAAGGAACAGCAAAGCAGAAGTGCAATTTTACCTTTTGCACTACTGTCATGGTTTTGTGCCAGCAGCTATCATGGTGAAGGCTATTCATAATGTATGTATCAGTAATTATAATGTACCTGTAAACAATCACAGTCAGTGATAACTCCGTCATCACATAAAAGGTCAGAGAGATTATTAATGATTTAGTTTACAGTGCAGATATTAAAGCACGCCATCCAGGACCAAATTATTCTGGGACTTTGGTCAGTATTACAATTTAATCTACTGTTATACAGGTCATGGTTTACTGACGTCATATCAGTAAATTGAATTTGTCTTCTATTTAGGACCATAAGGGAAGTGTTTTAGGTGAGTCTTCTGGAGGTCAAAATAGTTTCTGGCATTAATGTTTTTTTACCATTACCATGTACTTTTTCCCCCAAAATTAAATCAAGATAGCACTTATTTGGAAGTGGTTTCCTTGTACCACCCTAATCCACTATCATGACTTTTTCAACTAACTGATTGAGAGTGGTGGAAAGTGGTTTGAAAGTGGTGTCCCTTATAAATGGAAGGCACAAAAAACAGGGAGAAAAGCTACTTCTGAAATATAACAAATGACAACAAAATAATGTCATTGCTTACAATGAACTGCTCCACATCCCTCTCCATGCCCACGTTGGGCAGGTCAGGCATCATGTGGGCGACCACTTTGAAGCCAGCGTCCTTTGCCAGGTGGAAAGACTCACACACAGCTCGCACCGTGTGGCCTCTGGAAGAAACACACGTGTACAAAAACACTGTTCAAATAAAAGGTCTGCAGGTTAACCGTCACACAACATCAAACCAGCTGCTATCATATTATAATGTCTGATTTCTTATCTACATCTGTGCATTCTTTCCCTGATATACTGACCTGTTGGTGTCGCGGGCCACGTCTTCATATACACTTTGGACTCCTATCTCCAGCCGGGTGCAGCCGTAGCCCAGCATGTCACTGAGGTGTCGCTTCAGGCAGTAGTCAGGCCGTGTCTCTATCGTGATTCCCACACACTTTGTGTTACTGCGTTCAGAGTACCTGAGGAGGAAACCATCTCAGTTATTTCTGCTGATATTATTTCTGCTTATAATATACAGTATTTATATCTTCTAATACCATTCTTGCTTGATATAATACGTTTTTTTGATATGACTATTTAGTCTCAGAAAGTGTAGGAGGGCTCTATATGCTGGGATCATTTGGCAACATCAATTTACATGCTGTGAGTTTGCACGGATCATTATCCAGACAGTTAACACTAACCTCACATTAAAGACACACTAATGCAATAAAGAAAACAGATGACAGCAAAAAAGGTTTGTAATGCAAAAAAAAAAAAAGTAAAATGAGACATTGCTGAGTGTTTACTTTGAGTCAAAAGCAAGTTAAATAGTTCAATTATTCAGTCATTTATAAGTCATAACTGTAAGGGGGTGTAGATTAAGTCTCATAACATTTGAAGTTATTCTGAGAATAAAAGCTGCTATAATCAAACGTCTTCATGATAACAACAGATCAAATGACTGTGTGCAATGTGAAATGTGTTCCATGTAGTGATGAACCCACAAGTAATCACTCAACTATGCACTTCCCCTCAGCTCTGCGGAGTGTTTTAGTGTCTTTCAGCTCATTGTTTTGGTTTTACAGCCCACATTGTGTTCTATTTTAGTCTCACTGCTCTAATTAGAATCATTTCCAACAACAGGCATCTGAAAACTCAAAACAAAAAACCTACTGTACACCAACAGCAGACAAAGTTAGCAACTACTTGGTGAACACAGCGTTTCGAACGCTAAAGATCCACATACTTCCCTCAGATTTGGTACTGTCAATGTTGTGTTTACAAATTG
This sequence comes from Lates japonicus, assembly GCA_033238685.1. Taxonomy (NCBI): domain Eukaryota; kingdom Metazoa; phylum Chordata; class Actinopteri; family Centropomidae; genus Lates; species Lates japonicus. The sequence goes on along the minus strand of BRZM01000038.1, from coordinate 490,716 downwards.
TTGTGCTGCCACCAAGTGGTCAAAAAACAACAACAGGTTTAAGAAAATTAATCCAACTGTGAAGATAAACACTTTTCATGACTTTTCAATAATCTTCAGTTTCAATCCCATTTTCATAAACTTTTAAAAGAAGAAAAAAACATTATTTTATATATTATAAACAGTATACATAATTTATTGATTTTGAGACCGCGCTCCTCTCTCAAATGAAATGTACAGGTACGCCCTGATATCATGGAGACACACATACTTTATATACATACCAATGAGCACACAATATTCTTAATAACATATTATTTATATATATAACATATTCGTCCAAATATTGGGTCATATACAGTATATCATGGCAGTCAGTATCTGCTCTAAACGATACCTCTAGTACTTCCTCCATACCTCTGTTGTCTTTTTATGTCACCCCACTCTCAATTCCCTTACTGCTTAGTTTTAGTAAAAATATTACAATTCCCTAAATGTTTTACAACATATAAAAATACTCTGCTTTAAATCATAATGCATGCCTGATATGTTTTTCCACAAACAAGTTCAATTACCTTTCCTTCTTTAAAAAATTCTTAAAAATACATCTACATCTCGTCCCTCGCAGCATCTGTGAATCTTCAAATACTGTTCCTTTCAAAAGTTTAACTACTCGACACAAAACTTCTGCTACAGTAGACTGACACCTTTATAACTAATTATCAAATGAGTTTTAAACCACATGCAGTGTGTGTGATCGTGTGTGATCGAAACTTATGAAAAGCTATTTTCTCCACACAGCAGCAGGTTTGCTGATTAAAGACACAATAAGGCACTAAAAGAAGCAGCCAGATGTAGAAAGAGAGGTGACACAGTTCATTCTCTTGTCTACTTTAAATGTAATCTCAAGACAGATATTTTCAGGGCTTCATCGAGCCTGAATCTGACTCCCTGTGTTAATTCCAAACTTGTGAGTCACTGATCGAGATCGCAGGAACAACGTAAGCGACCAAACAGACATCTCATCTCGACACACTAGCCAGCTGTCATTTTCTCCACTCCAGCTGCTCCAATGACCATTAGCTCCCCCCATGCCAGCTTATATTCCTTCTGATTCTGTATCTGCTGGCAATAAATGTCCATCTTTTACAGTCTGCTGGCTGATTTACACCAATTACGGGAGTTTATGCTCCAGAGAGGATGATCAGATTGTATGAGATGAATCAATAAAAAGTCTATTATCTCAGACGATTATCTCAAGGTATCTTGCTGCTGTGATCAGATCAGGTGCCGGGTGAGCACGGTGAGAGGCAGAAACGTGAGCATCATGCACGCACATGTTCTTTGAGGGTAGAACACACATCACAAATATCTCATACACACACACTGAGGCAGAGATAAGGGCTGTCCCTAGCCAAACTGAGTGCCTCCTCCTTCCCAAACTCAGCAGCAGCCACCACAATTACTGTAATCATAGATATTAACGAAGAACGCTGATAGCAGAGCGGGGGCAAAATTCAGGCACACTGACACCTACCAGCTTACTCACGCACACACATCCTACAAACACATTCACACATACACAAGGACAGACACATACATATACAGCAAGCGAGAGAGAGAGAGACACACACACACACATACACAAACTGGCCTTTCAGGTCTTATCGGACTTTAGGAAATAGCCCCTGCTGACAAACAGTCTCAGTCCTGTGAAAAAGCCATTATTTGGTCCAATCGTCTGTATGACGTCTTCAACAAATGGGTATTTCTACTTTGACTTTGAATCTTCTCCAAGTCATCCAGAAAGTTGCTCCTCGTCCATACTGAGCAGATGTGTGCCCAGTTTCATTCAAAGCCGGTCCAATGCAGTAAATGAGAAATCGATAGAGGTAACTGAGGAGAACTTATTTAGAGTACCCTCACTTATTTTTGCTCCTGAATTCTGAATGGGTTCATTCCACAGCTTAATCCGTGGAGACGGTCATCATATCTATGCTTCCTAAAGGATGGGTTGGTGTTTAGTTGTGCAGAGTTTAATGGAAAGGGAGATGGGGTCAAAAGATTGTAAACACAGCATGCTACTTCCCATGAAAAACGATTTTTTTGCGATGGAAATGGCTGGAAGGACGACAACAGGGAAGAGAGGGGATATAATGCTTGAGTTCCTCAATTTATTTTTAAAAATAAAAATTACAAGGGCTGATACAATTACTGCAATAGTTTCACAGCAATGAAAAATCCATATCTTTCAGTTGCAAACTATTGGTGAGCCAAAACAAGACATCTGAAAATATCCTTAAACATCCTTCGCCTCTGGGAAATAGTGATTCTCACAATTTACCTAATATTTATAAAGTAAAAAAATCTCTTGGTTAAATGACTTAAAGGACTAAACAAATCAATAACAAATTAACAAATAACTCACAGATTAATTGATAGTGAAGGTAAATGTTATTTCCAGCGTTCAATTTGTGAAGAACAATGATTACACTGCCCTGTACAATGAGGTCTAATACTTAACCCTGAACCTGATTTTTTTTAAAATTTTCAATCAGTTTATGCAGACAGTCTGCCTTATCTTTTTTGTCATATAGTACTGGCATCAGTATCCAACAGTGGAGGAAAGCCTAATGAATGAATTAAGTGGAAATGCTGCAGATGGTAAAATAGCTCCCTCTGGTGGAGACTATCAAACACTGTCAAATATGGTACAGCATACACACATACTGAATAGGGGAAGATGAATATAAAAATATCAATAGTTATTAATGTTGCTCCATAACTATACGTAATGTCAACTGTGCCAAATTGACAAATAAACAAATGGAACACATCAGAAACGGTTGCAGAAATCTACAGTGATTAAGCCTCCTCCTGTCTCCTGTAATGTCTGGGTGCTGCCTAGAGGGGGGACAACGTCACCTAAATTTTCTTCAGAAGGGGAATAACTCCCTGAGCGATCAATGTCTCCCCTCGCCCGGATCACCTTCGCATTCATCCCATCTGTGGCTGCTGGCAGCGACAGATGCTGGCAGGTTAACCACAAAACAATCTCCCCTCCACCCCACTACAACTTACATTGACTCCTGACAATCTCACTTCCTCCACAGGTCATCTATTTCTATGTCCGCACACACACACTTACTTATGTACAAGTTCCCCATCACCACTCACACTTTACAACGACACTTGATCTTCTTAACTATGTCACTACCCCTGCTGTTCATTGTTGTTAGTCTTAATTACATGTTCTGTTGTGTGTTTGGATTGTGTCTCATTGGAAAAAAAAAAGTTATTCCTCTGAGACACAGAGGAGGACACAGGCCTGTGAGTTACTGAGTACCTGACAGCCTCAGCCACGTTGTTGGAGGTGTGTCCTGACAGGGCGTCGTGTAGGTTCCTAATGAAGTAGTCTCTGTACTCCTCAGGCAGGGCCATGAAGGTGCCACCCATCACGATGAACTCCACCTTGTCGACGCTGTGACCCAGCTGCTTCAGCTGCACACCACACAGAGAACAGACAAGATTTTGCACAGCTATAACAGATTTGTAGTACTGACACATTTTACTGGGTGTGGAGAATAATAGTTATGACTATTGTACATAAAGCTGTCTTCCAACAGCCATAAAAAAGATGAGAACAGTGACATACTAAGATTCAGAGAGAGATTTCTACATTAACTTTTGCTTTAATGAATGATTTTCTGCTGCATTTGACTAATGCAGCCATAAAGTTAAGTAATGGTGTAAGTGGTCACGTCTTAGAGTGTATAAGCCATGAGCAATTATTACTGTATACTAAATATATTTTCAGTGGTCACAATTTGTTAATGTGTGCAAGGAAAGGCTATGACTGGACAGAAGCTGATGTGGGGAAACAGCAGTTATAGCAACATGTGCATCTTGTGATGTAAAGGAGGACAAATTCAGCAGCTGCTGAGCAGAGGCAGACGTGTAAAGCAGTTACGTGAAACTAATTTTTGTGTGATGGTAACACCAAGCAAAGAAGTGAAGACAAAAAAGTGTGTGTATACACTGACCTGCTCCACCCGATGCCTAGTCTGAAGGTAGGGGTCATAACGAGCCCGGATGGCTCTCATAGATGTTGGCTGTCAGAGAAAAGAGAAAAAGTGATTGAAACTATGGTGAAAAATGTCTTTAAAAATCTTAAAAGAAAAAGTCACCACAAAACAAAACTTGCTTGAGCTTGAGAGAACCAAATCTCCCTCAATTATACAGAAATAGACAAAAACAAAAACTGCTATAAGAGCAGTCAATAATAAGACAATTTATCTTTTCTGAAAGACAACCAAGACCACAATACATGACTTTCAGCATGTGTGCCTGTAAACAACAGAACTTACCTCATACCCAGTGTAAGACTGTGTGGAGTACTCAAAGTCTGAGTCCGGTCCACCGGGACAGTAGCTGCCAGAGGGGAGATTCATTTCAGAGTTACATGAGTGTAAGAACAATAAATCAATAAATGTGTAAGAAATTGTCACAAATCAGTCATTAAAACTGATCTTCAACAGATTTTGTCTTTTTGACGTGAACTCCTGAAACACTTACACACAGATGTTGCCTGTAAAGCTGATGTGGGGACATCGGTGAGGTTTGCACATCACAGCCACAACTGCGATCTGTGTCAGAGACAGAAGCACTGAATATTTTAACTGTTCTTTACTGACATACTCCATATGAGCCCAGATAAGAAAACATTCACATTGGTTAAAAGTTGGGGCTAATCACTGGGTAAACATCCATTCTCATCCTGTTGAAATATTTGTTAATGAAGAATATACCCTGTGGAGTTTAACAATAGATCAATGAGCCAGTCACACTAGATGTATTGCATGGATGATTCATTGTCTTTTTACATGTGACATCCATTGGACTAAAGTTACTTTAGAATATTGAACTAAATGATACATGATGCATTTTAACTGGTTACAGCCTCACAGAGCTCAGCATGAAATTGCTGATTCCAGGACAGAGTGACAGACAGGAGAATGAGAGCTACGTACCCCGCTGGCAGTGCGGATAGGTTTGGCCTTTAGTTTGGGCACCAGAGCACGACGGTACTGCGGTGGAACAGCAGCAATGATGTCTACCAATCGGGGCTGGGCTTCAAGTCCATATTTAGCTGAAGTTTTGGTCTTCACTCTGTTTGAAAACAGATTAGACTGATTATGACTATAAAAAAGCAGCTTCGTCTAGTGTACATGGTGGCAGGAGTGCATCTTTGTAGTCACAGGAAACTTGGAGGATAATAGGTGTAGTAAAGCACTGAGATGACTATTACGAGACAAGTTATATATACCATTATACTAATGGCCAATACTGATTCCGACATGCATTTTTTGTCTTAATAAAGACTAAAAACATTCTTAATATAATTGTAATACAAGGGGTACCCACACACTTGAATCCCTTTAATTTTATTAACAACTTTTCAACCAACTACAGGTCTTCCTTGAACAAATACGCATGTGAAAGAAGTGAAGGATGCACAGTATATAGCAAAAGGAGCAGTGACATCATAACTATTTAATCACATCCATGTGTATCAAGATATCAAGGGGGATTTAAAGGAAATTAATAACATTAATATGAATAGATAAAAAAAAGAGTGTTGCACAAACGTCAAACGTCATCATTATTTCAGAAAAAACACACTAAAAACATTCAGTACAAATACTCTACAAGATAAATATGTTGACAGATCAATAGTCAGACTTTACTGCATGGCAAACTGTTTAGAATTCTTAAACACTGTAATAAACCACTGAATATTTATGAACATGTTAAAACAAATTGTAAAACTGGCTGTATGTCCGTACAGGGGAATACTTACTTGTTGAGATTAATGTCTTTTCCCTCTTCATGAGCTTCAACCAGTTGCTTAATGACATCAGCAATGGTCATCATCATCAGCTCAGCTCGGCTGAGGTCACCTGACAAACACCGATAATCAATTAAATGAGATTAATCATATTTGACAAAAACGTCTCGCGCAATTTCCACAACTTTGCTATAATTATATGACATTCAAAAACCTGAAGTTAAAGGTAGCAAACATAGCTAAGCTAGTTACTGTTCAACAGTCTGGTAACCGTTGATAAAACGAAGCTTTACTGTGTTTTCAAACCATGAGTGACTCGCTTTTATCGTTATAAAAGTACTAAACACAGTAAAACACAAGTTATGTCACTGACATGTTATAAGACGGAGACAGAGTAGACTTGCAGTTAGCATTAGCAAAAAGCTACAGCGAGCTTGACTAGTTTAGAAAACCATTTCATGTATTTTAAGCACTTTGTCACACACTCACTCTTTTTCTTTGGCTTCCCCATTTCTTCGTCTAAACAAACAGTCAATTTCTAATGGATGGCTGCTGGTTAGAGCGTCAACATCTACTTAAAAAACCCGAGAGAGCTGTCAAAAATAGTAAACAACTCCACGTTGCGTCGAACCACGGCTTCAGTCGTACGGCAATTACAAGTGTCGTAAAATGTCGTATACGCGCCTTTTCCATATTGAACTACCGTTTATTGCAGTTTCTGATGATGTTTAAAGGCTAAAACACTGCTGTGCTTTTATCTCCGTTGTACCAGTTTAATTCGCTTTAACTGAGGCTATTGTTGTAATGTTTTCTTGACATGTTTTGGGCAAACCTGCGTGTTAGAAAAGCGCAGACTTGTAATACATGTGGATCCACACTGTGGCGCTGAGTTCCCTCTTAAACCAATTGGATGAGTGTGTGCGGAGCAGAGCGCGACTGGAAGCTCCGTAAATCTCAAAGCAAATCCCTTTAGCTGCGAGTTGACATGGCTTGACTGATCTCTGCGGGAAGTTTCAGGAAATGCAACAGGTGGAAGAGTCCAGGCAATGAACTGTGGACTGCTGTAAGTGTTTTTTTTTTTTTTTTTTTTGACTTTTCGATAGGCACCAAGGCTTCCATAGTGCACTGTACTGGGGTCAGGTACATTTATCAGCAGTCACTATGAACATATGTAAGCCCTTCTCTGTGTGTTTGCTCCCAGCTCCCTGTAGCGTCGCCGGCTAGCTGCTGCTGTGTGTGCTTGAAGGTGCTTGTGGGAGTCGGACAGGGAAACAACTGCGCACTCTTTCACACGGTTAGTTAACTGCTCTTAACAATATAGTTTCTACTTTAGCTTGTTGTGTCTTCGTGGAAGTTTTACAAGCTGCGTGGAGTTGGGTTTAAGTACGACTGTTATACTAAGCAGGAATCAGTTGGTTACTGAGTTTATTTATAGTTACATTGTATCTCACGCAATGGAGCTGCGGTGGCAACATTAAACGATGTGTTCAGGTGTAACTCGGGGAAATAAGATACATCTATATGTTTGTAAGATTTTGCTTTAAGTAAATACATAGTATAACTGGTTATACATGCATCCATTCATTCATTTAACACAGGTCAAGTGGCACCATGGATGACAACAGCCTCAATCACTCCAATGTAAAGGTCGCTGTTCGAGTGCGACCAATGAACAGGAGAGGTGAGTAATACCTTGTGACACTTGTCGCTGTTATGACTTGGGTCATGCAGCAACTCATTAGTCTGTTTTTCACGAGTCAAACAAAGGCATTTTCAAATGCTCTAACACCCCTCTCCAAAGGGACTCATCAGCTCTGCAGCACATCATATCTGTTTTGGTATTTGCTCTCTTTGGGTTTGTGAGTTTTCAACAAAGCACTGAGGCTTCATTCCAGTGTTTTTACAGTGAGTTCTTCTCCCATCAGGCTCTGAAAAGGTCTGTTTGGAAAGGTTTTTGGCAGGAGTGTTGTGGGAGTGGAAATGGAAAACAATTTAAGAGACACTGACATCACATCCTGACAAAATGCACATACAGGGACATATTTAATGCACTGTCACCGGCCTAAATACTTTGACAACAGCTGAGCAGCACTGAAGTGTCAGCTGACAGACTTGTGTTGCTGATCAGTGGTAACATCCTTTAACTGACCTTTAATTTTGTATATGACCTCTCCAATTGGGTTTCCTCAGACTTTCCTCAGAAATAGTTTTTTAAATATATCTTTCAAAATTTAATGTAACCTTGCAAAAACTCACTACACACATGCCCTAATTCCAGCTCTGACAGGCAGCTCCAGCGCTGTCCCCACCTTTAAATCCTTCTGCTGTAGGTAGGAATGAGGAAGAGAAGGTGTGACCCTGCTTTTCCTTACTGTCTGCTCAGGGAGTAGTAAACTGGTCATAGTGTTTGCACAGGCAAGTCCTGGATGAGTCATCATCAATAAGACTATTTCCTGCCGGCCCATGTTGGCCTGTTTGTGTTACAATCACGAGGAACTGGCACACACACAGTGTTTGCCACCTGTTATTCTGCAGTGAGAGTTGTGTCAGTGACTACTGCGGAAAGTTATGACGACCAGTGCACACATGCTGTTTAAACTATTTAAACAGTACATTATGATCATTACAAAAAATCATCACAAAGTGATTTTTTTTTTAATTGTACAGTTTTTTTTAGGTCCAAAAATAACTACGCTCAGTTCCCCAGTCTGTTAGTGATTGCTGGAAGAAGCCTATTTTTTAATTTTATTAGTAGAAATACATTATTTTCTCCTTGACTTCTGTTTCAATCCAGAAAAAGACCTAAAAACAAAATGTGTGGTGGAGATGGAAGGGAACCAGACAGTTCTGCATCCAGCCATCACCAATGTGAACAAGGGGGACACACGGTAAGACACAGTTTCACAGGCTGTTTTATCATGTAGCCATTAGTGCAGTCCAAACCATTTTCTTAAAGTTGAGTCATTTTGCAGTTTAGTTTGTTTTCTACTTCTGCTGCTAATCCTCCTTTGGTCCTGGTCTACCCACACTGGGGTCACCATGGGTAGCCACATGATTTGTTTGGCTTTTACTCTTATTCATGAAACATTTGCAGGGGATTATGCCAAAGGTGTGGACTTGAGTCACTGGTCTTGGATTTGAGTCAGACTCATGTCATGAATCTGATGACTATAGACTCAATATGACAGAATTTAAAGGTCCTATATTTTACACTTTTACAGTGTTTTATTTCACATTTTGATATATATTATATTTCTAATATATTACTGGTTTTGCACCAGAAATCATCTCAGTAAAGGTTTACATCTATCACGCTGAATTAAAATGCTCTGATATTTCAGAAAAACACACATAATAATATGTGCATAATAACCTCTTAGGAAACTAAACACAAAGTTTAGGTCTAGGGCTTCACTTGAAACTTCACTCAGGACTTGTTGGACTTGGGACTTGAATGAGGACTTGCTGGTCCTCCCCTGGGCCTTCATATCCAAGACTTGTGACTTGTGACTTGGAAAACAATGACTTTGATATAGTATCTTGACAAAAACCTCCCCAGAGTGGTAGGATGGCAGCATCTGGAACTGAACCCTACCTCTGTTTTGCCCTGTTCAAGTATGTACACATGCAGTATTTACAGTATAGGAGTTCTATTGATTGATTTCCCTCAGGGTTACTGGCAGAAGAGTTTAACTCTAACCAGACTGTCCAGTTAGCACCCAGTTGCTTGGAAGAAGTTGAGATCCAACTCTCACCCCACCCCAACCTCCTTCTGTTACTCCTTTCCTTTCTTTCCTCTCCCTCTCTGTTCCTCCTGCATCATTCCTCTCTTTACAAAGGGTGTGTCTGTTCCCGCTCAGTCCTGCTCAGGTAGTCAAGCCACGATTTAAAGGAACAAGAGCAAAGGCAAGGAGGACAGTATCAGGATTCAGATTTGGGATTCAGAGTTTAAGTTAGCGAGTCAGTATGGAAATAGTATGATATCAGAACTCATATGAGTGCAGTGCATCGAAATAATAAATATTGTGGGTACATGTGTAGCATGTGCAGCATGCCTCCTTATATGTTTGCTGTTGACAAAGCAGTCCAGTCCTCCTCTCTTTCTCCTGTAACAGCCAGGCAGTGGGTTGGATCAGTGCAGGCAGATGCACTCTGGAGGTTTTGGCCCTTTCTCAGGTTACCTTGTTCAGTAAATATGTCTTAGGGCAATCCCCTGCAGGTCTGAGAGAATGAATCCTCATCTTTGTGGACAGAGATGATCTCATATTTCATAGTTATCCTATGCATTTTTTGTCTGTGAACTCATCTGTGTGTGTCTCTTCTGCCCTGACACGCTTCAGCTGTGGCATGTTTCTCCTTTGGGGCTCAATGTGAACAGGTTTTACAGGCTTTAGTGCATCACAGACAAGCGCTTCCATGATCCCAGAGCAGCACAATGGCTGTAAAGAAGCAGAAGTGGAAGAGGTAGACCAATTTTGAGGGAACATTAAGCAAATATTTTAACTGGAAAGAATCAGTTTCAACATCGAGGCCCTCCTGATTGGTTTCCCAATAGACTATGTTCTGTTATGAGCATCTGTGCAGTCTGTGGTACAGAAAAGCTGTGTTTGTTGGGGGGAGCCACTGAGCAGCCAGTACCTGAGTTTGCTGTCAGCTACATGCTGAGTTCTTGAACACTGCATGAGCCACAGGGGTAATATACTTAGCACCTTAATTTAACCAGGAGTACAGTGAACTGTCAAACCTAGGTATTTTTTTAACAGCTGACCTTGTTGCTTTCATAGCAAGCCACCAATAGTTAACGCGCTTGTAAAGAATAATTAAATGCATGTATTTCACCTGGATCCTGCCGCGCATAAGCAGACGGTGTTATGATGTTTATCAGACCTGCAGATGCCGTTCTTGTGGTTTGGCAGAAACTTTGATAGGGCCGAAGGTTTTAATCCGTTTTTGGCATCTGCATGTTTTGTTGTTTATCCTGACTCAAGTACTATGTCTGGTATCTGTAATATCCACCACAGGGAAGTGTGTTATCAATTAACGGAGGTGAATGGTCTGAAATTGTGTAGGACTGTATTTGTTGAACCATAGGGTTGCTTCGCTTCTCTTGCGGGCCTGCGTCTGATTATCTCAGAATATCCTTGCCAGTCAGGACGGACTTAATATTTATGCTTTTCATGCACAACATAAGTCTCTCCTGAGAGCCTTGTTCCTTAACCTGCCAGCCCCCACCCCCATGGCCCCGGCGGCAGCTGTGCCGGCCCATTTAAATTGCATGCTGCAACGCCCGAACCAGCGGCTGCACTGGTGGGGCTTGTGTTTCCATGTACATGGTACTGTGCTTCAAATGGTGCTTCCCTGTTTTAAGATGTTGTTAACCTTATTGCAGTATTACTGTGGAACCTGATTTCCTACACCACACGGTAGCCATCCCAGTTTTCCAGGCGTGGCCAAGGCTGTGTTTAATGGGAGTTAGTTGACTCAGCCAGAATAATTGATTCGTGGCAGTTATTAATTAACGGTGTTGGTCTCGGTGGATTTGACCTCAGCCTCGGTGGTGACCACCGGCAAAATTGCCAGCTTGTGGGGCTGTAACAAAGGGGTTGGCAAGTGGTTCTTTGTTCAGCTGTTTCAGCTCCGTTTTGTGTAATAATATTACCACATGGGTGAAAGTGTCATATTCCGAACGCGGTGTCGCCACACTGACAGGATCAGCCTTTCAGACAACGCTCTAGGTCATTTGAGAAGCTGAGTACAGCTTTTGAAAGAATTAAACGAGCAGAGGAGGTTAAGTTGCTATGACACTGGTTTCCGTCGCGGGGGCAACAGAAATGAGCTGGTGCACGCTTCGCTACATGTAGCGACTTGGAAGCAAATAACTGCTATTTGAGAATCCAGCCAACAGGACAGCATTATCTCATTGCTAGTCGTGCAGTTACTGACAAATCAAATCCAATGTTTGTTACCCTTCTTGTCACGGTTCTGTGGCTGCCATCTTACAATGTTTACTGAGTTGTGTAACATGAGGTGTTTTGCTAAAAACGGCTACCTCATGCAATAAAATGACGGAGGTCATCTGGTGGCGGGTGAGTAATAATAAAATAATAATTGGCTGGGCCGGAAAAACGCCGAGCTGAACACTAAAATGCCCATAGAGATATGATGTATGTTGGTATAACCTGGTGCTCAACAACTTCTGTTGAAAGCCAATTAGATACTTAACTTTCTCTGCTGAATGCTGCACCGTAGACGCACTGGAGCAAACATGTTGATAATTAAATTTGTTGCTTGTTTAGATATGGTGATCTGTTTGCTGACAGTGCATGGACCTGTTGTCTGCTCTGGGATCAAAGCGCAGTGACTGTGTTGTGGTCTCTGGTGATGCAGGGTGGGCTGGCCTGTGTCTCAGCGACACTGGGGAGACTCTGAGGGTTCTTAACGCTTATCTTTCACTCGATTACGCAATGAACAGAGGATGGTCACCTTGATAGATTTTTCTTCACTAGGTCACTTACGCTGACTCCTTATCCTTTGGCTTTCTCGCTTCTCCTCCACTGACCTGGACTGGTTGGGCTTTTTGCCTTTAGCGCTGCTGTTCTGTAGTATTTTGTTGCAATTGAACCTTACAGAACAATGGCACGCATCAATATCTGCCCAAAGCAGATCACAACGCAACACGTCACTCGTCAGACATCAACATGTGGTGGCGGAGCAGTAAAGGACGATCGCGAGGATGATATTTCAGATAAGCATGTACTGATTTTGAGATGATGGGTCGAGACACAGTCATGATGAAACCTCTAATGACCGACTAAATTAAAATAGATTTCTTGTTTTTGATCTGGTGACCATCTGCAACATGGCGTTGCTGTGTGTGCAGTGTTACCTGATTCACCTTTCTTTTGTATTGTAATTCGTGCAGGATGCCCTAAGGCAACTAAGTCTTCCTGAAAGCGGTGAAGACATTCTTTTTTGGTTTTTTACTGGTCGGTGTAACAGGTTTCGCCTGTTTAAAGAAATTGCTTGACGGACACAATTTCCTAAGCTGCTAATCAAAAAAATGAGAAAATAATGTCATTTTTATCAATACTGGAAATAATTTTCAGTTGCAGCCCCAGTATCAGAACTGCTAATTAACAGGTCACTGGCAACACTTTAGCCCACAGGTTAGAGGGCAGTCTTGACAAGGTCCGTGGTTAAGACCCTCAGACAGAAGCTTGGGGAAAATGCTGGCGGAAAACAAACTGCGTCAAATGTTTCTCTGCCGTCGCGTACTACCTGGACAACCAGCTTTGGATGGGTGGAACTGGCCTTTACAAAGTGAGGTGCGAGTTTTGCTGGATCAGGCTCAGTGATATCAGACACTCAGCAAATTTCCTGTGCTTTGTTCTAAACGAAGGAACCAGCTGGACCACGAACAGATAAATATAGTATGTGTTGCTAATTTATGTGATGAATATTTTCCGTGTTCTTGTCTTGTTATATTTCCCTCGTTATTAATAAATCCACAAGGCAATGCTAGGTACAGTGAAATTAAAGTAGTTGAGTTTGTTGTTGATGAGTTGGTGCTCATTTAGCACTGATTAGTAACCTTGTTTCATTTTTCTCCCTCTAATGTTGATCAATAAGGTAGTGCTGGTTAAGCTTTGATTTACATTAACACTGTGGTGATTTAATGCCCTTCTATTAATGATGATATTAAATACTCTCGGAGTAATGACAATGTTCTCCTCAGGTTTTGCTAATTATTGTTTCTGGTCCATGGACGAATCTCAAAAAGGAGAATAGTTTGAGTTTGTTACACATTTCACAGTGTACTGTTTCATACTCTGTTGATAGCGCTTAACTTCACTGTTGTTAGTCTTTCAAACTTATCTCTGACAGAATAACTTTCTATTCTGAACTATTTATGGGTGAAAAGGAGGACATTTGGAGGGCGGATGAAGGTGCATCGTTACCCCAAGCGTACTACTGTATTGTGGGTGCGCGGAACGAAGCAACTGCCGGGGGTTGCCCAACGTTGAGGCACTAATAATTCAGCGTGGTGTGGATGTGATCTGAACAATGCTCTGGCATGTCTATTCTGAGCTGGTCAGTCCTATAATACCAAAGTGGAAAGCCCAGAAATTAGCACGGGTTTCTGTTTTCTGCTTCTGTTTTCCTCGTCTCTTGCGGCGGTCTCTCCTCTACTCTGCACGTATGAGATTGTCACTGGTTGATTTAATCTTAGCAATGTGGTCTTGGTACTATTAAGTGTGTGTGTGTGTGTGTGTGTGTGTGTGTGTGTTTTGTGCAGTCAGGTTCTTAATTTCCAGTGCCTTGGGAGGTCTGCTGGACCACGCCTTCTGGGCTGGCACTACATCTTGCCCATGTGGTGAGTAACGGTAAACCACATCTATCAGAGTTAAGATCGCTTAATCAGCATTAGAAAAGTATCTTTATTATTACAGAACTTTCTATTATGGTGCTTGCACCCACCTTTTTTTACTTCTGTGCCTTTCTTATATTATATATATATATATATATATATTTTATTTTTATTTTTTTTTCTATTTTGGTCACCCTTGTTTCTTGCTGCTGTAACATGTAAATTTCCCACAAGTGGGATAAATAAAGTATATCTTATCTTAGTTATTGGCCCGTGGAAATAATGCTATCAGACCTATAACAGCGGCACTGTGCTACAGGTCTACCTATAGATAAATTAAATATTCACTGAGGATATAATTACACCTGCTGTTTTTTCATAACTCATTACAGTTCTTCTACAGTTCTTCTTGTTTCATATTGTGAGCTGTGGTGCCAAGTGTTTTCAATGTAAGACTCAAAATTCTGAATAATAAGCTAAGTAAACTAAACCTAAAGTAGTATAATACAACAGTCCTGCAATAAATCCTACCTTAAAGAACATTATGTTATATAAGGAGTTGTTATTGAAACAGTTTTAGAGAGGTGTTGATTCAACTGCACAATCGTGTTGGAGGTTGTAGTTTGTGGTATGGTTGGATTTTAGTGCATCATACTCAGGTACTTCTAATACTTTGTTCATGCCATTCATATGTAAAAATGAGGGTGGTCTGATAATAAGTCAGCCGAGTGAATAATATGACTTTTCTGTGTTATAAGCTGCTATTTGCCTCTGAGATGTCTGCTGACTTAACAGACCTTTCTCAGAGTGAACATTTTGATAAATAACATTAATTCTGGCCGCGTTCCATGTAGGTGAGGCAGTTCCAGGGCCCTACTATTGTTACTCATTGGCATGGCTTACTGGAACATTATGTATGCAGTGGGAAAGGTCTGTTAACTCACAAGCTTTTTAATCCTAACAGAACATTAATTAGTGCTTTGTTGAAGGCAGATACACTGTAAAGGTCAACAAGGTATGGTAACCTTTTCAGGTGCCTTATTCAAGATGTGAACCATTTCCAGTGTGGTCTTTTCTTGCAGGTTAAAACCTATTCAGTTTAGTTACACCTACACCATACTTCTCTGTTGAGATGTTAAGGGGCTATTTGTAAGTTGAACATATTATCTAGGTGTTTTCTCTCTGGGATTGGGTGGTGGTGGTTGTTTGCCAAGAGGAACTTCAGCCAGTGTTGTGTTTACAATACAAGAAGTTAGAATACACCCTCTGATCAGCACTACGTCTTCAAGGCAGTCTGGAGTTGCTATCAGAAAGTGATGAGACAGGCCTGCCAGGCAGGAGCTAGCAGGTTAGCATGTTAACATCTGTAGAAGAAAAGAAGTCACAGACCTAGAAGCAAAAAATTGCTATTGCTTTCCACCAATGGAGACAGCTCTTGGCAAGTAAACGAATGAGGAAAGGAATGCTTAACTTGCAACTTTTCTTCTAGACTGCTAAGCAAACAGCTGTTAATGCTAACGTTGGCTATGTAGCTATAGAAGAATAACCGCCCAAATACAGGTGAATCAAATCTTTCACGGTTTTAGTTGTCTGTGTATGTGAGTCTTAGTACTACATCATCATGAGAAAGAATATGACAACTGACCAAGACTTTGCCATGACAGTGAGCATGCACACATAATATCAGGACCCTAAATCTGAAGCTGCTTAATGGAACGCAGCCATCATTCGTATTATTTGCACATGTGCTTACCCACTCTGACATGCCAAAATGTCTTCTATGAAAAGGCCTGCTTTTATTTGTAATTTTAACCTCATCATTTTCCCTCTGAGGAGTTTATTTATAATTCAATAACAATTGCAGAAATAGCTATGAGCAGCCCAGACTCATGTTTGCCTTTTGTTCCTTTTGCTAAACTCGGCTTTCTGAGTATAACCCCTGGCTATCTGATGACTGCAAACAAACTTCTTTCCTGGGATTCTGTCCTGACTCCCTTTGGGTCATCTTTTCACTATAATCAACCACTTTGCCATTCACCTGGAGGAGCCCAAGATCTCTCACACTTTCACACACTTAAAATGTGCGTCTCAACAAGCCATTCAATTAGCTTTTCATGTAAGGGTGTTTCATTTTGTGCTCCTAACTCATCTGAATCTTTGCCTCTCAGACACTTATTTTTCCATCCAATTATACAGTGTTAATTTATTCATACTGAATTTGCATAAGTGTTGTGGCACATCTGTTTATTGTCACCTTCTACAATCATCAACAGTTCTTTCCAGATCTATATTAAATCATAATTTGGCCTTGTTTTTTTCTCACTTGCTTCCTTAGCTCCAAATCTTTGAAATTTGTAAGGTCCCAACAAACAATCCGTGTTCATGCGTTCATGAAGCTTCACTCACTGTATACACCTACATAGCCAATAAAACTGAATCTGTCTGAGGCACCAGACCATTCCACACTGACTTTGTCTTTTGAAAATCCTGAAGACATTAGTCATAATTAGGATTTTTACTTTGCTTGGTTTATTTTTTGTCTATGTCTCTGCAGGCTCTGGGAAGTCGTACACCATGATGGGCTCAGCGGAGCAGCCAGGTCTCATCCCTCGGCTCTGCAGCTCCCTGTTCAGCAGGACTATAAAGGAGGCCCGTGAAGGAGAGAGCTTCACTGTGGAGGTCTCCTACATGGAAATTTACAACGAGAAAGTCAGAGACCTGCTCGACCCCAAAGGGTGAGGAATGTTTTTCCCTCAAGTCATTCAGTGTTCTGAGGAATAAAAGCGCAAACTGTTCTTTTTTTCAAAGTATATATTTCTGTTTAGAGCAAAGTTCTTCACTTATATTTGTGGATGATGAGATTACCATATATCCATGTCCTGGCTGCATCTGTCTTCCCAGTGATATCAGCTGTTATATTTTGGCCTGTTGAACAGGGCAGTGAGTTTTTTCCTCATCGTACTAAATGACTTTAAATCTTGATCTGAAAACTCTCTGTTATTTGATGTGCTTATTCAGAACAGAGGAAGACAGTTTAATTCCTCATTTTTGTAACTGAGTTCAACATAGTAGGACTGAGGGATGAAGGGTTTATAACTGGCTTCTTCTCTCTATAGAAGTCGACAGGCACTGAGAGTGAGAGAGCACAAAGTTTTGGGGCCTTATGTTGACGGCCTGTCGCGCCTGGCTGTGGCCAGCTACAAGGTACTGTGGGGTTTTCTAGAAAAACACTTCCTGAACTACATCTAATTTCTGTTCTGTTTTCATTACATCAGGTTGCCAACAGAGAAAAAGTTATTTCATTAAGGATGGATACGGACCAGACGTTTTTGTTTGTGTTGTCTCTGACAGGACATCGAATCTCTGATGTCAGAGGGAAATAAATCTCGTACAGTGGCGGCCACAAACATGAACGAAGAGAGCAGCAGGTCACATGCTGTGTTCAACATTATCCTCACTCACACACTCATGGACCTACAGTCTGGGGTAAGAAGCACACACGTTCATACACACATATAATCATCAACTGTTGACACCACGCAGGATCATAACAATCCTGTTTTGTGGCCTTATGACCTAATGATCTTTTTACTTATATACGAAGAAATTTGGCATCACATCAAGCATTGATCACTAATGATAAACAGTCAAAGAAATGCATAAAAGAAGAATGGCAAAGAGAGCTAACTGTTGAGATTTCAGATAGCAGTTCTCAAAACAAGTGAAACATGCACCACACACCAACTCACAGATCTGGAGAGAACTGTCTTGTTTTTACACTCAATGTGAAAAAAGCAGTTACACAGATACGCACTTAGATTGCTCACATATTTTTTGGGGACAAATAATTGTAAATGATATGTGGCAAGCATCACAACAAATACTAGGATAAAAGGTCCCAAAGGCTTGTATAGTACTTTATCTGCAATAGTGTTAGTGTAATAAGAAGCAACAGATAATTGGTTAAAATGCAACTGGTAACAAGTAAAAAAGCTTTTATAAAGGCACTGGCAGAAAATCCACTCTGACAAAGAATGAACGACTAGTTAATGTTGAAAAAATCCTGGGGCGCCCCCATAGCCATACCACATGGGCCTAAGTGCCCTGAGCAGCTGGTCCCCGGATCGACTCCCGGTCTGGCCGGACCCTTACTGCGTGTCATTCCCCCATTCTCTCTCCCTGTTTCCTATCTCCTCTCCACTGTCCTGGCAAAATAAAGGTGAAAAGCCCCCCCAAAAAAAAAAAAAAAATGTTGAAAAAATCCTAATGGCAAAAGGTTTGCATATCTTGATGCACAGCTGGATGAAAAATGGACATTATAGAAAACTCAAAACTGAAAATGTTGTAACAGACCTACAGGTATTATCTTGTTGTTGCTTAGTTTTATTAAATTGACTTTAAGTGTAATAGTAAGTTGTGTTTTAGCATTAAGTCAGCACGTCAACAGCAGTGCTCCATAAATGCTAATTGGTCATGTATGAATAATAAATTGCAGCTGGCCTTTGATAAAGTTCTACTATACCTGGACTGGGAAAGATGGATCGAGGGATCTTAGAAGTGAGTTGTAATGCGATGAATGTGTGTGTGTCTGTGTGTTTGCTTCAGACGAGTGGAGAGAAAGTGAGCAAGCTGAGTCTGGTGGACCTGGCAGGCAGCGAGCGGGCAGCAAAGACCGGAGCAGCAGGGGAAAGACTGAAAGAAGGCAGCAACATCAATAAGTAAGTCAACAGAAAATAAACAAACACCAGCTGAAGACTTAAAACAGGAGGCTGTTTCCCTCGCTTCTGACTCGGCTCAAATGTTTTCAGCCTTTTTAGGCCAAGATTGCTTTGATGGCTCATGGTCTTTGGCCTTTTTGTTCTTCTCCGTTACGCTCTGTCCCTGTAATGTTTCCCTGCCTCCAAACTTCACTCCCCTCTCCCATCCTCCCCTCTCTGCTTCCCTTTCTCCAGGTCTCTCAGTACTCTAGGTCTAGTTATCTCAGCTTTGGCTGACCATGGAGCAGGGAAGAACAAGAGCAAGTTTGTTCCGTACAGAGACTCTGTGCTCACCTGGCTGCTCAAGGTACAAAGAGAAAATAACACACCTTGTTGAAACAGATTCCATCACAGGAGAATGTGTTTTCTGACATTCTTCAGCTTGTTGTTGTACCTGCTTTCCTCATTACTTTCACCATGTTTCCCAAACTAGACAGTATTCACACATTTTAAAGAAATTAAAGGTATTTTTTTCAGAGTACAGTAATCAGTTCCTGCACTGCTTTCCCATTTTAATACACAGCAGGGTAGTAGTACAATATGATTTGTTTTAAATCTAGAGAAACTGGACTGTGTAATTCATTATCTGGTGTGATTTTTGTTATTTTGCTCATTACGTTTCAATGCTCTGCTGGTTATTTTCATTAGCTCTGCTCAGTCGGAAAAAGGCAGCTTTAAGTCTTTAATTTGGGGTTTTTAAATTAGTCTTTAATTTGGCTCCAGTTAGCATGATAATAGTCTTAAATGTTCCTTTCTTAAGTTCTGATCTCCCCCAAACTCAGTGTGCTCATAAAACATAGGCTTATCACATATGTAGTAATTATTTCTTTAAATCAAACTACTGGATTTTAAAAAATGTATTTGAGTCACAGCAGTGTGAAGTTTATCCGTGACATTTCATCCATTTTGAGGTTTGTGTTTGTGGCTGAGGTTAAAGCTGTATTTTGTACCTGCAGGACAGCCTGGGAGGGAACAGCCGCACAGCCATGGTCGCTACCATCAGCCCCGCAGCGGACAATTACGATGAGACCCTGTCTACCCTGCGTTACGCCGACAGGGCGAAGAGCATCATCAACCACGCCGTCGTTAATGAGGACCCCAACGCCAGGATCATCCGAGAGCTGCGAGAGGAAGTGGAGAAACTGAGGGAGCAGCTCACAGAGGCTGAGGTTCAGATCACTTTAGCTTGGTTCAGTGTTGTGAATATTGCATATTGTAAAGATCGAAGTGACATAAGTGGAGTATAAAAAAGTGTCTGTCTCCTCTCAGTCCATGAAGGCCCCAGAGCTAAAAGAACGGCTGGAGGAATCAGAGAAACTGATCCAAGAAATGACAGTGACCTGGGAGGAGAAACTCAGGAAGACTGAGGCTGTTGCGCAGGTAACAAACACACACATAGACACATGCACACACACCCCATGCCCTCTCTCTCTTTGTATACCAGCAGTAAAAATGGTTAATCATTAATTGTTATACTTAAACAGAACTCAAAATGTACATGCATTGTCAGCTGATTTTTTTCTCTCTTCATTTAGTGTGACTTCAGCTTTAACTCAGTTCATACCCCTGCATTTCTTTGATCAGCCACAGAACAGAACAATTTACTATCACTTTGTGTATTGAACATGGAATATGTGTTTTCCTGTAGGAGCGTCAGAAGCAGCTGGAGAGCCTGGGAATTTCTCTGCAGTCCTCTGGAATCAGAGTGGTGGATGACAAGTGTTTCCTGGTCAACCTCAACGCCGATCCTGCTCTCAACGAGCTGCTGGTCTACTACCTGAAGGTACTGGACACGCACATAGAGTCATGCGCTCTTAACTTTATATATAGATACTGACTGACATGCACAGTAACACACATTATCTCTATTGAGAATACACTGCTGCCACAGTCCTCTCAGTGGCCATCTCCTCTCTGCATCTCATGTCCAGGATCACATGCGTGTGGGCTCAGCTGACTCACAGGACATCCAGCTGTGTGGGATGGCCATCCAAAGTGAGCACTGCGTCATCGACATCACTGAGAATAACGGTGTGGTGCTCACTCCTCACCGCAACGCTCGGTACGTAGTCAACCCGAGGAAATAATTGTGAATTGTCATGTTTGCATTATAATGACTTGCACAATCTTTCTTTTTCGTCACATTAGCAGACAGTGGGCTTACTTACAAAAACTTACTTAAACTAATCTTTAAGTTCAAGAAGTTTACAAATGTGTATGTAATATTAACAATGAATCAGATGACTGCATATGATATGAAAGGGGCTACCTGTAGTGAACAACTCAGACTTCAAATGATTTTCTCCACCAGACCATGTATGTCTCAAGACCTGTTTCTCACACACAGGAGAAATAGTCTCTTAACAACACTAAATCCTCAGCTGAGCTAGAGGGGCAGAATTCCTCTTTTTTATATTAATGCTGGTAAGATACCGGAGTTTTGATACAGATACTGAAAGGATATTGACTTTGCTGAATAATGTCAGAGAGAAGCCTAAGGAAGAAAGGAAAAAAGGGCCCAAGTTCTCAAATGTATAATCTTGTTTAAATGCAAGCAGCCAGACAAGAATTTTAACTAAACAAAATCTAGTCTAAATGAGTTAAACAGACTGACCAAGCATCTAAGGTCAGATTTTAGTCGGAACATTTAAAATGAGCACCACAAATAAGATTCAGATCCACCTCTTATTGCCTTTTGTGATGTCCAGTTCAGGCAGGATGGAAAACAATAATCTGTATATGTACGTTATGTATGTTATAGTGGAATTTGCAAGGACATAAGTCAACTTGCTTTAACACAGTTCTGGTTATTATATTTCCAACACATACAATGTATATGGTATAATTTGCTGTCATCATGAAATAGCGTTTCATGTTGTATAACTCCTGTTGTTTTTCCTCTGTAGAACATGTGTGAATGGTGCTGCAGTCACTAGTCCAGTCCAGCTGCATCATGGTGACAGAATACTGTGGGGTAACAACCACTTCTTCAGGTCTGTTTCACCTGCACAGTGTTTGGTTTGAATTCCTGTAGTGTTTTATGTCTCACACAAACACGTCTCGATGTCAGTTATTCACATGCAGAAACAAACTCTTCATTGTGTCTCTTCCTTTTTTCACTGTGTGGCTCTTCCTCTTTCTCTCCCTCACTCTTCCTACTCTCACGTACATCGATACACAACCATAACCTGCTCATGCACACACACAGGATCAACCTGCCCAGGCATATGGTCCACGCAGGGGGTGAGGATGAGGAGGGCAGCGCTGTGATGAAGACCTGCCTGAGCACCGACCGGCTAGAGGCGGAATTTGACGCATCCAGCGACGTGTCGAGCGAGCGGAGCTTCAGTTACGAGTTTGCCCAGGCTGAGGTCATGATGAAAGGCATGGGCAGCAACGGTGAGTCAGACAGGACAGTGACCAAGGTGGACTCTTTTAAGAAACAGGATAAATGAAGGTTCTTTTTTATTATGTTACAGTAAAATACAAGCCGATGTGTTTTAGCCAAGGAGCCTCCTGGGAGCATGTTTTTAGTGTGCTAGTTGTGGTTACTAATGTGACATGCATTGGTGTGTATTATTCAGCATTTTTGAACAGCTGCATGTCTTAACACTCATTGCGTTGTGAGAAAGAGTTGCTGTGAGCTTCAAAAATGTGTGCACAGAGAAAAAAGAATACTTTTTTTTTTCTAATTAAATTAGTTCTATTTTGGTCAGATTGTCCCTCTGTGCACCTGTAAACTAGTCCTTTATACCCATTTTAACCTCCTGCCTACAGTCCAGAACATGCGTAAATGCTAAATATCAAATGTTTGATTTGGTTTCATTTCTAAAATAGTTGAAATTGGCAAAATCTGTAAACAGAGAGAGGTCCACCTTGTGTTTTCATCCCCCAATAAAGACATGCCGTCAGTCTGTGGGACAGCAAAAGTAATGTCATTCTCATTCGCATATTTTAACATCTATCAGCAACTTCTATGAAAGGACTAAACCACCAATGTGCGGTTTCTCAGTACTTCCCACCCTGTAAGTACCAGCCCAAGGTCATTCGTTGTGACTGAAGATGAAAATCTTAAGAAATGAGTCACAAATATGTTTTTAAATAATGCTAAAAGCTCAGATCCGCTAGCAGCTCTGTACTGTACTTGTACTGCAGCTGAGTTTATATATACATTCAGATATAAAACAAGCTTACAGAGGTGATACATGTCAGAAATATAGACATTATATTCTAAAAGACAATAAAACAACAAAAGCAAAAACAGGCAACAAGAGAGGATTAAAAGTGGTTAGGCCTCTGCATACTAATAGTTATGAGCAAAAAATGTAAGCCCTGATTTACATGAACCATATTTTCAATGCTAACACAAACAGCTAATATGCCTTCATGTTAATGCCATAAGTATGAGCAATATAGAAGATATATCATCGTTACAATGCCAATACAATGTATGGGGTAAAATGACCATATAGTTAAATATAGCATGTTAACATTTTGCTAATTAGCGCTGTAAGTGTTATTGGAGGCTGGCAGGGGAATGCCAATAGTAGACTAAAATACAGTTTTTGACTTGATTAGAGTATATAATTGTATTATGCGAAGTATTCACAATAAAACATCAGTACCAATGAAAAGAATGCTGCAGGCGCACTGTTTAAAAGAGTTATTGGACAACAATGGTTTATAAAGGGAGATATACACAGTCTACTTATAATAGAGTAAGTCATTAAGTTAATTATATTTGATATTCATAAAAAAACAGAGA